>JAODUK010000010.1:1606797-1637116 GCA_027564635.1 Typhlichthys eigenmanni | reverse complement strand
GATGGACACATCTGACATCCAACGCAGATACTTGTTAAGTAGATGACGAAATAAAACACATTTTCATTGGTCATTTCAACCCCTAATGCTAACAGTAGATAGAGGAGAATGTGAACGTTCCATCTATAGTAAAGTGTCAAAATCGTCAAAAGTGGAGATACGTGGTTTTAATCGGACAGCGACGATATATATAGATATATATATAGATTATAGATTCTAGACAATAGACAATTCTAGTCTACATATTGAACTTAATAATGGACCTACAAAAATCCCAGTTTTTACCTCTCACGGAAAAGAAAAAGACAAGGTATAAACTGAAGCGTGGATTTGGTGAACCGTTACACCCCTAACTATTTGTAAGATAGAATTACATCCTTCTACTGTAGCAGGGCTTCCGCAAAAAAGTAGGCTAGTCTATATATTAAATACCCTGGGCTAAAGTGCTGACAACTACATAATATCCTAGTAACACTTAGTAATACTACAGTACATATATTATGTGCTGCAAATTTTTTATGTAGAAATGCAAACTGCATGAAGCAATCTTAAAAGTAAGATGTAAAGAAGTATTCTGAAAACACTTAGCACTTGGCAGCATCCAGTGTTGCATTAGCTACCGCCATCTGCTGGACTGTGCAGGCTACTTTAACTATTCCGGTATTACCATGGCATGTGTGAACAAGGGCAAGAGGTAAATGTTCATGTATGGAGCTCACTGGCTGTACCTGCACAATGATGCAGGTGAGTGTTTGTTACTGCTTCCTATCTGTTGCCTTCAGTGTGAGGGTGTGAACACAAGTCACTAACACTAGCATTAGCATTACAGTAAAGACAATAAAGCTTAGTATAGTAAAAACCTTGAAAAATAGTAATCAAACATTCCTTGTAACAATTCATTAATATGTCCTTCAATTCAGTTTCACAATCCATTTCATTGAAAGTCTACAACACTCCCATTCCCACCCCACACATCCCATTCTATAATTGTGTTTCTGTTTCTCTCTAGGGACTGTTGGCATGGGTCTTTGGTGTTTTGGACATGATTTGACTTAAATGCCTGAATCATTATTTTTCCTATCTTTTAGGGTGCACAGTGTGAAGCAGAGAATATGGTTAATTGTACCCTCCAACACCTCTTTTATCTCACTCTCTGGAATAGTTTATTTTCCTGCATGCCTAAAACAAGACTAGCTAAGACACTGGAGAAGGATTGTATTGTTATTTAGATGCTAATAGATTTTCCACATCTCTGCATTGATAAGATGATTTCTGTGTCCCACATACAGTAGCTCATAGAACATTTGGCTTAGGGGTGATTAGGAGCAATGGCCACTGGACAACTGGTGTTTGATGGACTCGCCCACCCCTGCCCCACCGAGCCACACCCACTATACAGATTGAGTGATTACTTAGACTGCTGTGCTTTTCCCTGCCTTCGTTCCATTCCTCGACCCCTTATTCAATTGTTGTCTCTTTTACTAACAACTAGCTTCTGGACTCTTCCAATTTCTGTTATTTCTTTTAAGACTAACACTCATTCACGGAATGTGAACCATCTGTTGTTCTCCTATACTTAACTTGCAACTTACATACTAACAATTGTATTGTTTTAATTTCTTCTTGTTTTTTATTTTCACTTAACCTTTTGAGATTAAATACTTTTTTTTGGTACTTTCTTTATGTCTTTATTTGGATGAAATAACATCAACAGAAGATATACTTTTTTTTTTTAGATCTGACAGTTTTGTTTGGGATCTATCTGGAAAATATTTTTTTGTTTTGAAAAGGGCGATTTATATTTTTCATATTTTTTTGGGTTGAGGTGTTTATTTTTTATATTGAGTTTACAGTATGACATTATTATTTTTCCTTTCTCCTCCCCCTGTTTTCTCCTGAAGCACGCAGGCATTGGACACGCTATGGTAAACAAACTGCATTATATGGTAGATATCATTCTAATTGTCTTATATTTTGGTTTGCCCTGGGTTTTTCGTTCCCTCTTTCAATTCTGTTTGCTTTACCGAAAATACAGTGAGACATCAGTTTCAAGGTAGCAGAGAAACTCCACCTCTTTCTATGTCTTTCTTTTAGCTCTGTTTGTTACTGCTTTTTATACCATCCAATTGTCCCCTCCTCAAAATCAATGAAATGTGTTCATCCAAAGAGGTCTACTATAGATACAATTGTAGCTATTTTTTTTCATTTGACATTTGTTTTATTGTTTGGTAATTGTTTTTTTTCTTTCGTTTCTATAACGTAACAATCCGTATGAAGAAATAAAGAATCGTTATGTAAGATTCCTTTAATTTGAGGACTAAATAATGTATCAAAACATTCCGTTTTTTTCTTCAGTTCATTTCTCTTAGTTGTTTTTGTGAGCTTTTTAAATGTGAACGCACACAGCAGACTCAAAAATGGTACAAGTACCTTTGTTCTGCAACTTCGGCAACAGGGAATATAAAAACACACAGTACTGTAGGTATATGTTTAGTTGGTTTGGCCATAGTTGTATGTACTAGTTAATGGCAGCTGTACTAGTGCAGCTATTGCGTCATTTGGCTGCATTAAGCATGGAGCCCTTTCATCTTGGGGCGACCGTGGCTGGTTCGAACCCTGCTAACTCCTTACCAAGTGTCAAGGTGTCCTTGAGCAAGACATCTAACCCTAACTGCTCCCAGTGGTTGGTCACACCTTGGCAGGAATCACCATCGGTGTATGAGTGAATGTGAGGCAATACTGTACAGCGCTGTGCGTGGCCGGAAGGTTAGAAATGCGCTATTTAAATGCAGTCCATTTACGATTCATCATGGTTAGCCATTCTCCATTATGAAGTATTTACATTATACTTAATTTAGTAGAGTGAAAGGTACTGTAAACTACTGTAGGTGTTCGAATGAGAGCTTAAATCCTGAGCGTCACCGGGGGTGGGGTTGCATCCCCCTTCCTTACCCCAACTATTCGAGTGATGCCCATTTGTTAAAATACATTTTTGCTATTGCTATTATTATTACAGTATATACATCTCGATCCCACTTTCGGTTATCAATATAATCTAACGATCATTGCCCAAATAAAACCACATTTCAAAGGGAACCCGATTAAAACCCATTTCGCAATTTGCGTGTGCAAATATTACACGTGCACGTTGACACGCACGCACATAGCGATCTGTATCATGTCAGGCAATACATATATATTATACACCGCCTGAAAGACGACACTCACGTGGGGTCTAACCATAGTATCTGGTTCCAAAGACTTTCCAAAGACTGAAACAGTATATGAAGTCTGCCGATACAAATTAGGTTTTTGGAATTAGAAACAACACACTTCGCCTTACCTTTAATTGATTAGTTGAGAAAGCTTGCCCTGGATCGACCCAAAACCTCCTAAAAAAAGATATTCCATTAATAAAAGTATTCTCAGAACGTAATTCTGTTCGTCCACCTTGTGAATTTAATTTTCAATTTGGACGGCGATATATAGTTCTATGAGATGTCATTGGCATCATACAGAGACATGCAGTCTGCGAAAGACTACAATGCATCTAAAACTACATTCCTCTTCTTCCCTGGTTTCAAAGGCACATAATAAGAGGTCACATGTCAAATTAAATCATTCAGAAGCTCCAGAAAATCAGGCATTCATCTTAGATTTTATCATATATATATGCATATTTCTGGAGTTATATCTGCGTTTATAACTAGCACACACATTTCTAATTTCATGACTTTCCATAATATACTGATATCTTCACTCACAATGGCCTAATCCTTGACACATATACTAATCAGATGTTGTATTGTAGTCATGTAGTGTAAAAGGGTTATAGACGCATAATCCCAATAAAGTATTTAATTATATCAATAACATTGTCAGGCGAAAATGAAAAAATATATAGTTATGCTGTTTTTGAGCTTCATTTACTAAAGAGCAGTGTCATCGACATGTAATTTTTAACCTGAATTGAAATATCAGGGGTTATCTACATTTTAATACCAAAATAAGCTTTCTTAGATGATCAGAAATGCAGAAACCTAACCAACATGCATGGGCATGTTTTTTCAAGGTAAAAACCATTGAATACGGTTTAGGGTTTAGGTACTAGGTTTTAAGTGGCGTTGAGATTATTTATGATTAAGAGGAGTCTGTTAGTTAAGGTGAGAAGTGACAAATCACAAATCTTTTAATCATAAATCACTTACACACATGCACGTGCACTGCACACACAGACCGAGATTTATCCTGATAAATGTTAACGTCATATTGTAGACAAACCTTGCCATCCATTATTGCAGACTGCTGTACTCCCTGTTGCTGAACCTGCCAATACATGAGCGCTACTTGGTAACCATTGTGCAATAAAAAGGACAACCTCTGGTATGGTCTCAACTGTGTGTGCTCAATTCGTCATTAACACTAACACCAACGTTTTACCCCTTAGTTTACTGCCCTCCTTCCCTTGCATGGAGATACTTTACTCACCCAATCTTTATTTTTCGTGTTTTAGATACAGACTGCATTGAGAATATATGTTTATGTATATATTATGGCTAACATATATACATACATATATCAATTGTCCTAAAATAATCAATATAGCCATTAAACATGTTAGCCACGCACTTATTTTTTAATTTTTTTTATAATTCTTAATTTTTTTAATTTTTTACTTCAAAACAACTTACTAAAACGAATAATGACCTCACTTCCTGAATGAAAAAAAGGGGGAAAATTTCAAGAGGTGAGACAGAATGTCATTTTCTGGATGAATAGAGGATTGCCTTTAAGGATTAAATCTGGCAAATCCACAGTGGGAGATAAGATAACGTTTTCAGAGTAATATTGAGCATGGTAGCCTTATGAAATGCTGCCGTGCATAGTGAGTAAACAAAAGTTAACACATTTGCAATATTATCTGAATTATAAATTAAATGCAGTTGTATACGTATTTCTCTATTCACAATAGTAAAAGATGCTCTCGCTACCCTCTTATGTTTCCCAATTCTTTAAAAAATACCTCTCATTCATGTCATATGTGTCCCAATCATTTTCCATCTCCAAATTCACAGTATCCAATGGTTGTGTTCATGCACAATGTCTGCATGCTACAATTGGCTAGAATCTGTTCACATCAGCATTCTCAGCATTCAGCATTCAACATCAAACCGTTTCTCTATCCAACGTGTCAGTCTGTGCACGTCTGTCTGTATGGGTGTTTTGCATTGCTGTGTTAGTCATAACCTTATCCTCAAATCTCAATTCTTTCACTGTGTCTGGTGTTGTGGCGCTCTGCACTTTTGAAGTAATTTCTCCAATTTGTTGCATCCTGTCAGATTTGTGTTTTAATACTGTAGTTTAAATGCTGTTTGTTTTGTGTCTAATGGAATCCTGCATTTCCATCGCATAACTGTAAGTGCATGGCTTCTGTTTTACCCCGTTAGCTTGAATGTAATCATTTTGTTTGTTAACCAAAGCAAACCCTCGTCATGAAATAACATTCTGGTTATGGTTTGAGCAAATCAGATTTGCAGAGGACTTTTAAAGAATCCTCCTTCGTTCCAATACTTACAAAATTTACTAAAACAAATGTACTAATCAGCTGTTTGAATCAAACCTTTGTTGTAACTGTACTAACAACCATTTTTGTGTCTGACTTTCCCTTACTTACTAAAGTACTAACCGATTCCGTTCACCCTTCAAACTCTAACACTACTATTACTGTACTTACAACACCGAAAATGAGCAACACTTCTCTCTTCCCATTCCTGTGATAACTTAGGCAAAACCAGATGTGGCTCTCTATAAACTCCATCCTTAACAATGAACCCTGTGTAGTCCCTCAAATGCATTAGGTCAGCATACAGCAACTGTTGGCCAGTTGCCAGACACCTGTCAGAGGAATCCACAGCTAAGTGGAAAAGCCTTTCCCCCAATTAAGAAATGTGCCTGTAACTGTATATATCTGAAACAGCATTGTCTCCTGGTATATGTTTATTTAATCTGGTAAGTATTCCTTGATGACCCTAGTCTTCACCTGGAACATCTGAGATGTGCATCCAATTAAGCATTGAACTGTCAAGGTGAGCTCACTGTTGCCTTCCTGCTGTTTTCAAAGCTCTCTGGATGTTGTTGTTGTTGTTGTTAGATTGCATTAGCAGTCAATATTCTGCTAGAAGATGATAGGCTGTAATTTCCAAGATATTGTCAGCAAGAATGGTAGAGACTCTTTCTGAAAGTAAATGCTGGGTGGCTGAAAATATGACTGAGAATTAAAGCTTACAGCAAGCCTCTTTCAATTGTATGAGGGCCTGACAGCTTCAAACTGTGTAAAGTGCACTAGTTCGCCATTACTTACTGTGTATATGACTGACTGAAGCTGCCAGCAATGCTTGCTTTGATGCTCTCTCTCAAAAACATTCTGCCTAGATTCACTGAGCTGCTCTTCACGGAAGCAGTAGCAAGCATTCTTATCTTGTGGTACAGTAGCTTGTCCTTATTTTATTTTATATTTTATGTAGTTAAACCAGTCATAAAGAAATCAATACAGGCATAGCTCAGTAACGAACGGCATTCACATGTGTCCGCTGTGTGGATGCACATGTTATGTGGTATCTGCTTGTCCGTCAGTGTTCCGTTGCGGTGGGCGTTGTGCTGATCCCTGTTGCTGAGCAGATCCACTTGATGGAGCGCTCCGTAGCCGGCATGGTGTCACAGAGCCACGATGTGCTCAACTGAGCTCACAGACAGCATTCATTGGCGCTGGAGCACGTAAAGCTTCTTATGTGAGACACATTCAGAAAAGTCTTTGACATTAATATACACTGAGTTAAAGATTAAAATCACTGATTGATGGGAAATGTAGGCGCTTCTGCAGCAAAGTAGCATACATGATCATGCAGATATACTAGATAGAAATTAATTATATTTTCAAAAAAATAGAAACTAAACAGCTATTTTGAACATAAACATTATGCTGGTGCTATAGTAGGCCTATTACCCTTTCTATTGAAAATTAATATATGGGTATAGTACAGTATATGACAGAATAATTGTATTATGTATATAAAGATACAGAATATTAGTTGCAGTGTCATAACATGAGAGTCCCCATGCTCTGTATAGTCCCGCACACTATACCTGGAGTATAGACTGGATGGCTTTCATCTTAGCAGCTCTCATCCCCAATACAGGGCATCCAGTTCTATACAGCTCTTGCCTGAGTTTTCTCTCATCTCAGAAACACTTTACTAAGTGGCAATAGCTTGTTCTTTTTGATACTCTGGTGCTAAACTCACCTAAACAGGTCAGAGTTTGAAAACGCAGCAGGCTTAAATCAACTTGGAGGAATTCAGTTACATTTTTTAACGGTCTGGGCCGCGCCGCCGATGGGCGGCTCACCCTCCCCCACAGTTACCGGGGCCTGCGTGCTCCCGCCCTCGGTTTCCAGACGTGCACTTCCCCAGCGCTCCTTGTCTCACGGGTGTGTGCACTGATTGTGTATTGCACCTGGGGGTTTGCGTTAGTATTTAGGATGGGGTTTCTGTTTGTTTCGTTGTCTGTTATTGTTTCATGTAGTGTGTGTGTTGGCGTGCTAAGTGTATTAAATTATAATTTACGGCAAACCCTGCGCCTGGTCCCTGCCTTGCCCGCTCCCGCGTTACACATTTCAGCATTGTTGCATGGGGAAATCCCATTTAGGATACTGCTTACTGCTGGAATGTACTGTATATTTAGTTAAATCAGTGATTGATGAGGGAATCACTTGCTTCTTGTCCTCTCTTCACCAAAGCTACCAGTTGGTTTGCTCATAGAAGAAACACGCTGTCAGGACCCTTTAATGTAAATAAAGTGGGGTTCCAAATGGCTCTAGCCAATACATCAGTATCATAATATTATCTGTAGCATGACAAGATAATCAATTTTCACACCATTTTCATTACTCTGGTCCAGCAGGAGCGAGAGGGTAGAAATGCACCAACTACTTAACAAAGTTGCAATGTCAACAGGAGGAAAATGGTAAATAAATCACTCTTTAATAGATAGATCATAGATTATAGCTGATGATAGTCATTTTCATCATTATGCAATACATTAGGACTACTAATGTATATGCCTTCAGTAAAAAGTAAGGGTACCTTGGAAACATGTGTTGCTCTTATTCCAAAACAGATACTGCTGTGACAGGTTTGCAGTTTTCAAATGTCTCAGTCCCTGCGTCTCTCGGCTCAAATGCACCATGTCAAACTTTCTAATTCATCCTGCGCATTTATAATTGCATCAGACCTGGACTTGGTTTCTGGTGCTGCATTGGTTGACGGCCACTAGCACAAGTGAGATATGCTGTTGCCGATGTTCTTTCTCTCTCTGAACTTCAGAAAAGTGGACGTGTTCAACCAAGTACAGTATATCACCTTAAAGGGACTCTGTGCAACATGCTCGTTCCTGCCTGTGCTATAATCACCTACAGTATGTCCACTTTCCTTTCAAGCTCTCTTCTGAGAAGGAAAACAGTGGAAATAACATAAGTTAAAGTGGGCAATTTTCAGACAATAACCCACTTCAGAATATGCTGATTGATTATAGCTGCAGGTTCATGTAAGATTCTCCCACAACATAATAATACACAATAATAATTATTTTGTTCCCTGCTCACATTAATGTTTGCCAAGAAATATTCATCTCAGAGGTTTACATTTTATTTAAAGTAACACAGCTTTTATCTGCGATTAAATCAATATACACTATAGACACTACCCTACACTAAGATCTGTTCCTTACAAATGCTGTGCTGATGTGGGTTTTGTGTGCCTATTTGCAATATACTGAAGGGCACAATCATATTCAGCAGAATCAATACGTAACTTAACTCCACAAAGCTCTGTCTAGGCACATGTCAGCACACAGCCTTGATCCATGTTCGTTCTGTGTGAGCACACATTGTGGACAGAACTATGGAGGTTGTATCTGTGTTATTGCTAGAGCCTTCCCAATAGTCTAGATGTCCTGATGTTAATGATAGAAAGCTATACTGTGTATTGTATATGGTTCACTATATCTACACACTAAATACAATGTTGCATCCTGTTAAATGTGAAGGACATTCCAGCTAACATACAGTACTGCCAGCATATAGCTTACAATAATGTGGAATGTTCATATCTGGTTTATTGTGGTTCTACAGTAGTCTTTTGTAAATTCACAAATTATATGCCATGGTTTATGCTTTAAAATGATGTGATCTCATCATACTTTTTATTCTGAAGGCAATGATGCAAGCACTTGCAACATTAAACAATGTCAGTCTGTCATGTTGAGGTAAAGGCAAGCTATATATATTCTGTGTAAAACTGTGTGTTGTGTCTGCATTATTTATTTTGTGTTGAGGCACAAAGTCCCACCAACAAAGTAAATAATTGAATGTTATTGGATGGTATTTTTCTGTAATGCACGTGCAGTAACTGGAATTATTGCAATCGGATGGGTGGTCCAAAGAGCCAATAAGGATTGAGGTGATGGAAGGGGTAAGTGATGGTGGGTAATGTCTTATTTTCCCTTTATAGCTGAAGGAAACCTCACAGGTGTCTGTCAGCTGGCCTGCTGGCCGTTTAATGGCTGGCTAATAATGCTAATGCGCTGGCGTACTGTGGGCTAGCCTTGCCAAGGCCCCTGCTATGATATTACATCAACAACTGTCCAGCAAACAGTCACTCCCCCCCACCCCACCCCCCGCCCCCACAGCCAGGCCTCTTTCAGGTAGTGGTGTCGTACGGAATTCAGGTCAACATTCCAATGTCGTCACGCAGCTTCCAGCGTCGCCTTTTGTACACACTTTCAAGCGCCACATCCTATCTGCTTGAGCAGGAGGAGGTTGTGTCAGCAGTAAATGGCTTTGTTCAGCTACGTAAAAGCTTGGTATAAATCAGTTTCCCCATGCCGTACCCCTTGAATTCCCCCAAGGTTTCTCCGCGATGTGGGGCTATGGTTGTCTGAAAGCACTGAGAGAGCCGGCCACAACCAACACAACCACCCGTGTTGTCATTGCTCCAAACACACCAGGCCCATTTGAGCCGCCTTTCCTTCAAAGTAGTGACAGCAGACATAAAAATGGGTTGCCCTTAGAAGGGAAGTACGGGGTTAAATAAATGACAAAACATAAATAAACTAAGAATGGCAATAAATAAAAGGGACAAACTGAGTGCTCAGGTAAGGTTTGGATCTGTTGAGTGCAGTTGTTTGGGTCTACATTTGTTTATATGTACTGTATTAAGTACTGTAAATATGCTACATGTTTTCTTTATTGGGCTAACTCATATCAGCTGAATCAGCTAATCTTCTGATTTAATCATCATACGGATAAGAGTGTTATAAGTACACATCACATAATTTCTCATTCAATTGGGTAATATTTAATTTATTTAAACATGAATGCTATTCCTGTTAGGATGGTGATATAGTGTGCCAAATGTAATAAACACTAACAAGATAGTTGAGCATGAGGCTTTCTGCATGACATTATATACTGTATGGAATGTCTGCTACAATATTAATAATGGATAACAGACGCTGAATCCAAGATTGGAAAGCTTTGCTACTTGCCAGGCCAACTCTATTAGGATGATTAGACTATAAATTGAGAACTAACTGGAAGAGTCTCTTCTAAATCAGGCAGGTTGGCAGGGTGCTACGTTTCAACATACAGTAGCAGTGGTGCTAATGGCAAACACTGTCATGATGTAGGCTACAGCCTCATTAGCCATATAACATTTGCATTTTAGTAAAGTATTTCTATTGTGGCCATTTAGCAATGGTAAAATTATTAAGAGGTGTGTACTCTATGAAAATTGAGAGGGGATGGCCCTCCTAGTAGATCAACTTAAATATTATGGAAAAATAGGGAGTCGCTAAACAATAAAAATTATTTATTTTAATCATTGTTTCAGCTCATTGTTTCAGCTCTGGCTAATTAGGGTCAAACAATTGATCTCATGACTAAGTATTATGATATATTGTATTTTTACAGACAGACTGCAGTAAACATTTATACTTTGATGAGTACCATGAAAAATTAGCAGTTCAACACTTAAGAATAACTTGACTACCATTAAAGTTATTGATTTAGACAGTGGAAATAGCTACTTCTGCTTGTATTCTCGCGTAAATAAATGGAGTCCACCATTGCTATAACAATCGCACAGCGCCATCGTAGGCTCCACCTCAGCAACTGCACTCTGGAGAGACAATGCCCTTCTCTGACCTGCACCAACACAAACAACAGTGTCAGGCCTCAAGGGTCATCCCCACACACTGCTGCTGTTTAATCCAACTTCTTCCTTCTTCTTTTTCCTTCATTCTTTATTTTATCCTCTATTCTTCCCTTGTATCTGCCCCCGCCTCCCCTTCTTTGCCTGTCTGTTGTGGGCCATGCCTGTTCCAGGTGACCATATCAGTGGATGGTATATTGACCACCACCGGCTACACCCAGGAGGATTACACCATGCTGGGCTCTGATGACTTCTTCTACATCGGAGGGAGTCCAAATACCGCAGACCTGCCCGGATCCCCCGTCAGCAACAACTTCATGGGCTGTCTGAAAGACGTGAGTGACTCCCTAGAACCCCCGCTGCACCTGTAGGTCATTCACGGCTATCTGCTTCTATGGCTCATGGTCACGGGATGGCAGTAAAGTACATTACATTTCACAAAGTCATTATTTAGCATAACTGTCAAGACGATCAATTGGGGCTTAAAATATTATGCCCTTGTAAATCCCAT
This sequence comes from Typhlichthys eigenmanni, assembly GCA_027564635.1. NCBI lineage: Eukaryota > Metazoa > Chordata > Actinopteri > Percopsiformes > Amblyopsidae > Typhlichthys > Typhlichthys eigenmanni. Next base: position 1,625,338 of record JAODUK010000010.1, on the reverse strand, counting down.
GACATGTATGAAGGTGATGCGTAAAGCCATTGTGCTTCCTTGTAACCCAGGACTGATTGAATAAGTAATTACTTTTCCCATTACTTTTAACAGCTTGCGCAGTAATTGCTCTATCTCTGACTTAATTATGCCCGCAGAATTACATTTTCATTATTTGGGTTACTTCCCCCGCCCCACAACAGGCCTTAAACCTGCCTATGCGTTTAACTGTCGTCTCCCACATCACAATGAGCAATGGGTTTACAGCTAGCATAGATGTCAAAGGTGCAAATGGAGAAAAGGCTAAAAAAAGAACATAGTGCTGACGAGAACGCCACTGCACCGTGAGCGATGTCTGCGCGAGGGAAGGACAAGAGCAGATGGTGCTGAGAGCAGAGCGTTTGTGAGGCTGTCAGGCAGAATGAGTGATCTCCCAATAATTAGCTTAGCGAGGGAAGATGCTGCAAGCAGAAAATGAGTAAGAATTAGCAGCAAGGGGGACAAATGGGGGAAATGTGTGAGCGGAATCTTTAGTGACGTTTCCAGAGATTTAGAGTGTGAATTAATAATAGGTGTTACGGGAAAAGTAAGATAATAAATGATTGAAGCATTGAGAACACGGAGGAAAATATCAGGCTCTCAACATGCCTTTGTAAATGCTGTACTTGTATTTATGAAGTGCACAAGGGCAGAGGTGACATAAAAATGGAACTAAAATGTTAAATGGGGTGCATACATAACTAGGGGAAATAATGCCTAACACGTTCTTGCAAGTTTTGTACTGTGAATTGTACAAACCCTCTGAATGTAAACCAAATACAATGAGCTTATACCACATGACTGCACTACGCAACGTAAATCAATTTGAATTCATGAATTGAAATATGTTTCATTGAGTAGTCATTTAGCCTTTACTTGGGTAGTTAATTTGAGCTATTCCACTGAGAAATGTGTGTCAGTCTGACCATCTAAAATGTTCAACAAGCACTAAGAGGTCAGCAATCAGCGCCTTTCATGAATTTTTTGTCAGATTTTATCCTAAGCGAGTTCAGTTGAAATAATTTCAAATTGGATATGTTCACATTGTTCAAATATTAAAAAATATAATTCCTATTTATAAATGACCTCACATCTTGTGGAATAAAACAGAATGCGTTCTCAATACTTTATAAAACTACAAAATTACACGTGTGTGTATACAGTACAGTGTATATACTGTGTGTGTGTGTGTGTGTGTGTGTGTGTGTATATATATACATGTATATATATATATATATATATATATATATATACACATACACTGTGTATATATAGGAGGTGTTTCCAACTAAGAATTGCTTAGTCAAAACGCCTGTTGTCGACTCACTCGATCGTCAACTCATGTTGCTGTTGCTCAATGATCTATTGGGTGGGGGGGGGAAGAGAAACTGCCGACCTGAAGTCTATTTAATTATGTTTTGTACTCATGCTAGAATATCACAGGCATATCAAATGAGTCAATGGCTATCTCATGTACCATTGTACAGCCTGTATACCATCCTGATCTTGCGAGCTAATGTTTGACTCGTGGTGAAAATCAGTTTGTGAGAACAGTGAGGCTAATCTACTCTATATTCTACATAAAAAAGGAAATAACACAAAATAATAACAAATCCAACCCTCATTATGAGAGTAGCTATACACAATTGAACAACAATTCAGAACTTCCTCACGTAAATTGCAATTATTCTAGTCTCTAACATGTCAGAGCAGGCAAATGAAAACAAACACTAGTGGCTTACCGGCGCCAGCTATGCCAACACAATACATTTTTTGCAACACGTTTTGAATCTTCTCACGGAAAGGGTGGACTGACTGACTGGATAAAATCAGTCAGTCAGTCATTTATAAAATGTCTCTCTCTCTCTGAGAGAGGTTGGACAATATACTGCTGTGAGTACAGTTTCAGTGTGGGCTCAAATTCCCCATCCGAACACTAAAGCTTACTTCACAATTCAGTTGAACTGGGACAAAAAAAGTATCAAGATGAAAATAAAAAGACAGAGGAAAGAAGCGCCAGCATGGAGACCAATGGCTGTCTCCCACTGTGTGTAGATGAAATGGAGTGGTTGGGTTGCCGTGTGTTGCATCCTGTGGTATAGTTCACTGGAACAGCATGGATTATGAAGTAGTGTTAGGGGGCTGTGACCAGGCTTTCATGCAGCCACCGTGACAGAGCTCCTTTGATACGGTCGGCCAGCAAACCTCCTCCCTGTGGACACCAAACGCCAGCGAGGGGCGGGGGCGGCAGGGAAGAGCAAAGGCCCTGCCCCAAGCACAGAAAACGTATGAAGTGTGCGTGCGTGCGTACGTACACGCATTGACGTATGTGTTGTACATTTGAGCGTGTTCCAAGTGCCTCATATGTTTCGATCCTATGCCTTGTAGGAGTAGATGTGTTCGTGTGTGTGTTTCCAGCCTCCCAGTGGAAGTTATGGGGTGTGAAATCATATCTCGCACCACCCTTCCACCCCGAGTTATGTTTCCTCATTCCCTCCCCCTCTTCACGGTGGTGCCATCTGGTCAGGTCTTTGCCACCTTCCAACTCTCCGCCTCGATCGCTGCCAGTGACCTTGCTATGCCCCATCTTCACACATCCCTCCTCCTCCACCCTTCTCTCTATCTATCTATCTATCTCTCATTTTCCATCTCTCTAAGCTGCCCTCTGCTCTCTGGCTTTTATTTTTTTATTTTTTTATAAATGTAATTAAGTCCACGTTAGCAATGTTGGCGCGTCAGGTTTGTTAGCCATCCTGGGGGCCAAATTAAAAATGGTTTTTTTCAACAGACCCCCCCCCCCCCCCATGCACACACACACTGCCTCTCGTCCTTCCTTCCTCATACACTTTCTCTCCCTCTCTCTTCCCTAGACCCTGCCAATGTCTGTCCTATCTTTGATGCCTTTGCAACGGCTCGCTAGCCGCTAGCCACTAGCCACTAGCCACTAGCCAGTCAACATATGTCTACAAAAAAACAGAAAATAGGGAAATAACAATAACAACTAGCTATATTTTTTAATAATATATTTCTGTCTTCTTTATACTCAGACAGGCTGTCACACACCTTCCCCATTTTTTCCCTCCCTGACAGGATATATTGAAATGATTCTGTAAACCCAGACACCCTTAAGGCTTGGCGGTATAACGGAAAAACATATGAATGCAGCTATTTATACCTGTACACTGGAAGGAGCTTACATTGTTAGGCTTCTCACAAAGGCTAGATACCCCCATTCTCTCCATATCTCCCGTTCGTAAAAGTAAAATGTAAAATTAAAATTATATTATACACCCCTCCACACAGAGCTTTTTTTGCATTCCTTCCACCTACTGTATAGCTCTAGTAGAAGTATATCAACAGTTAGTTTGATGTCCGTCTCTCTCTAGAGCTGTCAAAGCACAAAATGAAAGCAGACGCTGTGAAATATGAGTACAATTTATATCAGTACTCTGGCATTTAGCACTTCGAACCATGATGTATGCAGGTGCAGTACAGTACACACATCCACACGCAGGCACATCACTTAACAGCAGCACTCCTCATCAAAGCTTGTCGGAAACATTTGCATTTAGACTCAAGGAAACATTCCGTTTATCTGAATAAAACAATTTTTCTGAATTCTCCACCAGAGGATTATTATGTTTGCTTGACTTGTACTTCCCTCTGATGTTATTGAGCCAGCGTTGTCGACCCAGTCTTTACTGTAAATATGTCATGGATAATATTGAGCAAAACATACAGCGATAAGAGCTGTCTTTGACCGTTCACTGTGTGACAACGAAAGTGGTATCAGTCAGCCTTAGCTTGAGAACACAGGCAATAACGCACAACACACACACAGACACAGACCTGTACCGTATGCTTTACAGTAAAATAGAATGCCACACAATGAATTAAGGACGGTTTGTTACCTCACCTGACGTATTATACTAAGGTATTAATCCCCCACCTTTTCCCCAGGTGGTCTACAAGAACAACGACTTCAAACTGGAACTGTCTCGACTGGCCATCGAGCGTGACCCCAAAATCACCCTGAACGGAGACCTGGTGTTCCGCTGCGAGGATGTGGCGGCACTGGACCCGGTCACCTTCGAGACCCCCGAGTCCTATATCTCCCTGCCCAAGTGGAACACCAAGAAGACGGGCTCCATCTCCTTTGACTTCCGCACCACGGAGCCCAGCGGGCTATTGCTGTTCAGCCACGGGCGCCCGCTGGGCCCCAAGGACCAGAGGCCTGGCAGGGAGCTGAAGACAGATTACTTTGCCATGGAACTGCTGGATGGCTACCTGTACCTGCTGATAGACATGGGCTCTGGCAAGACCAAGCTGAAGACCAGCAGCAAGAAGGTCAACGATGGGGAGTGGTGTCACGTGGACTTCCAGAGGGAAGGCAGGAAAGGTAATGCAATTAACATGTCCTATGTATGATATTGGAACCATTAATTTAGCAGCAAACGCTACTTTGTGTATTAAACATAGTGGAGTAATTGTTGGTTTTCGGGCCGGTCACACGTCCATTTGAGTGCATGTTACTGTAGTTAATACTGTTAAGCGTTAAAGGCTGATTTATGCTTCTCTGTCGAGCCATAGATTATTCCGTGGTGAGGATATTATACTTCTGCGCTGGTCTGTCGGCAGTGCGGACCTATGAGCGTTGACTGTGCATGCGAACAGGGCAGTAGCTAGAGGATTCTGGGCCCCCTGAAAAACATTTTTATGTGGGCCCCAGACCGCCCTCCACCCATATCATATAGGCTACTGAACAATGTATGACAACTTCCTCACTCCCGGAAAGTTGTCTAGTTTACCAGGGTACATGTATCAGACGTTATTCTTGGCTTTATCCACCTTTGCCCTTATTTTACATCCCGTTTGAATTGTGACACAAAGTACACATATGATGTTTGTCTATTAAAAAGATAATTGTTCAAGTCAAGAATGTTGCAGTTTGTTGTGACACTGAAGTTATCTTTAGTTTTGTTCTTACCGCTCAGTGAACTATAGCTTTCGTCTCGCACAACACATGTCACTAAAACAATGCTTTCTTCGTCTTATGCATTGTGGCGTGAAAACGTCATGACACAGGGTTTGTAGTCTTACTAATTACACCATCCAACAATATCCTAGCCTTTGCTATGTGTTTTCAGTGTGTGGTGGGCAGAGCTTCTGACGGAAGCAAGAGGTTATTTTGTTTTGATCGACAAGCTTTCTCTAGAATGATTTAGATACCTTTAATGTACCTAGGCTATTGAAGAGGTCACTAAAACAATTGCCCTCCCATATTTTCTGAGCAGGTGCCGTCCCTGGTTATGATACAAAAATATGATATTCAATTACTATTGTTTCTGTTCTGTAAATATATTTATTCTTAGACCAGCAGATGGAGCAAACTAACTTAGGTAGGGTTGTAGTAGAACATGCCTGGGTTTCAGGCATGACTGCATGGCAATGGAAAAATGGGTTGTATGTTTCACAGGTCAGGTAGAAAGGCCCCATAGCACATTTTCACCGAGCGGTGGCTCGTGCATTCACCTCCAGTGTGTGTCTTCCTGCACATGTCAACCACACCATGACAGGCGTGTGAAGAAAAACACTTTCTGAATGGACTACACCATTTTTCATGAGGGGAGGAAAGATATTTATTAAACGTTTAAATAAATTGCATGTTTTTTGTGGTTTTCATTAAAATATCAGGCATACAACTAATAGTATGTATATTAGCATTATTCACAGAACAGGTAGCCTACCGTATATATAGTATAACTGCTAGATTTTGTGTGGCCTCCTTGGCAGTGGGGGCCATTATTGTCACCACTTTTCACCCCACCAGCGACGGCTCTGCATGCGAAGCCCCTCTATACGAAGAACCATGTCTTGTTAATTAAAGGTCACGAAATAGAACACATAAGACTGTACACGTTTATAAATAAGCATATTCAAATATTTCTTACCAGCTAATCTCTTAGTTACACCAACATTTATCATAAGAAACAATCTGTGTCAATAGAAAATAGTATTTATAAAAGACAGCTTTTTGCTGCGCGGACAACAGGGACATTCCACAGGGTAATCCCTGTCTTGTCATGCTAACTTAGTTAATAAAGCTCAAGCAAGGCATATCAAATGTTTCTTACTAGCGAGTCAAATAATTAGTCAAATAATTGAGTAATAATAATTATACCATGATTGTTAAAGGGAGTCTGCAGGTACGTGGATTTTTATGTTATTATAAAGATCCCTATTTCAAAAGCACTCTGCCATATGGGCTTGCTTCCACAAGATGGTTGTTGTCTGCGTCGGCAGATACACGTCTCTACGGCATAGGTTACGCCATATCCGTAGTTCACAGTGTAGCTTCGACACAGAAGCTTGGCCTTTAGTGTGATATCCAGTGGCAGAAAGTCATACAGCATATCTTGCATCAAAGCATTCCAATAAATAACACCAGAAAAGTCTTCCTCTCACATCTTCACTTCTGGAATTGTCTGAAATTGCCATTGTGTTTGTAACCTCAACGGTGAACACTGCTGGATTACTACACCTGGCTCAGTGTTCCATCCCTGCCCTTACAGATGCCCTGACAGCCTCTAACATACACCGTGTGGTTAGGCAGCAGAACAAATACTGTAAGGAGTTACCTTTTAGAAATGTTTGTGCACATGATTGACTGTGTGGTGTCTGATGAGTAATATGTAGGTGGGGAATCACCTTGGACAACATGTCACCATCTAATGGTCTCCCAGAAGGAGTGAGGCATCTATCTACAGTATGTGTGTGTGCATCACCGCCCCTGCAGTAATTGGCTTTTAATAGAAAATTAAGAAGGCGTCGTTAATCATACAGAGCTCCCAACCACACACCCGCGCGCACACGCATACACACACACACTGCATTCTGCTTCCTTTCTCCTCCATTTACCTTGTTAGCGATTCTCTCTCTCCCTCTGATACATGCACACACACACGCACGCACGCACACACACACACACACAGGTATTATCTACAACCCAACTCTGCGTTGTGCTCTTTGTCACTTGCCTCTGTCTCCCACTCCCCCCCCCCCCCCTCTCAGGCTCCATATCGGTGAACAGCCGCAGCCTGCCGTTCAGCTCCCCTGAGGGCAGTGAGATCCTGGACCTGGACAGTGACATGTACCTGGGGGGTCTGCCCGAGGCCAGGCACCAGCTGGTGCTCCCCCCCGAGGTGTGGACGGCGCTTCTCAACTACGGCTACGTGGGCTGCGTGCGCGACCTCTTCATCGACGGCAAGAGCCGCGACGTGCGCCGCCTGGCCGAGATCCAGAGCGCGCCAGGCGTCAGCAGCTTCTGCACCCGCGAGCTGCAGAAGCGCTGCAGTGGCGCCCCCTGTGGGAACGCAGGCATGTGCAAGGAGGGCTGGAACCGCTACATCTGCGACTGCACTGGGACGGGCTACCTCGGCACAAACTGTGAGATAGGTGAGGAGGGCCTATGGGTGACTGTGGTCATTCTGGTGACACCTAGAGCGAGTACACTCCATGATGTCCTCAAAACGTCCCTGTTGTTTACACCAGCATTTTGAACGTCTTCACAAATGAGGCGTGAACCTTTAAAGTAGCTCATCAGTTCATTTTAAAACCTTAATTAAAAAATATTGAATATTTAGTTAAATGTTTTTTTTCCCACCAAAAAAAATCTTTATGTCACACACAACCACTGAACAGCATCTCTACACATTCACCTAATTGAAAATGCAAGGATCTATGGATATGCAAATATGAAACAACCCCATGAAAACATACTGTACATACTGACATGTATGTGTATAACCTGCCCAGCACGGGACAAACCAACAGTGATGTGCAATCTCAAGTTAGCTTCAGGTTGTAGACAAGTAATTACATTTTAACATGTCTCGATTGTATATTGATTATTTATCTACAACCAGGAGCAAATACTTGCGCTGAGATTGCATGCCCATATAGCTAAAAATAAACCTGTGGTAACTCCGTAGTCTTGCCGTAACAGTCAATGACCCAAGTCTTCATCCTAAGACGGCAGGCTTTTTGACGAGACGGGGAAAAGCCATTTACCAAGCTGCAATATTTGACGAGTTGGGAATGAGAACGTGTTGTTAAAAAATGCACAACATATGCCATCTCTTGTGATTATTAACACCAAGCTATTGCAATATATACTGTGTATGTACTAATGTAATACATGTTGACAGATGTACAGTAGCCTACAACACAGATAGCAATGAACTCTAGCTAAAAGTTAACAATAGCTGTCAGACATCATTCAATGATACAGACTTGATGCTTGCTGCTGCTGCTATTCTAGGACTCCTGCTTGGCATCAGGCAGAATCAGCTTCATCTCAACATCTATCTGCTATTGCATCAAGTTGAGAAAGCTGCTGATTCTTGCTCAAATGTGCAGAACATACACTAGATACGGTATGCTGTCTCTGTTTAGCCACACAATTATCTGTATTTGTATTCAGATAAAACCAGAAGTGGACATTGTTTATACTAGAAGTAATTTTATATAGGAATGGTGTAATGTTTATTTTAAATGCAGTTGTGTACCGATGTACAAGTTCATGGTGGGCTACTATGTCAGTGCTGTAGCGCACTAAACCTGTTCCAACTGCTGTGATGGTGCCACAGTGGTTGTGTGAACATACTATAATTGTAACATTTCACATCAGAATGAGACAGCATGCATTTAACATGAAATAAGGTAGTAATGAAGGTGGAATTAGGTAGGCTACTGGTAGGCTAGCGATGACAAATACTCACAAACACCCTAACATGACCACTGAACGCACCCTCATTTTTTTTGGCAATGTAAATTTTGAAATATATATATTTTCACATTATCATTGCACTTTTAATCTCTTATAATAAATGATTAAATTATAGTTGATGCTCAATCAAAATGTCATGAAACCTGTTATACCCTAGGGATGTGACTATTGATTTAAATAGCTTAAAAAGTAAAACATTATTTTCAATTTTCAGACTGGGATTTTGTAAATAGAAATTACCACACACACAACTAAAAACTACAAGTTTGAAGCTTCAAATTTGATGTATATATTGTGGGGTTTTTAAAGAAACCCAGCGGCTACACTATGCTTTTGTGTCGCTATACTGTACATTAGCTGGCTAGTCTTTACCATGGCTCTTTGAATTGTCAACCAGAGTCACAGCCGGGTATGGTCAGCTATGGTCAGTGGGGACAACTACTGTATATAGTGATCAATTTCCAATAACATGATAATGACTAGTTTGTGCTGTGCTGCAAAAAGAATATGCATTTTTAATTTGTGGCCATCCACATATGAATAGGAATCTATTAGAAGAAACATCAGTTAACTCACAGACAGATATATATATCCGTTTCCACTGCATTATTCGTGCCTAAAGAATTTGGATCTGAGTACAACCAATATGCACATTTATGTGATTTGTAATGCATCGATAGTTCAATTGCTTGTTCCTAAAATCACACATATTGTTACCAACATGCTAAATCTGAAAAGTCTCAGGTTTGGACAATAGCAGAGTCATATAACAGCAGACGTTTAATTCGGCATGAAAAACAGGGAGAAGCAGATCTGATGGTCAGTTAAAGGTAAATCCAAAAAACATAGAGGTAATCCAGAGACAGACTAAACACATACGTGCAGGCAGACAGGAAGAAGACATTTGTGTCATTAGTCACAAGGATTTTAGCCTGGTGCAGGATCCATACACTGTATATCATAAAGGAATAATAAAATCCAAATAAAAATAATAATAGCCTAATAATAAAAAGGTAAAGGTGCGTATATTGGTACACATACATGTAGAGAAATTCATCCTCTGCGTCTAACCCATCCCTCAAGGGAGCAGTGGGCAGCCACTGTGCAGCGCCCAGGGACCAAGTCCAGATTGGAGCCAGTGTCACTGGTCACATGGCACTGACTGGAGAGTGAACCTGACATGTTTTTGATACACAGTGTAATACACAGTCTTAATGGCCTAGATCTTCAGAAACATCCCTTTGGTAATGACCTGTTCTTGTGTGTAGGCCTACACTGACATATATCCTCTTCTGTTTTTGGATATAAAGAAAAAATATCAACTAAAATGCGGGGAATATTTAGAAAATGAAAATGCAATTTTGGGATTGCATTTTCCTTTGAATTAAGTCCACTCTAAAGCGTGGAATTGTTTGACAATTAAAATGCTATTTGGGATTGCATTTTAATTTGAATTTAGTCCTCTATGGACTTCCATAAGTATGACCCGCTCCATGGCCCATATATATATTTACATATACTGTATATATGTATGTATAGTGATGTAATGGGTTTGATAGTTGATGTTGTTACCTGAGCCCATACAGTAACACAATAGGATATTTTTGAAAATATTATGGTATGCATGCAGTTGAGTAATGCAGAACATCTGCCTCGTTTGAATTAAAAAATGGTGTAAGTTTAATATCCGAGCATTGGAACACAAAGCCCTCGGCGGTGTATTTAAGAACTAACTTACTGGAGTATAATAGGGGCAACTAGGCAGTTTGGAATCCAATAAAACTGATTATGTCTACAGTATGCACTGTAGTAGCTCTTAAAAGCACATGTAGACCGAGCACAACATGCCTAGTGTTGTGTACAAGCAGCCAGATGCTATGTAGTTGCAGACAGCTCTGCAGGGAGCTATGTGTAAACTAAACACCGCTTGGAGTCCATGTGGACCAAGTCACACTGTCTGGCAGGAATTAGCTATAGCAGGCCAGCAGACATGCTTGCTGTCGCCATCTGTGTCAGTCACGCACGCCCAGGTTGTCCATACGCCACAGCGCAGGGTGACGTGCATGAACACGCAGGGTTCTTGCCAATTATCGGAGGGTGTGGCCTTTGTATTTAGATGGCAAGAGAGTAAAATTAGAAGAATATATTGGAAGATAGACTGAAGTTAGGATGGCTGAGGGAGAGAACAAGATGTCTTGGGGTTTGAAGGTGATTTCTGGCATGTGGTATTCTGTTGGTGCTCTGCTACCATCTAGTGATAGAAAGTGTTTTCTACAGCTATGGTCCTCTACTACTAGACAGATCCCTGCTGGCTTATATTTGACTACTGATACATTGTACTGGGCATGTACTCCGTCATACTAAGTAATAGTATACATAAATAGTGCACATTGTTCAAACTATTTTACTAAAAATATCAAACCAATTCCCAAGCAACTGCAGTGATTTAAATATGCTGATTATTGTGAGGAGGAGTTGACCTGTATTACATTTTGAGCTGAACCTTTTTAAACTTGACATTCTGTTTTAGAGAAAATGAACTGTGATTGTTTATAGTATTACTCACGAATGACATTTTGTGTTCCGTTTGATTTGCATTTGCCCTTTAACAACCTTGGCATTCACCACCTGTGCCTGTGTGTGTGTGTGTGTGTCAGCTGAAATTTATTCATAAATCACTTAATTTTTCCAGTCTCAAAATGCATGACAGCCCTATGTAACATTTCACCAACAATATCCCCAACCTTGACCTCTATTTGGAAGGAAAAACAAGAACCAGACAAATATAAGACTTCTTGCTAAATAGCTGAAAAGACCAGCTTTCCCAGCTAATTCTGCTAATTAGCTCACCTGTAGCTGAAGAAGTGTGAATTAGAATGAGTTGCTTTAGTGCAGAGAACCTTGACAATCTTCTTTAAAGAGGAATATTAAAAAAGGAAAAACACTTTTTTTTTTGCGCTTCAATGCAACATTTGAGTATCTGGAGTGCCTGCCAACCCTCAGAAGTTGAAAAAAGACAGCCCGGTCAGTTTCTTTAGGATTGTGTATGTCAACAAATGTGTTTCAATGTGATGTTTTCTTTTGGTATTCACTGGGAGTCTTGCAAGCATTGGACATGCTAGCATTATGACGCAAGCTAAGCACATTATCTTTTCTATTATCTGCTACACAGAGCAGTGCACAGAGCATTGTCGACACTTAGCCCGAGTGCAGAAAATCTTTTTTGATGGCAATGTCCACTGGTATGACGTCACATTAATAACAGAAAGATTGACGTTTATTATATTGCACTGAATCTACATATCGAGAGGAAAAGCGACACTGGTGAAGAGCCTATAACACGTTACACACCTGTTCAACAGCTGTCCTTTCTATACAGACATCATGTTCTGCCATGCTCTGAGATGTTCAACATATTGATATTTGTGTGCCACTGCTCAATCTCAGACCCACAGTCCTTGTTGTTTTTTTGACCGACGCATGTCACAGACATGCAGGACTTCTCTTCACCCCCTCATTCCACCTCTCCACCATGGGGGCTCGGGCCTTCAGCTGCTCTGCCCCCAGACTCTGGAACACCCTTCCCCTGCACATATAACATGCCACCACGGTCACCTCCTTTGCTAAGCTCCTCAAAACCCACATCTTCAAGGTTGCCTATCTAACCATCACTTGCCTCCCCTGCCCTCCTGACAAGCATGCATTATTATTGGATTTTGTATATATTTCCAAATCATTTTATTTTAATTGTATATTGTTTATATGTACATTTCTGCCTTACCGGTAGTCATATGTCTAATACTATAGTTTATATATTAACACAATGTTTTATGTTGATCTTTATATTTGCTTATGTATAATGTACAATGTCCTGTGATTTGAAAGGCGTCCTGAAATAAATATTATTATTAATGATTATTCAATTAAGACCTTAGGGAACTATGTCAACGTGTGTAAAAGGGTGTCTCCTATTAAAGCATACATGCCAGAAAGACATACAGACAATTGCAGAATCCACAACTCATCTCCTAGTTTTTAATGTGCTGCACACATCGCTGTGTACGGTTCATTGAATGCAATGAAACGTATGAATGCAGGGGAAGTGGCTGTAGCGTGGTCTGTGTGTGTGTGTGTACGTCTACATCATGCAATAAACCCTGGTGTATCCCCTCCCTCACTCTCTCCAGAGGCGACAGTGCTGAGCTACGATGGCAGCATGTACCTGAAGATCATCATGCCCGTGACCTTGCACACGGAGGCCGAGGACATGGCCCTGCGCTTCATGTCTCAGCGGGCCTACGGCCTGCTCATGGCCACCACGTCTAAGGAGTCGGCCGACACCGTGCGGCTGGAGCTGGACGGGGGCCGCGTCAAGCTCACCGTCAACCTGGGTGAGCCCTGCGGACGTTCGTCCATCCCCTGCCTCCCCCCTCTCCTCCTGCATTAGGCCTCATGCACTCTCATTTATTTCTTTGTCAAATGCTCTGCGCTCAAGAGGCTCCATAGCCTGCACTTTGAATTGTATTGTTTGTTTGTTTTTTTCTGCTAGTGTCAGTTTGTAACCAGAGAGACCCTGCATTCTCTATTAGCGTACTACTGTAAATGAGCTCAGTACAATGGTTTGCATTCTAGCATTCCTAATAATTGAATGGATGGGCATTCTAAGTAGCTAATGAGCTAGTAGCTAATGCTACTCATCGGTTTCGATTAGCAATGCAATCGATGGTATTAAATTGTTTATGATGGAGCAGTAGGCAACAGAATAGAGCAAAAATTAGCAGAATTCTGCCTTGTACAGCGCTGTACATACAGTAACGTTAAACCATTCAAATGTAAGGAAGCATTCGCTGCTGGTCCCTACCAATCACAGTCATGCATGTGCACCATGTGGCAGACCTTTCTAAAGATCTCTCATCTCCAGCAGGTGTGATGCATTGCTTAAGAAAAATGTCCTTTAGTCTTCGCGGTGACTTCCCCTCGTTTTAGGCATTTCTGTTTCATCCCCATCTCCAGTCAGTCCTCTGGTGGTCCTATGCCCACCCACTCTCATTCCCTTTAGTCTCCATACAGAATAGAGCCATGACAGCCACTCGTCCTCTTGGCAAGAACTCCATGTGGTGGACTCCTAACCTGGCATGACCCTGAGCCTTTGTCCACAACCTTCCTGTCTCTGAGGCGGTGCCATGCTCCTGTTCCTGCTGCTCTCTCCTCATAGCGTTGATGCTAAGCGCTTGGCCTTATACAGTTACATTAGTTACGTAGTTCTGCCAGGAGGGGGAACCAATGTTGACATTATTACAGGCACAATTTAAATAGTGCAGGTAGTTACTGCATTTATTTATAGATTTTTTTTATAATGGCAGATGATAGTTGATGAAGTTAGCACCGATCCTTTGTTTTATTTAATTCCTAAATTAATCAAATGGATAATAATAATAATAATAATAATAATAATAATAATATGGGCACTCCTGTCAGCTGTTAGTTTTGGCCTGTTGGAGAAGACATACATGCTAGAAGGACAAGAGCCCCCTGGGATATGGAAGCTTGGCAACCTTAGACACAGGAATGGGGGAAAAGATCATTCTAATCTCTACAGACTCCCTTCTTTACGCCCTCATTCTCTCTTCTATTAAAACCCCAAGGCTCAGGAGATGGAACTTTTCATCCCTTCAATGGGCTCAATGTCTGCTGCCCTCGGCTCAAACAGCCAGCGAGGCCGGCTCACAACAGCAGTGCCATTCGCGTGGGTCTCTACATATTGCAACAGTGGCGCTGCTAAACGCAGTGTTCTATTAATAGCTTAGCTTACAAGGAATTCATTAAGAAAAACACATCCCAGAATCAGCAGGGAATCATCAATATTTGCTTAGGCTTTTTCGCACAGCTTTAATCTTTGTTCAGATAATTATTATTAAGACCTGGTAATTAATCAGTAGGAATGGTTTAATTGGGCATATTTCTCCTAAATGGTGTTTATTAAAGATAGGTAATGATAAGCTGTTCAGTATCCAATTAGACCCATATTAGTCAGATTACAAATCATGTTCTCTGGCTCATAAAGCACTCTCACGTGAAAGTGATTGCACTGTATTATTCACTATTTGTAATACTCAGTCAGCTGAGAAGGGACAACTTTAATAAAATGTAATGATATATTTGTTTCTGTCTAGGTGTCAGAGCCACTGTCTGGCTTCCGCGCGCTTCAGAAAACACTAAACGTCAATTAATTACAACGCAAATAGGATGATTCCATTAGTGAGCCCGGCCCCTGGCTGTTTGTGTCCACTATTCTGTGACGGTTGACAGCTCGAGACCACATCCCAGTCACACAGCCAAATGCACTCACGGTGGACGGCCACTAGATGGCAGACTGAGACTAACCTATTGGGCTGTATTTACTGAGATATGAAGCTTGTAGAAGGGAGGCTTCATAGCTGGTGTGTGCTAGGTGCTGATGTGACTGGGATGTGCAGATCACCCTTTCTTGATGTTGTTTTTCCTGCTGGGGGTCTCATGCCCAAAGCGTTACAGAAAGCAAATGAGATGTACCTTCTCCAGTGACTATACACATGCAATGCAAAGGTATGCATTTAACTTCCATAAGCCACCTAATTCAGACTACTGTTGTGTACTGTATGCGTTTAGCCGTTTCAGACACGGTAAGCATAATTTCCCTACTGTCATCATCTACAGTTACATCACATACACACTGTAATGATGTTATGTTTTATTGCAGTGATTTAGTCGTCTGTTATTTTGGATACACAGAAACATAATGTGTTCCACTGCACAAGTCTCCTGTGGCGCTTTGGGGCTGGGCGTGCGGGGGAAAGGAGGGTGCAGAGCTTGACGGAGGTATGGGAAGGGAAAGGGTGATCCTGACTCGTAGCTTGTCCCCGGATGGTGGCCCCAGAGTGCTTGGTTGTCTGCAGAAATGTACCTTGAAGGATGTAAAATGTTTACTTTTCACTCTCTCTCTCTCTCTGTCTCTCTCTTTTATTTGATCTCACCATTCCGCTCTCTCTCCCACCAGATTGTATCAGGATAGACTGTAACCTCAGTAAGTGGTTCTATGCATTTTTTATGACTATAACAACATTTATCTGTATGTGTCAAATTGGTTCTCTGAAATGGCCCCATTCTGCCCCTCCCCCACTCTGGCCTTATTATAATGACAAATGGTCCATCCCAGTGCTGAGTCATTTTTTTTTTTTTTACGTGTGGCCTTCGAATAGGCATTTAAAGTTTAATATTACACACTTTCATTATACATGTATATATGTTTTATTTTCTTTCTGAAACTTTGACATTTTAACGTGATATTTAACCGCCCACCTGTCACACATTGACCTAATGTTCCATCTACATCATTTATGTAGTGGTATTCATTTCCCACCCTTCCTCAGCCTGCTATAACGTTAATAACACAAATGATTCCAAGTCATTTTCCACTGGTAAGAGCCCATCCAGAGATGCTGGGTCTCTTTCCATCCTCTACTGCTAAGCATATACAGTACATGGGGCTGCACACACAGGTGGTGCTTGTCTTCTGTGTGTGTGTGTGCGTGTGTGTCGCCACTCAGAATCAGCTCATGATTTTCCACCCCTCACTGACAATATGATAGTAGACTGTTATTTCTCTGGTTACTGACAACAATTGCAGAGCTGCAGGTAAGTGTTTCCAAACCTTGTGACAGATGTGGATAAAGCCTGAGGTTTGCTTTGTGTACAGATGTTTGACCATATGCAAGTCTGCATTTAATCGGCACATACAGTAGTATAGCCTATCATGCGTCTATGGTCTGCGATATGAACACTTCAACCTTCTTTAAGACATGGAACTTCAGCCTATGACCAACTAAACCATATATAACTGTATATTACAGTGGGAAATCAATAGGTTGGTTACAGTACATTGGTTGGTATGGGAATACTTTTGGTATGGGAATAATTTTGGTATGGGAATACTTTTTTTCAAAGTAGCCAGCATATCAGCAGTCTATGTGCACAAAATGGTCCACATAGGATAGGCTTTTAAATCTCAGTCACCACCAACATATACTGTATGTACACTTCACTACCATTCAAATTATGGTTTTCAAAGACAGGATTAGAGTAAGAAAGAGCGAAAGAATATTAATTAAAAACACTAAGAATGTCCACACTGTATTTTGGATACATTTGATGTTATTTGAATGGACAAAACATGCTGACCACAAAATTTAGAACATAGTTTACTGTACAGTAAACTATCTATAGCCATTTTTACAAAAATGTTAACAAACACCACAATGTGCTATCAAGTACCTCACTACAATACACATTTATATTTTAAATATGAAAAAATAGTGTACAGTATAAAAGCATTTTATATAATTTTTTTCTTTATATTTTTTAATTTCAGATTTTATAATAATGCAATTGAGTTTTGGACATTTATAATTTGTGAATTTTTTTAGGGAAATAAATTAAGTTTCTGTGCAACTGTGTGAATACTTTAGATCAGCTGAACAGTACTGGTTGGTGCTGGCTAGCAATTATAAAATGTGGTATGTATGCCTCCGTTGGTGTGACGCACTTTCAAATGCTCCCTGGTTTGGCTTAGAAGGTTGCCCTACTGTTAGTGAACACCAGAGGTCCCACCAGCACAGGACATGGTGTGTGGTATTTGTGCAAGGATGGGGGAAGAGTTGTGATATATTTTTTGTGGTTACTACCACCAGAGGGTTCTATAATCATTAACAGCAAAGGGCCTCATTCACCAACATACTTAAGAAGAGATTCTTATAACCCACTTACACAGTTTTTACAAAGTCTGATATTCACCAATTTTTTCTTATTTGGGATTTGTTCTTGTTTGCAGCATTTCATTTGCTCAGTAAAGTCTTAAATATGTTCTGGTGCCTCGTCATACCTGCCTAATAATTAGTGATTCTACGTCATCCCCGTTCTGTTGTTTCTATATATATGTTGTAGTTGGGGTAGGGGATCATTCCGATTTGACGGTGCTCCACCATTTTTAGATTTTCATTTAGGCATTGGTGACATTGGTGATTCAGACCCTTGACTATAGGCATATGCAGAGCCATGGGAAAAGAGAGTTACAATAACGAAGGAAGTTCACAATTTTCAACCGTCATGTGGTTCATGGAGAGAGAAAACCTATGGCAAAAAAGTTCCAGGAAGTGCTTGGTGGGAAATTTGAATATATATGTACACATATATCTATAAATTCGTAGTGAATAAATGCACAGATTTACATTTAAAATATAATTTTTAGGGTACTTTTAGTATTCATGCTAACTTCCGGGAACTATTTTAAGGCTCCACAATCTGCCGTTGCTGTGAAAAAACAGTCCATTGGAGTGAACAGAGATGGCGCGACTCTCTCTAGGCTATGGGCCTATGTATCATTTAGAATGTCTAAGATAAAGAGGCATTTTGTTGTTGTTTGAGATCTAACTATTATTACTGAAGTTTCACATATTTTTTATTGATCTGAGTAAACATTTTACACAACCATTATCTCTCCTTACTAATGTAATTTATTTCTCCATTGCCCAAACTATCCATCCAGCCATCCATCTTCATCCGCTTATCCAGTCGGGTCGCGGGGGCAGCAGCTTCAGCAGAGGACCCCAAACCTCCCTTTCCAGAGCCACATTGGAAAGCTCTGACTGGGGGATCCCGAGGCGTTCCCAGGCCAGTGTGGAGATATAATCTCTCCACCTA
>JAODUK010000010.1:1592366-1606697 GCA_027564635.1 Typhlichthys eigenmanni | reverse complement strand
ATTGCAGAAAAGTGTCATTTCTTCATTGTTGTCACATGAAAAGATATGCTCACATATTTGCAAATATGTGAGGGGTGGACTCACTTTTGTGAGATACTGTATATATACAGTATATATATATAATTATATATTATTATATATATTAGGTGTGAACGGTACATTGAAGTCACAGTTCGGTTCGCACCGTGGTTCAGAAGTCATGGTTCGGTACATTTTCAGTACATTGTTGTTACCTATATAGTCTATATAACCTCACGTTTGATTTAGTTTTTCTTTTTTTACAAAACGTGCCATTCTATGGAAAAATACAGTATATTGTAGGAGCACAAATATACTATACGTTTTATTAGACCAGACACGCTCCCTTTCACAATAATTTCATTGATCCAACTGTTATGTTGTAACATGACTTCTTGTCATATAAATTATATGTGATATGTTAAATTATATATAAATACATTCATGATTCTTCATAACTGTCCTAAATCATGCCTAATATTATGTTTATACTGCACAATGTGGTTGTAACATTAGGGAGCCGCCCCTTACCATTAATTATGGCCGTGTACACACACACACACACACACACACACACACACACGCACACACACAAACTTTACACCATTATTGTTAATTTGCACCTGTGTGAAGGAGGGTAAATGCACTCTCACCCCCACACGTTACAGCAATGCAACCTTTATTATGAGCTAGTTACTTACATTAACTAGTGCGGGACAGGTAAAATCCGTTGGATATCTGCATGCAGTTTGCATGCATGGCAATCCAATGTGGAGAAAACAGCTCTTCAAATTTAGTTTTGCATGCATTGTGCTATGGCCTTTGATGTAGAACAACGCCGACACACCATACTTTTCTGATTCAACATGACAGGTGGCTCAAATTTGAGCCAAGGTTTACAGCTTAAAGGCTCCTTGTGAAACTCGCTCTTAGGATTTTTAGTTCCACATTATGCTAGCTTCGCAACATACCGTTCAACATGCATGCACCGAACCACAATGTCTGTACCGAAACGTTTTGATACAAATACACATACGGTTACACCCCTAATATATAGTATATACCGTAGTATTATACTATACTTTATACACAAAGAATGTGAGAGACACATGTCATTTGTTTGCAATATCTTAAAAGGTAATATATTGTTGTTAATTTATTAAATGCAACTACTGTACTGTATTAATCACGTTTTACCACCAGAAAACAAAATATTGTATATAATAAATGTATTTAACAGCTGCATTTCAAAACAAAAATGAAGTAAAGTTCTAACTGTGATTATTAAAACAGTAATGTTAGTATGACGTTCATCTTGGACATTCATGTTTCCTTAGAAAGAATGTCAACACTGGGAGTAACAGTTTGTGTCACTGGACACTTCAGTAGGAGGCCTAATTCAGGCCACAGACGGGAAACAATCCAGGCCATGACTTTAATTTCTACACTGTTTGCTATTGTTCATTTCCTCCCTGAAGAAAATGGAGAGTTTGAAAAAAGAGAGCAGGAGAAATGGGGCTGATATGAGCCGCGCGGGAGGAGAGGCAATAGGCCATTGGTTTAAAAGTACAGTTCACAACACAGGATATTGGCATGGAAAGGTGGATACTCTCCATGTAATGTAGCTTTGTGCAAGGGTATTTTGCCTCTGAGCCTGTGTGTGTGTGTGTGTGTGTGTGTTGGTGTGCGTGTGCGTGTAGGCACTTTGAGAATACATTTATTGTAGATTCTGTATTTTATTCCAATGTTTTTCTTTATAATGTGTCTAATTTATGAGCTGTATGTTATTGAACATATTGTAAACTGGAATGGAAACACAGATACACACACTATACAGTACACTTAATATTTTTCCATAAGGACACTAATACGATTTGGCATCTCCTCCGGCACCAGTAATATTTACAAGCTGATAGTGAACCATAATTCCACCTCTTTTACTTGCCTTAGCAGACACAAATCAATGATTGCTTAGGTTCAACACTGATTTTATTGGCTTTCCACAAGCTATCGACTAGCTTATTAGCAAACTCTAAAGACTAAAGTCGCGTCTGGGTATAAAGTAATGTTGGATTGCTAAGAGCAGGGTCGGGAATGTGCAGCTGGGGAAGGGAACTGAAGACAACTTCAGTACTGTCGCTAAAGAGCAAAACATGCTACGGTATCTTTATGGTAAAAGGAACCAGCAAGATCCCAAGCCCTAACAAGCAGGATTATGTGGAAAAAGAGGAAAGTAAAATATGTTCAGTATGAAAAGTGAACATGGGTCTTATGGGCCCATGTATAACTGAGCTTCTAGCATGCCTTCTATGTCCTATAGAATCCTTGACCAATGCAAATGGTCCTTGTTCCCTTTGAGAAGCCCAGTGGATTTGTTATAATAGAGAAGTGTCACATGTTGAGGGAATTGTCAGGTAATGGACAAAAGTGAGTCTTTCTCTCCAGTTATCTGTGAACTCTGACGCTCCACCATTACAAGGACGTACTTAGCCCAGGAGAGAAGCGTCACTCTAGCAGCGCATGAAACAGCAGAGCGGAGCCACCACTGTGTGCAGTGATTAGGCTGGAGGTCAAGGGACGGCACTACTCCACGGCAGACGGTCGTGACCCTGCTCTGAAATCACCCAAGCAGACACCCTTAGTAGGCGCGTCTGTTTTGTAATGTTTAGGGACAAATGATTAGCAGGGTCTTATTGCATTAGCGTGATGTAATCTAGTCTTCATTGTTTTAGCATCTCTGCATTGAAGGAAACTGTGTGAGGCAGATTAACAGTGCATTTGTTCCTTTGTACTGTGTACACTCGTTGTACTTGCTTAAGCTTTTTATATATATTATTTTATACTAGTTTATAATAAAAAATGACGTTATAATGTATATTATAATGTCACTGTCTATGGACATACTTTATCATAATTTCATAATGAATTAAGGCTTTCTGGCTGAAAAGGTGCAAGTCAGCTTTTTCGTGCCACATCCTTCCACAGTGGAGACTAAAATGAATGGAAATCCATTTAAACCAACGCTGCGTCCACAAAATGGACCGCTGTAGGCAACCGCTCTCCTCCATCGCTCCGCTCCATCTATCCATCCATCCGTCCCCTCCCCACCCATAGCGCCACGTGTGCCCTCGCGTCCTTGAGGGAAGGCGGAGGCGCTGTCAGAGAGGGGTGGCGTACCGGGGTCACACGCAGAAATAGCTTCCCAATGCATCAAGCTCTCTCTGTCTGTCTGTCTGTCTGTCTGTCTGTTAACACTAGGGCGGCCAGGAGAGGAAGGACGAGATAGAGAGTGTGTGCTCTGACACTGGTAGCATGCGCTCAGCTAACGCCTGTACTCTCTACTGTGACCCCACTTCCTGCCCGCCCCTGCCGCCTTAACAAAGCAATATTGCCGTCGGCGGAGAGACGGTTATGATAGCAATGATAATAACGCCGTCCATATTTGCGTCTGCTGAATTCAAAAGTGGAGCGAGCAGAGAACCCGGCTGGTGAGTTCCACGTCTGGGCTCTGCCCATTTCCCTCTCTAATGTGAGAGCTTGTTTTCTTTGCCCTCTCCTTAATGTTGGGCCCATGTCCGTTTTCTGCTGCTTACTGGATGCACTGTCTCTTTACGGTCTCTCTCGCCCAGCCCCCAGTGTGAGGCAGAGTGTAGCTGGGCATCTGACTCTCTCTGGGTCTCTAATCTCTTTATTTTCCCATTCTAATCGAATCTCACTGTATTACTCTGCCCCAGCATTTATAGGAGGTGTATACCATGCTGTTTGTGAGTGCGCGTGTGCGTGCGTGCGCGCACAGCAGCTTATCGTGGTGAAAGGTGATGGTGAAAGGTGGGGGCTATTCTATCATCTGGGACATGACACTGATTACAGACCATAATGACCACACACACATCAGCCCAGTTACAGTAGCAACGCCCTACGCAAACACACACACACACGCACACACACACACACAGTATATTGTATACATATATACCGTGTGTGTGTTTTAATGCTAATCACACAGCTGTTATGCTATTACCAGATGTGATAATGCTACTTAGTCCAGTTCAATGTAACAGCATATGGATATATTCAGTGCACAGTAATACTAAATGTTAACTTTACAAAGTGCTTTTCCATCATAACGGCCACTCAATGCACTTTTCAGGATTGCTTCAGACTCAGCCAAGGCATCATCCAACCACCAGGAGCAGTTAAGGTTAGGTGTAAAGCTCAGGGACAACCAGCAATGTTCCTAAGTTTATACCGGTACACATATTCACACTTCTCCAACACACCCCCATGTTATCTAAACCCATTTATGTGTGTGTGCCCTAACCTCAGTTTGTACAGCACTATTGTACCTCTAGCTCAGCTTGGCTATGCAAATGCCATGATGCAGATTGAGCTGATAGGTGGTGCGTCGTGAGCCCCGCCTCAGAGGCAGCCAAAATAACAATTTGGGCCTAATAATGAGTCCTAATAGAGAGCAGTAATTGGAAATAGCAACTTCATTAGTGAGTGACAGTGGCAGGTGATAAGACATGGGAATAGTGTGTAGCCAGTGATGCTAGAAACTCATTATCTGCCTGCATGCCGCTCCTTAATTATTGGAGAGGATCTTCTGAGCCCCCTCTTCCCTCCTGTCTCATCAGCTGGGGTTTTCAAGTTGTTTCTTTGAAAGTGATAGATGTGTTGCCAACATTATCAGTGGCCTGGGTGGCCTTGGGCACAGCACGAAGAGGGTCTTTTGATGAGACACGTCTGTCCACATTTCATATAGTCTTCGTGGGTCTTTGTGTGAGCCTTTAATTATTGCCACTTGCTTTCCCTTTGGGTATTTAATGTCATAAAATGTATGCTGAACTTGTTTTTGCATGGGAAACGCATTGCAGTATACTGACTGTACTGCGCAGTATTGTCTGTCACTTTGGCTAAATGCCCTAATTATAATTATTTAAGTTGGCGTTGTTGTTTAGATTTTATTGTTTTAGCATCCTGTCTTTTTGTATGAGTTTTTAATCCTTTAAGTCCTTTAATTGTTTGTTAATTTTAATGATTTATTTGCTATTTCAAATCATTGCGTAAGAAATATTTACATGCTTAAGATAACGGACAGAAACATCTGCCTTGAAAATCTGCCTTTCTAAAATAATTTAAATAATGATTTAAACAAATGAAATAATGACTTTATTCTGTAGGTAAAACCATTTGTATTAATATGACAATCCCACTGTGTATACTTTACTGCCCCCCACAATGCGAAAGTCACCATGATTTTCCACTGCAAACTGACTTGCTTTGTTTGAAACAGTTTGAAAGCTGTGTGGGTGTGGTTGGGCTGATTCCAGGGAGGGTATGGTGGTGAGCTTTGAGTGACAGACTAAATGCACATGCTCTGAGGTGCCACAGTCAGTCAGGTGAGAGACGAGTTGCTCTAACCAAAACAGTGTTGTTTCTCTAACGGACCCAAAATGGTTTGGTTTTGCCCCTTTGAATACCAACGTTGTGATATGAAGCCTTTTGTTGAGTCAGTTAGGATTCAAATTGCTGCTGGCAAAAATCCTAATCTGTCTTTCGGCCTTGGATGCGGATCAGGTTTAAATGTCAATGGCAGCCTACGATAAGGGGTTCATTATCTGATGTGAGAAAAGCCTGAAGCGAAGACTGGCTTAATGGTGGTCCTTTAGATTCCTGCGGATTTGGTCTTTCATTTAATAGCAAACTGTGAATCCCTACCATTATATAAATATTTTGTACCAGATGTGCTTGATTGAATATAAAAATGACCCCCTTATTTAGTGGTGATCGCTCATTGACCACAGCACATGAAAATTACAGTGTTAGGAAATCATTACATAAGAGAGGAGTGCCATTAGCTATGGTGTTAATTTCTTCAGCATAAACACAATGCCACTAGAATAGCAGAGAGAGAGAGAGAGAGACACTGAATGAGCACTTCAGCTGTAAAGGAGAGTTGGTGACACTAATGCACTGTTCAAAGATGGAGCGCCTGGAGTGCACGAGAGGGAAATTGAAACGGTAACATTGACTGAAGGAAGCTAGGCGCGGTGCAGGCTAATGACACGCTGAAAAGACAAGATGGCACTGATGAAGGGCAGATCAGATGATCTCTGGTGAGCTTGGCTCATGCTGCATGTAGGGTAGCATGCAGGCGCGAGCAGAAGAACCAAACACTGACCAATGCGTTTGTCTTTACACCAGCCACAGACAGATCACAACAGTGAAAGTAAAGAAGACAAGCAGGTTTTTAATGTGTCATAAACTCATAACAGGTCACACATTACACACCAGATGGCTATGAACAAAGCCTGTATACATTATAGTGCATGTTTAAAAGTCTTCAATACCATTACAGCCTATACACTTGGTGTACTAGTAACCAGTTACAGCCAGGCCACTTAGAAGCTTTTGTATTAGGTATGGCTGGTGTAGCGCAAGGCATCGTCAGATTACAGGTAGGCGGTACATGCTAGGACTCTAACCCATAACCTTTTGGTTAGCCTATGTCGTCCCCTAGGGTGGATTCCTCCCTTTTCCAAGGTGTCTTACCTTTTTCCCGGATGAGGATTTTAAATGACTTTTTCCTTGGCCGGGGGGAAGAGCAGGTTTAGGTGGTGTTGTTGGTTTCCATGGAAAATATGGGCTGTTCAGCAATGTGATTAAGGGCTAATACAGTATATATAAACTTGACTTGCCGAGATTGACTTTAGAATGTATATTCCCTGTTTGGGGCTACATGGTGCAAAAAGCAACAGTGCGTTATTTAGCAGTCGCCACAAACAGACAGGGCTCTATTTTAACCATCAGAGCACATGCACAAGGCGCAAACAGCATTTAAGGCGTGTCCAAATCCACGTTTGCTATTTTAACGGCAGATAAACGGTCAATGCGCATGGTTCAAAAGTGTTATACTTCATTCTCCATGGGCGTGTTTTGGGCGTAACATACGATAAACAAATAGTTTCATCTCCCATTCCCTTTAAAAATCCAGGTGCGGTTGCATCGTCGCCACATTGCTATTTTACCGGCGGGCTTGTGAAAGTGATCAAGCAGACCAACTTCCACCAAGATCCCTAAAATCTATTGATGTAGGCTACACACAAATTATATTTCACTATAAACTATCTGGACAACTGCAAAGACACTTGCCACTTGGTCCACTGACAGACAGACAGACAGACAGACAGACAGACCACCTCTCTGTATGTACTGGGAGCTAATTGGGCATGACTACCCTCGTCGATTGCCTTTTGTGACAAAATAATACCAGCTCCCACACCTAGAGGGGGTGAGGGAAGGGGGGTGGTCCAGCTGTGCATCTGTGTGTGTGTGTGTGTGTGTGTGTTTGGGGGGGGGACAGTTACACTTGATACTCTGCACCATCTGCCATTCTGTTGCAGCAGCTGTCACTCTGCAAATGGAGGGTATGAATCCATATATCATACTGGAATATACATGAACTGTATGACCTCGCTGGTCACAGGCCCCCAAGCTATTCTTGACTGCAGTGCTAACTTCCACCTTAAATCCTTATTGGATTTGAAAGGAGTTCCCTGGTTTTGTCTCGTGCGTGCACAGTGTGTTCATGAGACCACTGTGTTTACCAGCAGCCTGGCCCACCCAGCTAATGAGGGGGTCTACCCTGCAGCCATGGAGCTGCCATATCCACCCTGATTGGAATTCAAAGAGAATCCCCTGCTTTGATCAATACTGCATGATGATGATGTTGTGACATTTGGAAATTGCGAGCATGCTCTTGTTGGGGTGTGTGTGCGTGTGTGTGTGTGAGAGCTTGCTTGTAAGAACCTTAATTTTTAAAGTGTGCACACACTTGAGAGAGCAATAACGTGACAGAGCTACATGTATCTGTAATCCATCACAAACGGCAAAGGGGTGGGGGCATCTTCTGAGCACCATTGATCTATACACACGCACACGCACACACACACACACACAGACACAGACCTTGTCAGCCTCTTGCCAGTACATCATAGGTTGACACATATCAAACGGAACACCAAGCTTTATGAAACGTGTTTGCCCAAGAATATATTATTCTCTAATATATTCCACCCTGTAGAGTATATTACAGTATTTAGGTGATCTGCATTGCAACTAAATCATACACAACTTAATTGGCAACACAATGGACGGAAAACATTTTACGAGGCCCATTACTGGAATGTGAATCCCACCATGTTTGTAGTTTTAATTCCAGCCTTTTGCAGTTTGTGGTTCACTGGCCCCCCTCGAGATCTTTCTTATGATCTTCCTATTTATGCTGCCTGTCAGTGGATCTGCTACTGCAGGTCACAGTGAGGTTCTGATAAGTGCCCTGTCATCCCCTAATAGCTGGCCGTGAAACAGTGCACACCTCTCTCCACAGAGAGGAGCAGACACCAGCGCAACTTGCACAATACAAAGTGTTGGGAAAGCTTTTCACATTCCTGTCATGGACATATTTAATGTAAATAGCAAACGTTTGTGTGTGGGTGTCTGCACAAGTACAGTAGTTATTCTAGGAAAAGAAAATGTGCAAGGTAGAGGCAGATACTATAACGCAAGGTAGATTTGTTGAGCCTGCACACCGTCCTTATGATTAGTTCTTTTGACTCTAATTAAATGTGCAGCATATTTCTACAACCTCAACAAGTAATGTATTTCTCTGTTCAGCTCAGGAATTTATGCTTGCATTACATAGGAATAGTATGCATTTCCCCCCCAAAACAGAGATTATTTGTCTCTATACTGACACCTATTGGTATAGATTCAGTTGTGCAGACATTAACGTAATATTGCAGATATTAGCTACACTTAACACAAATTCAATGAGTTATGCTGCAATATGTACATTACTGTCATTTTGTACTAAACCGTTCAAATATCAATAACGTGAGTTCACAGCAGGATTTAAAACATATTAAATAAGAATATAGGTATATTGTGAATCTACTGTACATCACATATTCTGTTAAAACCTCCAAGTCCATGACCCAGGTCCTATTTTAACCATCAGAGCACATGCACAAGGCGCAAACAGCATTTAAGGCGTGTCCAAATCCACGTTTGCTATTTTAACGGCAGATAAACGGTCAATGCGCATGGTTCAAAAGTGTTATACTTCATTCTCCATGGGCGTGTTTTGGGCGTAACATACGATAAACAAATAGTTTCATCTCCCATTCCCTTTAAAAATCCAGGTGCGGTTGCATCGTCGCCACATTGCTATTTTACCGGCGGGCTTGTGAAAGTGATCAAGCAGACCAACTTCCACCAAGATCCCTAAAATCTATTGATGTAGGCTACACACAAATTATATTTCACTATAAACTATCTGGACAACTGCAAAGACACTTGCCACTTGGTCCACTGACAGACAGACAGACAGACAGACAGACAGACCACCTCTCTGTATGTACTGGGAGCTAATTGGGCATGACTACCCTCGTCGATTGCCTTTTGTGACAAAATAATACCAGCTCCCACACCTAGAGGGGGTGAGGGAAGGGGGGTGGTCCAGCTGTGCATCTGTGTGTGTGTGTGTGTGTGTGTGTTTGGGGGGGGGACAGTTACACTTGATACTCTGCACCATCTGCCATTCTGTTGCAGCAGCTGTCACTCTGCAAATGGAGGGTATGAATCCATATATCATACTGGAATATACATGAACTGTATGACCTCGCTGGTCACAGGCCCCCAAGCTATTCTTGACTGCAGTGCTAACTTCCACCTTAAATCCTTATTGGATTTGAAAGGAGTTCCCTGGTTTTGTCTCGTGCGTGCACAGTGTGTTCATGAGACCACTGTGTTTACCAGCAGCCTGGCCCACCCAGCTAATGAGGGGGTCTACCCTGCAGCCATGGAGCTGCCATATCCACCCTGATTGGAATTCAAAGAGAATCCCCTGCTTTGATCAATACTGCATGATGATGATGTTGTGACATTTGGAAATTGCGAGCATGCTCTTGTTGGGGTGTGTGTGCGTGTGTGTGTGTGAGAGCTTGCTTGTAAGAACCTTAATTTTTAAAGTGTGCACACACTTGAGAGAGCAATAACGTGACAGAGCTACATGTATCTGTAATCCATCACAAACGGCAAAGGGGTGGGGGCATCTTCTGAGCACCATTGATCTATACACACGCACACGCACACACACACACACACAGACACAGACCTTGTCAGCCTCTTGCCAGTACATCATAGGTTGACACATATCAAACGGAACACCAAGCTTTATGAAACGTGTTTGCCCAAGAATATATTATTCTCTAATATATTCCACCCTGTAGAGTATATTACAGTATTTAGGTGATCTGCATTGCAACTAAATCATACACAACTTAATTGGCAACACAATGGACGGAAAACATTTTACGAGGCCCATTACTGGAATGTGAATCCCACCATGTTTGTAGTTTTAATTCCAGCCTTTTGCAGTTTGTGGTTCACTGGCCCCCCTCGAGATCTTTCTTATGATCTTCCTATTTATGCTGCCTGTCAGTGGATCTGCTACTGCAGGTCACAGTGAGGTTCTGATAAGTGCCCTGTCATCCCCTAATAGCTGGCCGTGAAACAGTGCACACCTCTCTCCACAGAGAGGAGCAGACACCAGCGCAACTTGCACAATACAAAGTGTTGGGAAAGCTTTTCACATTCCTGTCATGGACATATTTAATGTAAATAGCAAACGTTTGTGTGTGGGTGTCTGCACAAGTACAGTAGTTATTCTAGGAAAAGAAAATGTGCAAGGTAGAGGCAGATACTATAACGCAAGGTAGATTTGTTGAGCCTGCACACCGTCCTTATGATTAGTTCTTTTGACTCTAATTAAATGTGCAGCATATTTCTACAACCTCAACAAGTAATGTATTTCTCTGTTCAGCTCAGGAATTTATGCTTGCATTACATAGGAATAGTATGCATTTCCCCCCCAAAACAGAGATTATTTGTCTCTATACTGACACCTATTGGTATAGATTCAGTTGTGCAGACATTAACGTAATATTGCAGATATTAGCTACACTTAACACAAATTCAATGAGTTATGCTGCAATATGTACATTACTGTCATTTTGTACTAAACCGTTCAAATATCAATAACGTGAGTTCACAGCAGGATTTAAAACATATTAAATAAGAATATAGGTATATTGTGAATCTACTGTACATCACATATTCTGTTAAAACCTCCAAGTCCATGACCCAGGTCCTCATAGATCAACAAATAGACATATAAGTGCTAGAGTCATCCTAACAAAATAAAAATGAGTGTTACAGGCCTTCTGCAGAGAGAGCTTGGCATGGGAGCTGTCTGCATGCTGTGGTGCTGAACCACAGAGCCGTGCACAGCAGGAGAGAGGCTGAGCTTTATTTACCCTGCTACAAAGCCTGTTTGCCCTGGCCCTGCAGTACCAGCAAGCACCCCTGGGGGAGCTGTCTGCTAGCTGCTGTGCAGAAACCAAAGCAAGTAACACGCAGCACGTATCACATGGAGTGACTGGCGGCCTAGATAATCCCCCATCTGAATTTACACAGGGATTTCTTGAGCTCACTGTCACATGCAATTAAATCAAATCTGATTCAATCAAAGTGTAATTGTCAGACGCTCCGGAAAGGCTCAAGTTGAGTAGAAGAGGAAGTCCCACAGTTATATTATAGTTATATATATATAACTCATATTGAGAGGAGGTGCAGGGAATAGTGAACTCAGACGTGATTGTCGTGCTGTACCGGTACAGTATACTGTGTAAATACTGTATGTATGTGTAGCAGATGCCGTAATTGCGGGCTCCCACCTTCGCCAAGGGTTATTTAATGTGTGTCTTACTGAGCATGGGAAATTGCATGGAAGTGGACTATTATTTTCCATCCCTCTGCCGATCACAGAAGCCACCCAGCATCACGTTTGAACACTGTTCAGGAGGGGGCATGAAAAAGAGTGATGAAAGGGAGAGAGAGAGAGAGAGAGAGAGAGAGAGAGAGAGAGAGGCGCTCTGGGAAATCTTTACTTGGTCGTGTGGCAGGTCTCCTCTCTTCATACTCACCTCCCTGACTCGCAATCGTGAGCCAATTTGGTGTGAGAGAGGAGCCCAAGTTGGCACCAAATGAAAACCCCCTTCAGTCCCACAGAAGCCCTCCTCTCATCTCCTCTGCTCCTCTTTGTCTCCTCGTCCCTGCTCCCCTCCTCTCTTCCACTCCCCCGTCCTCTGCGCCTAATGTCTAGGATGGAAAACAGAGCAGGAAAGGGTTAAGGAGGTAAAGAGGAAGAAAGGGATGGGATAAGGAGTGGGGTTTGCCCTGGGCTGAGCCAGGCACTGCAGGGGCCTCAAACAGTAAATAATTGACTGTCCTTGCACGTATACGCTCACACAAAGTCACACACATCCCAACAAAGGCCACCGTCTGGGTAGTATCTCCAAGGGGATGCCACATTACTATTTTATTGAGTGTTTTCTGGTTTTCTTGGACTCTCTGTGACGCGCGCGCCCATCATGGGGCGTAGGAGGGGTTTGCAAGAGGTAAGCTGGAGGCCAAACTCACGGCCAAGTATACACATTTCTGTTTTTTAACATCTTAGGAGGAATGTACACTTTCTTAACATGCCATGTAAACTGTCACATTGCTGTAGTGTTGTGTTTCTTAGCACCCTTTTATTGCACATTCATTTGCCATTAGTTTGTAGCAGCATGTAGTTATCATCTTTGCTCCCCAGAGGGTGTCCTGTGACATTTAAAGTGGGCAGAGGAGCTTCTCCCCCCTCTGAGAGAGAGAGAGTGAGAGACAAAGTAGATAAAAAGATGGCGGGGTGAGAGAACAAAGGCCTATGCCTAATAAAAGGGTTCTGAGCATGAGGTCCAAGATATTCAGGTCCATAATATTCCAACTAAATGTCAACCCTGGCCTGAAGCGCCTACGGGACAAGGAAGTGAATGTCTCAGTAGGGGGAGGAAGGGAACAGCTGCTGGGATCTTTTCCTGTCTATTAGCAAGATACGTTTACCGTTATTGGTTACATTTGTAATATGGCTGCCACTATATTATAGTGCCAAAGGTCTATACAGTACCTTAGTGGCTTTATTAAGCTACACACCACAGGGTGACGTATAATGGGGAAACTTTAGCTTTTAACACTAGCCATGGATCTTTATGTATCTTTCCTAGGCTTTATTAATGCTGCAGCCTACTACTCACAACATATGATCTGTGGTCAGGTGAGCTGCTTATAAAACGTATAGCCCATTGAAATATGAGAACTGCCTGCAGTTATGATTCATATTTATAACACTATTGTATTGAACACATTGAGGGCATTAATCAATGTAAAATTGTTGTGCGCTTTATAGTTCCACTAATGTGGCCATTCAGCAGGAATGCACTGATTTTAATTGTAAGTATTACAATTCTTCCCAGGGCTCACAGTTAGCCAAGCAAAATAAGGCAAGATGAGTTTATCATAAGAGAGTTACTATGGAAACAGACACTGCCATGTCAAGGTTTACTGAAGGTCAAAGGAGAATGACAGAGTTTGCTAATGTAAAAGTGTGAAGAGTTGGAGTGAACCCAAGACAGCAACACACGGTTAGGATGATAGATAGGATTGCTTTTGCCTCTCAGATCCAAGGTCTTCTGGTTCAACCTGTATGCCCTCATCACTTTCTTCTCCCTCGCTCCACCTTGGGTGGAGTCACTGTGGGGACCTCTCTCTCTCTCTCTGCATACCCCCTCTCCCAACACACACACACACCTATGTGCCAGTGTGTTCAGGGCAGAGGGAGGCAAACAGTTTGTTTGCGAGCCGATAAGACACAGTGGAGGAAAATAACGTGATGGTAGGAGCGGGCGAACCACGAAATATCAGCAAATTGGATTTAGCAGGAGAGAATAGCAGCTATCTGATAGCACATTGGCTTGATTCTATTACAGCAGGTCACAAATCTCTCTCTCTCTCTCTCTCTCTCTCTCTCTCGCTCTCTCTCGCTCTCTGTCTCTCTCTCTCTCTCTCTCGCTCTCTCTCGCTCTCTCTCTCTCTCTCTCTCTCTCTCTGTGTTAGTTTTAATTAGGGAGGTGCGACACACACACACAATCACACTGCAATTTGTTTGGCAGCAGATAAGCCCACTCCCCAAACACACACACATGCATGTCTTTCTCCCCTGAAAAGCGATGCTTCCGATCAATGTAGAGGGCTTGGCAAACTTGTCCCGGCATATATACAGTAACATCTACAGCACGTGGTGAAAGTCATCGCTTTTCACTTTCGTTTTTACAGTTTTTTTCACGACGAGTCGACGACCCCACACTAACCCCC
>JAODUK010000010.1:1550186-1592266 GCA_027564635.1 Typhlichthys eigenmanni | reverse complement strand
GGGGTGTTGTTTCTGTTCTGCTTCCTCTCGCCTAAATATGAGACATTCAAAGAGCATTGTCAATGACTACGGGCTAGAAAACTCAGTGCCCTTCCAAATGATAACTGTGATTTGATTCAAGGTAGCTTGAAGCTAGTCCTGGCTAAACCTAATTTCAGGCTATTGTAGAGGTGCAACTTCTTAAAAGTAGTGAATATAATAAGGGTTAATTTACTGGAGGCCACCCACAACCCTTTATGAAATCGGTACGCCTCTCGTGACTCTCTTGGAGCTGACAAGAGTGCCTAAAATGTCATGTCTGGGATAGGTTTAAATACGGGTCTGTCCAAAACAAATGTCCATTATTAGGCGCATGTTTGACTGGAGGAGGATGGAGTGCGTTCCATTTTGAACGCTCAATGACCTCATTGACGTTTTCACAGTGTCGTAGTTAGCATCTTTATTGCACTCCTACACACACACATTCTCTTTGCTCCCAGAAGGCATTGGGAGTGTTCCATCTTCCAGGCTGTGCATTTCCATTAAACCGCAGTGTACATATCTCGGTTATTAATGTGATACGGATATGTCTGCTTCAATACCAGAGCCCCTGAATGTTCTATTCTGCCCACTGAGGGTGCTTCACGGCCCTGGCTACACTCATAACTCAAGGAGTTTAGGAAAGCACTTAAGCTCCTTTAGCTTCGAGCTAGCGCAACAACAAGCCCTCCCCTAGGTGCCTCTGAGCAAGCGAGGAGTCACTGGCGAGTTCCAGCGTGTCATTAAGAGGTCGGACGAGGTCATGGGAGGCGGGGAGGCAGGCTCAGGAGGCAGGGAGCATCTCTGTCATGACCCATCACTCATCCCACCGCACACGGTGCTCCTTCAAGAGCCGACCCTTGCAGCAAGACATCCCATCTTGAGAGGCCGCAGCCAGGAGACTGATGGACATGGTCGGGTCGGGGAGGAGGGGGGAAGGGCTCATCCTTCACTCAGGTCTTGGAGGAAGATGACATGGCAAGGTGGATAGCAGGCGGTAACACTTCTCCCCGATGAAGAGCCCAGATGCTTCCATTATTGGCTGTCAGATGCCAGCGTGTGATAAAGACCATCTCCCATCTCCAAGTCCCTGGGTCAGGACTCCAATCTTCAGGCAAACTGAGACAAGAGGAAAACAATTCACTACTGTTGACAGATAATGGATGGAAAGACACACACACACAGACACACACACAGACTTTGAATGGCAATATGTAGTGAAGCTATGTGCATGGAAAATACATTGACCTTAAAGTTTTCTACCACAGACGTGTGCACATGTGCATACACTGACAGTAGACGTATACTCTCAAAGCAAACCCAGTATCACCATAGACCCTTTGATATTCCTAAAACTCCCTCTGAGAGGCACATTCCGTTCTCTAAGGGGGCACTGTGGCCTCTCTCTCTCTCACTCTCCACTCATTTATAAACTAATGATGTTCCCATTGGTCCATTCACTGAAGTCTTTTAATGACACAAAAGGAAAGGGGATGGGAGGGGGGCTGTGATTGAGAATAATGGAGGCAAAATAGCTCCAGTCGGTTTCAATATTTATGTCTTGGCTGTTCATTTAGCACTAGAAATCGTAGTGCAGACACACAAAAAACCACTATACAGCCTACATTACATACTGTACCTGTGCGTTCAATTATCTGGCACTGGCATCAAAAAGCAAGATTTTATACAGGCCTATGTTGATGTAATATATTTTTAGCCATTTAGCTAGCTCACTGCACCTTGCTGATTTTAGACCCAGACACAACGCTATTCGCCCATCACTTTCAGGCTGAAATTCCGTTGCTAGTGGACATTCCTGGTCTTTTATATTTCCCAACCAAAATGTATCTGTCATCTGTCAACGATAGCCTTAGCTCGCGTAAATTGCGTTGAGATTTGTTTCTCAGTACCCTCCCACTTCGTGTTGCCAGTTGTTAAAAGTCACTGACTTAAACTGGTGTTTCATGGTCTCTTATTGCTACATCATTGCTATAGTCTGTCTCTTCCAACGTGTCCAGGGCTTTGTGTAAAACTGTAATGTGAAACGTTTTCAGAATTCCTCGTCCGAAGAAACTTTAGTGGTTTAAGTATGCGCTAAAACAGTTTGTATGGCCATGGTTAAAATATTCATAGGGTGGGGAGTTCCTCTCGTCCCATAAATGCAGTTTACGCAAGATATTTATTAAAGCAGAATCAAGGTGGAGGTACAGGCATTGTTTGGTAACAAAGTATTCACATTGGCAAAAGGGTTTTCAGAATACATAACAGACAAAGGAATGGAAACTGTAACTTGGCAAACACTAAACAAAACACAAGGGAATAATGACTAACAAATTAACCAGCAAACATCTATCAGGAAAACAGGGTTAAAATTCAATGGAAATATGTGAAAGCAATAATCAGATTAACACAAATAGACATATTAATAGATAAACACAGGAAAAAATGGATCATACAAAGTCTGTGCTCATTGGCGCAGCGAATAAAGTGAATCAGCATAAAATACAAGAGGATTTAGGAGATACAATAAATGTATGCCAGGCATGCTTTGTTTAACGTTTAGAATTCATGACAAGTCATGACAAAAAATCTAACTTCACTGACATTGTTAGAAAGAGCATATGTAAATAAACACCACTGTAATTATGAATCACTATATGAGTCAAGAGTGGCATCGGGAAAAACTTTACCGAAGCAGTAAAAACTTATTTATGAATGGGGTGTGCGAGCCAGTACATCCGAGTGCAGTACCACCTGTTGCCACAAAACACGGCTGCTTACGCCTAGAGTCAGACTCTGCCCTGCTGGGGAGACAGGAAACCAAGATGAGAACAACACAAGGAAATCACGGACTGGAAAAGACGACACTAACTAGATTTGGAAGTGCACAGACCAGTTTAATAGACTGTGTGTTATAGAGCTATTTGCCTGACAGTAAAAAGGTCAGGCTTCAAGGAAAGTTTTATCTCATCTAAAAAAAAAGAGAGCACACTGTACAAAAAGCTATTTTGATGTGATCCTGCCTTTACCTCGAGTACCAAATGTTCAGGTGCTGCAAAAAGCCAACATTACTCTGAGAGTGTTCACCTCTATAATGCAGAGATTTCTTAAACCTACTCCATAGGTGGCTTACAGTGTTATTAATGCATCTATCACCTAACGCCAACATCCAGAGATTGTTGATAATGTTTGATATGAAGTTGATGTTGCTCAGGCTTAGTTGCTCTGTAATGCTTGCACAGTGCTAAGAGAAGGCTGTGCGTGTGACACAGAAACAAACCCATAGGATTAGATGTGTTTGCAGGCGCCTAGCTCATTTGGTCACACAGGCACATGCACAGTGCAATCCCTTGCAGTTGCCAGTCATGCACAAAGTCACATGTGTCAAGGCGCTTAGAGAATAGCACCCGGTGGACGCCATCTGGGCTCTCTGGAAATAGTTTCTTTCATACCATCCTTGTCATCACCTCACTGCTTAGGTACTGAATCAAAGTGTGTGTGTGTGTGTGTGTACATGTGCGTGTGCGTGTGTGTGTGTGTGTGTTAGAGTGACTGCTGAGAAGCACTGACAAAGGTTTAGGCATGTAACTCACGTGCATCCCTGTCCACCACACGCATTTGCTTGTATGTGTGTGAGACAGTTATCTCCCCTCCTTATTTTCTACGTAAAAGCATTTGAGCCAATCAATGCTTTGTTTCTCTTTGTTGCCTGCTCATTCCTTCTGCATGCGTCTGAAAGGCGACCCTCCCAAAACACAAAGCAACTAATAAACACCCAGCAACACAAGAGGCTCCGGCTTGTAAACAGCTCTCACAGCGTTATCAGCGCTGCCAGGTAGAGTCTTGTGGTGATCGGACAGGCGGCGTCTATCGCTCCTACAGTAGCTGTGTCGTATCTGCGCTTGGTACGAACAACGTGTACACGCCTACATCAATGAAGGTATGCGTTCATTCAGCAGAAAGTAATTGTGCACTGTGCGAACAAACCAAAAAATGAAGGCTGCTTGTCTATTCCGTGAAGCGAATAAGATTAATAAAGCCCACGACCTCCTAATGAAAATATGAAGGCTCTTTTTTGTATTTATTTTTTTATCCATTTAAATAGTTAAATGTCTATCCCAAAAGTGCAGACTGCCAAATTCCCCGGTCTCCAGCCTCACCACTAATATCTCTGCATGAATCATATTAGTCTTATCCTCTCTGGGAGGGCGAGGGATGAGCTACATTTCTATTGTTTACAGTGCAGCGAGAGAAAGAGAGTGCGTCAAAGGTAAAGATAAACAAAGAGATAAATTGTGCGGTGTGGGAATTAGCAAAAGGGGAGAGGGACAGAGAGATACTAACATTGAGGAGAGAGAGAGTGAGAGAAAGAGACTCATTAGTGGAAAGGCGTCTATGTGGTCGCCCTGTTTTATTTTTTCTTCTTCCAAGGAGTAATTAAGCAGCAGATTAATGAGCACCTCAGACTTCAGTGCCGCGATTAACAAGCGGTGGAACATTTGCTGTAGGTTCCTGTGTAATCTACACACAAGTGTGCTTTTGGCACTGATAAAGCATATGATATGTAATGTGATTAGTGGCAGGATGATTGCGTGCAGGTTAGCTATGGACTAGAAGCCATAATGTCTTCCCAGAGCTAACTGCTAGCTGTTTTACAACACTACGGTGGCTGTAGCGGGCTTATGTGATAAGCATTCCTATGAGAACACCTGAGCATGTAAATGTGTGTGGGAGGGGCCTGCACCCAAAGGTATTTTTATAGGCTGAAATCGAGTCGGCATATTCTGCTGTGTGCCACTTTGCGCGGTGAACAGATTCAATTAATCTTTGCAGACTTTTCTGTGGATGTGATCGGCCAATTAGAGGGAGCTGTATGCCCCTCTCTCGCATTGACTTTGTAATCTCTTTGTATCTTTTGTGTTCTCTCCATCTGCTCTTCCCCTTTGGTTATTGACCCGGCTCTCTGATTTGGCCTTTAGCTCTCACCTCCACGGACGTTTTTGACTACCGGCATCTGGGGCAGGCTCATTCTGTGTGTGTGTAGCGGTCTGGGCGAGGCATGTTTATGTCGCTATCCATCAGCGTGTGTGTGTGAGAAGGTGGCAGGTGGTGTCAGGTAACAGGTGTTGGGAGTACAAGGCTCAAGCGGAGGCCGAGGTGTTGTGAGGTGTGCGTGTAGGGGACGCTGTGCGCCTGCGGATGTGTCGGCTCGAGTCACTTTTGATTCTTTCACTTACTTTCACGCATGGACACGCTCACACACAAGTCCAGACTGCTAGCTGTCCACTGGGACGTCGTTGTCAGAGACCCAGCATTAGCACAAACTCACAGCCCAGCTTGTCTGAGGCTAAGGAATCTAATATGTCTCCATTCTGACCACTGCACAGCTCAACTATTGCATTTAAAACACGTATACTGTCACACAATAGGTGTTAGCCAGCTCCAAATCCTTTTTATCGGTCACCGCATACAGTGCTGCTTGTATAGATCGTACAGACACGTTTTAGCCCTTATCTACTTGAGCTGCATCTCCTGCCATGCATCCACTATCTACTGCAAGGGATTATATGTGATGCAGCCCAGCTCTGACATTCAAATGTGAGACTATGGGCTTAAGATGCAGGCTGGTGGAGACATAGGGACAATTCATGGTGGTTTCTCTCTCGCCTGTGTGCTTCTGCTCATTTCCAAGCTCGCTATGACATCCCTTGCACCGAAATGGGCGTTACAGTAGAGGCCGTGCCAGTTAAGGTTAAATAATGAATCAGTTAAGGCCATGTCTCAGTACAGATGCAAGTGTGTTGTGGTTCTTTCCGGGCTTTAGGCAATGGCAAAACAGAAATCGCACATATACCGTATTTGTGTGTTAGTTTGGCCTATTTTGTAAATAATTTATTTAACTAATTAATACTGTATTACTACGAACATGTTGTCATCACAAAACAAAATATATGCACATATATCATTGTTTTACATTAAACAAAATTGATGAAACTGCCTATTACAAAATTGGCAGTTCGCCATGATAGAGAATACATTGCTTTTACAGGGCTTGAGAGGAACTTATTTGATTGGCTGCCCCCTCCACTCTTACTGATAATTTGTTCATTGTAACACAACACTTTTACAACTGTGCCCTCCTTGTCCCAAAATGAGCAAAACATTATTGGCCACGCCTTAGATCAGCTTGTGTTGATCTAAGGCGTTGACTTACACCTTGACTGGGAAACCGTGTGTGTGGACGAGCTTGCGTGCATTATTCTGATGAAAAGGCACTGGTGATATACAGCAATACATACAAATGCAATACTGTTTAAAGATTTATTTAGGAATATGGGTACACCACCTTACAATCCACCCACTGTATGGCAATTTAATTAGTGTTCAGCGATATATTCCGAGCACGAAAACAGTGACTCCAGAGAGGTGAAATTCAATCGTGGGCAACAGCAAATTACTCTGTGGGCAATGCAAGCACCGCCCAATGCGGCTCAAGTGGCATTGTTTGAGCTTGTGAAAGACTGGAGGACAACGGAAGGTCTTAGTGGCAATGTCTGGTCTGGTCAGCCAATCAGTGTGGGTAGACAATTCCTCAAGCATGACTCCGTGGTATTTGAGGTCAATAACTCTGTGCCGTCCCGCTCCCGCCACCATGTGAGAAGCACACCTCTATTTATAATAGCACGCTCCCGCCTCTGCACCTGTAGAGGGTGCATGGCTTGGCTGACACGCACACACACTCGCTAACTCACACACACACACACACATACACACACACTATCTCACTCCCTTCCTCTCCCACTCTCTCCTTCTCTCTCTCTCTCTCTCTCTCTCTCTCATACTGGTAACCAGTAATCAACACCATCTGACTCCAAATGAAGGCAGTAGTGAGGCTGGGATAAGGCGATGCCTCTGGTGTCTGCTTAACTTTGTACAGGCAGCAGGTGGTGCATTTAGGGAAGGGGGGATATTGCCGTTTGAACCACAAAGGAGGAAAGTGTAAGCTACGTTGATTCTCTCCAGAACGCTCTCCCACACACAGTAATGGGAGAAATGGACGGCACGGCTGACGGTTGATGCCAGGTGTTTTTAGCAAACACAAAAGTCTGTTTTATTTCAGCTGATAATGATTCCATGAGTGATTGACAGGCTTATGGTGGGAAAATATACACTTTCCCCTGAAATCCTCCTGGCAAGATGTCTGAATATAGGCGTACAACATGAGCTTGTGCACCCGAGCACACACAAACCATACCGTAGGTGACGTTCCCTTTCAGTAGTGCTAAACAAGGCCAGCGCTCTGCTGTTATGGACAGTAAACACAGCCTGTAAATAGCCAACAACACAGCCTCATAAATCCACACAAACTACCTCTGGCTTACACACACACACGCCACAGGAACACAACACACCTGTGTTGAAAAGCCAAATGCTTTTGCATACATTTTGCTCTAATGTCATGTTTTAAATAGACCATTATTAAAACCACACTGTTGTATGGCAGGTAGACATAGAGTCCAGCAATACCATACACATGGGCAACTTGTATTGACGTGTATACAGTAGCAACAAGAACATAAAATGCAAAGCACTACTTGTAAACTAAATGACTTGCAACAGCACAAGTATCGAAGAACAAAGATTGAATTCTCATTAACGCTTATATGAAGAGGGCTCAATTGAAGGATATACTCAAAGCATGATAATCCCTGGCCAGAGAGCCATACGGTGTGTGTGTGGTGTGTGTGTGTGCCTTGTGGGAAGGCCTTTCTTCTGTGTCTCCAGCAAGGCTTGGCTGCAGGCCAGGCCGCAGGCTACAGATCTGTGACCGCCCTATCACCTCTGCTCGTGTAGCACCCCCACCCCTTTTCACCCGTCCCAGAGACACTGAGTCAGCGCCCATGCCTGCGTCCTGCCTTGTATGTCATAGAGCCCCTTGGCATTGTGCCTGTGACCTGACCAGAGTGGACACTGGGGTCAATGGACACACAATGGACACACAGGTCAGGCCAGACAGAAGGCATATGTACTGTATACACAGGTAGCAATGGACCTTTGGCCAGAAGCGAGTTAGCCACACCCATAGGTGAGTCAGTCGGCTCTGACCGGACCATAACATCAGACAACTTTGATAACATCCATCCAGTAACGGAATCAACGGAATCAACAATAACGGAAAACAGTGGGATGTATCTACCTTATGTTTTCAGTTTCTCTATTAAATTAAGTAGCCTTCTATTTAATTAAAAATGAAATACAATCGTTTACTGCAGTCGTTTACTACTGGGTCATAATGATACATCCCCACGGCGAATGCCTACCGGTATCTGGAAAAATAGGCTTACTAGTGATATTATAGTTAATCCTGCTGTTAAGATAAAGGCAATCGTCGCTTTCATTTTAGCTTGTTTCATTCTCCGTTCATCAGAATGAAGGTGAAGTGAGCGAGCGCTTATACTGTATGTTTAGACGAAGCCGCACGTAAAGGAGCTATTGGATTACATTGTTCCGGTTACATTGGACAACTATTTTACACATTTAAAAATGATACAGTAAAGTAGTTATATTACCTTATAACAAATGTGTTTGGCTGTCCTGTGATTTTGCTGAAATAGTTGGCATGGAAACCCACATAGGTGTAATGGAATCATTTAGCTGATTCACGAGTGGATTGGTACTACCGCAAAGTGTCACTTTGGTGCATGCTTTTGTATTTACTTATATAGCCTACTTATACAACACACACAAAGAGCCATGTAAAGTGTAAAGCTAGAGACCTTGACTGGTTTCACCGTCTTCACATTACAACCGCGCGTCTCCAGATGCATCGCTGTGCCGAGAGGGCGCAGGCGGCGGCTCTCTGAACCGGCAAAATATGTTGCTATGGTGACACAGCAAGGGACAGAGAGCGCCTGTGGCTGGTGAGGCAACAGTGTTTATAACCTGTTAGCGGTGCTAGGTCACACCTGGCTACCCACCACCCACACATATACACAGTACACAGTACATAAGATCCTCAAAAGATAACTTTGTGATAACTGACAAAAGAAAATGTTCAGAAAATGTGGATTTGAAAAATCTATAATAGTTCAAATCTAAAGGAATGTTGTATTGATTTTCATCATAGTTAGTGAATGACCTTTTAAAGGATTAAGTCACATCCAGCAGTTCCATGAACATGGAATGCGCTCAGTGGATTTGTCCTCT
This sequence comes from Typhlichthys eigenmanni, assembly GCA_027564635.1. Taxonomy (NCBI): domain Eukaryota; kingdom Metazoa; phylum Chordata; class Actinopteri; order Percopsiformes; family Amblyopsidae; genus Typhlichthys; species Typhlichthys eigenmanni. Next base: position 1,583,041 of record JAODUK010000010.1, on the reverse strand, counting down.
ATGAAGGTTACGAAATACATTTAGCCCCCGTAACACCATGTCCTAAATGAATGCAACAACATGAGTGCGAGCGTGCGACTATAGCACTGCATTGGACGCACTCTGTCCACACTGAATCTGTTACAACATGTAAACAAAGCACGAAGCCTACCTATCAGCTGTAGCACACTTGAGATTATAACTGCCTTCTCCATATGTACAACAATAACACATAAACTATTGCAGGGTCATTGTAGCTACCATAGGCTACTGCACAGATACAAGCACCGTCTCCACTTTGTACAATTCGGAACGTTTTCACTTCCAACATGAGAAAAAGATATAACGCCCCCCTCATTCCATGTTGGAATCTCGGGCAAGGTTTCGCAACGCCTAGTTGCACTTACTGTAAGATCCACTTTATTAGATGAATATAGAATATATAGATTAGGCTTAATTAATAAATACATAAAAAAACATTCAGATGTTTACTGTTCTCAGTGTACAGAACAGTGTTTGAGAACAACAAACTGACCTCTGTCTGACCCTCTCTCTCTCTCTCTCTCTCACACACACCCACACACACACAGACAGACACGCTCGCATGCTCACACTCTTTAGATTACCTTAAGGGAGTTTCATATAGGCTCAGTTCTGCATTAACATACATTATACAGTATGATGTGTGCTGTTTGTCTGAGGGGAAATTGTGCTCTGTAGTGAATTGATTAAACATTATCAACGCTACAGGTAATACAAAACGTAGAATTACAATAGGCTGTAATCACAGTTATGCACGCTTGACTTTCTCTAAGTGTTGTCAGCTACTTGAAGCTTTGATTGTCTTGCCCAATCCTGTAGTTACAGTACATCAAACGCTCTTGTCCTCTCTATTCATTTCACCATTCTTGAACATTAGCTAACCATTATTTTTAGAATCTAGTAAGCACACCCCGCTATAATCTGTCTTTCACGTTCACTTTGGTGATAGCGACAGTACAGTGTGTTGGTGGAAAGTTATTACTTTGAAACCAAACATCCTATGTCCAGCCTCAATGATCTCTCTGTGCATTTCCGTATTTGTCCAGATGGTAAAGGGGTTTTAGTAAGCCAGAGCATCGCTCAAATGGTGCCAGTCTGTGTTGAGCCATAATGTAAGTAGCTTCGCACCAATGGGTTTTTGGCCTTGAGGTATCACAAATCACTGCTGTCATCAATCTGGAGCCAGGGAGCTGTTTAGTATTGCCAGATCCTCACATGGACGTTGGCCTGAGGCAACTTTTCTAACTGTAATAGAGGTGTTCAGGGTGAAGGTGGCAGCTACACGGCCATGCACACACAAATACAATAGCACACAGCCAATAGGTGACTACTGTTATTACAATACATTGAGATGAATTCACCATGTGCTTTCTCTACCTTATTTATATGAAAACTAATCATTTCACATTTTAAAGCCTTTACCATTTAGTTATGGCAACCTTGTCTGTTACATGAACAATTCAAAATGTGACAACATCTAAGATTGACCATAAGGTGGCGTGGTTAATCTATAGCAGAGCTTTTCCAGAGCCACCATAGCACAGTGCTAACCTCAAAGCAGCAGACACAGAGTGTAAGGGGGTGAAAAGACGACAAGATAGAGATTGAAAGAGTGAGAGATAGGGAGAGTGCCAGATTCTGCTCCGTTTATCCGTGTGTACTCAGCTTCCAGGAGCAAATATTAGCCTGTGGGCTCTCCTGGGCCTGGACCGCCCACCCTGACTGGGAGGGAGATAGAGAGAGAGAGAGAGAGAAAGGAGGGGGGGAGGTGAAAAGAAAAAGAGAGGTGACAAGAGTGAGGCGGACAATAACATGGAAAGTGAAACAGCAGAACTATAAGGGGAAAAACAATCAAATCATATTGTAAATGCTGCAGATAGTAGGTGAGGCAATCCAAAGCGTTCTAAATCAAAACCACACACACTATTCTTACCTGTAGAGGCACAACTTGTCCTCTATTGATACCTTTATGCAGGGTTTCTCATGTCGGGGCTGGTACATATTACGGCACACTGTCAATTTAGTCTCCTATGATGGGAGCACAGCAGGCTTCTTTCTCCCCATTTGCTGCCCAGTCTTTTTTCCAAAGCACTTTTCTCTTTTCACTTTAGCCAGAAGAGAAGTGCGCTGTTAACGTCTGGCAGTACCCACCGCCTCCTCCTGTTTCAACACAACGAAGTTTGGAACCAGATGCGATGCCAGGAAGATGAGCGCTTGGTATATTGATATATATGTTTCTGCTGGAGACACAGGAAGGAGGGAGACAGAAAGCAGACATTTTGTGGTCATTCCACTCTATCTTGTTTGCTCCATGTGCTCTCAAACAACTACTGAGTACAGCTTAATACAAATGGACAGACTAAAGCAACAATTAATTAAATAAGCAGATACCTTGCTTGCTGTTTTCGTTGAATGTAATATACAGTCATAACAAAACATAAGATTAGAAGTGCTGAAAGAAAATTATCATCTCTCTAGACAGGAACTTGTTTTTTAAAAATTATTCTTAATGATTATCTCACTCTGTTTTTAACTAGCCTATCTTTACAGCCTTATTATTCAGACAATACCTATTAGTGCTTTGGTGATAATGATGATTTGTTAATCCAAGTGTAACTTCTTTCTACATTATACATCCCAGAGATACAAAAGAATAACACTGTCTACATAATTGCCGTAGACAATTAGTTATTTACGAGGCCACTCCACAGTAGACATGTAAGCCTGATGCCTTCACATTCAAGCACTTGCTTGTGCTTTTGTTCATTATAGTAATATAACCTGTGTGATGGCACTTTAATGCGAAACCCACTTACTCATATCGCTCACAGCAAGGTGTGGATCAATAGGATGCCACAAAGCCCACATAGGCATCACCGGTCAACACAGTAATGAGTCTACGGGGAAACAGACCATCTGGGGGTAAACGACAAAGGAATAAGAAAGAGCACAATCTCTTGAAATGATAGTTAATGCAACAATGATTCAGCCTACCTCCAATTCTATTTGCCATTCTAAAATAATTGTTATTGTCAGAACTAAGGCTTCATCCACATACAAATATGTTTTTAAAATGTACAGGTTTTATTTACACCTTGCGGCCATACTACTCCAGAGTTTTCAAACTCCTAAAACAGATATGCTAATGGCCTCAGTTTTGATGGCGCAAATTGCAAATACCCACGTTGTTCTTATCAATCAAAATGTACACTCGCCTGATTTGTCACGCTCCTGTCACGTGATCACGTCCCCGACATTAACCTTGAGTACCAATGGTGAATGCAACATAGATTATGAATTGCAAGCGTTGTTGACATTGGTGTCTTTTATTAGCAGCTGTTGCACAGTTAAATTCTGCATGTAATAACGCTACAACTGCCCAGGATGTAAATGCACAGGAGGCAATCTGCTTCATGTATACAATGCACTATTTTTACGAGCTTGCCAAGTGTACAGTACCTGTTTGGTCATGAAATACTGTTCGTTTACAGCCTGACCCTGATCTATATGGATAATTTATTATACAGAGATAAAACACTCGTCTGGATGGAGATTGTTTCCATTTAAAACTCAAACATATTATTACGGATGTAGTCCGCAATAATATGTGACTCCCACTAATATATGAGGTCCCACAGTAATTATGTCTCCAGCCCTACTGTACACATAATCATGAGTCTGAACTGGACCACGCTAGTAACTTTATGTTACCAATAAGTCAAACCACTGCAAGATGAGTCTCCTCCTATATAATACAATATTGAGTTGCTGTAGAAGGATGATTCAGAGAAGTCGGGAACAGTGAAGTTTGCAGACTAGAAGAGGAGAGAAGGCCAGTTGAGGTGAACCTGGTATTGTATGCCTCTCCCATCCGGCCCAGTCGTGTCTGTGCACCCATGCCGGGCCTTTGGTGGTTGTGGGCGGACGGACATCGATTGCAGCGTGGCGTCATCACAGATCCTGTTTCTGGCGCTGCCTCGGGGAACACAAGCCCCCACGATGCTGTGCTGCCTGGCTGACCACCCCTTCCTTCTTGTCACCCTGCACTGCTGTTCTCCTCGCCTCCCAGCTCCTCATCTCTTCTGCTGTCTCTGTTGGTGTCTTTCTCAAAGACTTCATATTTAGCAGACCATCCCAGTTTTACCGCTGTCTAAATCCATCCTCCCTCCTCTTATTGTCTCTGTATTTATTCAACTATCTCTCTGGCATCCGTCTCAAGTCAGTGACACTCAGAGCACCTTGAAGCCTCTTTGAAATGTTCAGCATCCGCCGATATATATCTTGGCAAGTTCAATCTCTCCGTGGCAACCGTGAAGTTGTGAAGTTGTGAGATGTAAACGATGGTTCTATTTTTGAGTCCAACTGCCATATTCCATATTTTTCTTTAATGTCACTGCTCTGATTTATAACTCCATCAGGGCGACACGGTGCTGAAAGGCAGACTTCCTGCGTATATTCCTTTCTCCGTGTGACTAGAGTCAATACAAGAGATTCTTTCTTACACTGAGATTACAGATTCACTTGTCTAACGGTGTGTCTGTGTTATGCTCCAGGCAATTATGTATCTATGGAGACGACCGTTAAACCTCTTTTTTTTTCGATGGACAAGAATGTCAGCTAGATGTCATATACTGTAAGCCAGTATACAGTCACATACAGTCTGTTGTATGTGTGTTTGTATAAATTACGCATATATCATTATTTGATGTCAGTGGAGTGAAAAAGTGAAACAAAAACATATAGCATATATTATTATGAGTATTACAATATAGCCTACTATGTTGGGGGTGTGAAAGAGTATAATCTAAAATCTAAATATGCATAATATATTTAAATAAATAAATACATAATATAATAATACATACATACAACATAATATAATATAATATAATATAATATAAAAGTTAATGTAAAGCAAATTAATCAAATAAGATGCATATAACAGATAACCCTTCATATATTATAAATAAACATTTCCCTTCATGTATTTGAGCCAACTAATACTAGCACTGTGTGCTCACATGTAACTGCAGCTGTTTGAATAAACAACAAAGCTGAATACCAGGCCAATTTCTTTCTCTAAAGCACACACCGCAAAGAGAGATGTTCTGATCCATGTCAAAGCCTGCTTTGCTTGGATGCAAATGAATATACACTCACAGTGTCCCACTCTACTGGTGTGTGTGATCAGTTGGAGTCAAGCCACAAGAGGTACACACGCACGTGCACACACACACACACACACGCACACACACATGCAGACTAAACCACTGTAGCTTTACAAGGCTTGACCTCACTCAAGGACTCTTATTCCCTGTGTGTGTGTGTGCGTGTTTGTGTGTGTGTGTGTGTGTGTGTGCGTGCGTGTGAGTGTGTGTGTGTGCGCGTGTGTGCGTGTGCGCGTGTGTATGTGTGTGCGTGCGTGTGAGTGTGTGTGTGTGTTTGCCTTCTGTGCGAGGGATTCTAGCCCATGTGGCCAGTCCGTTGGTTGAAGGACACCATCCATCAACAGTCTCGGCGGCATGGGTCAGCCCCGTGTTCAATGGAACACGTGTGTGCACGTGGGTGTGTGCACGTGGGTGTGTGCACACACAGCAGGTTTAGGCGTGCTATTGTGCGATCAGATTGGGCCTGATGCTGAGTGATGGAGAGGAGTTGTGCAGCGTCTGGACAACATGATAAGGATTATGTATCTATCACTTTTCATCACGCCAGCACCACACACACATATGCAAAGAGTTCGTGGCTCAATGCCAGCTTGTATACACTGCAGAACAAACAGGCAAGATCACCATGACTCATGCTCAAATAGGACAGACACCCCCCCCCCCCCCCCCTTCCCCACCCACACACACACACCTCCACTCAATGAATTGATTTTTCTCTGAGATCTGATTCTTAGTCCAATTGTGTGTGTATGTGTGTGTGTGTGTGTGTGGCGCAGGGGAGAAGCTATAGCTATGAACGCTGTCACTGTGAGACATCTAAAAAGAAAGTGGGGGAGAGTGTGTGTGTGGGGGGAGGGGGGGGAGATAAAGTGCTATTAAGATGAGAAGATGGGGGCAACTTTCTCAAGGTGACTGCAGAAGATGACGGCAAGCACATACAAATGACTTGGCAGAGAGAGAGAGAGATGTAGAGAGAGAGCGAGAGATGGAGAGAGAGATGGAGAGAGCGAGAGAGAGAGAGAGAGATGGAGTTGGAGGACTCACAGAAGCAAAAAATAAATGAAAAAAACAAAAAAACAAAGCACATTAGTATTATATTTCAGTTATTTCGTCACACACGCTGCGTTTGGTCTAAATCATACTGCCTCCATCGATAACCATACATGCTTCATGTGCAAACCTTAATGCATCATTTGTGCGAGGCACCGCATGAAAAGTGAGCAATTTTGATAACAGCACTCCAGATCCAAAATGGCTGCCACCTAGTCTTCCCCTTACGAGACACACTCAGAACAGATTAAGTGAATGGATAGCAGGAGATTAAACCAGCCCCAGCTCCACATTACGCAACAAGCCATTTCGTCTTACATAACATTGCAGTTGATGATTAGCCCAGCCATATGCCTGCTATTCTTCTGGCCACGCATGCCACAGTCTATCACCACACACTATTCATTATGAGCACAAGTTGACAAGAGGCTTAACCATAGTGGTAATTACTCCCAAGAGGGATATCTATGTATGTCTCAATACGCAATGCCATGGCTCAAACCGTAATTCCTGGGTTAACTAATCTAGTATTTCGCCAACATTACAGTTTCATTAGTGAAGTGTACGCAGAATTTATTGACTTGATTACTGGGTAATCCAGTAAAGATCAATCAAGGAGATCATGTAATCATTTCTCCATCTACGCTGCTGTCCTGGCTGATTTATTAGCCAGAAAATAATGCCAGCCTAGTATGTCAAGGGTGGCTAAGTAAACACAATGAATATGATGCATTGTAGATGGATCGTTTCCATTGACAATTACATTTCTCCCACAAATAGGTATTTTAATGTAATAAAGTGTTTAATTGAGTATCAGTTTTTTTTTCTGCACAGCTAAAAGAGGTGTCGTCTCTTACCCAAAATTCACCTCACCATTATTCCACCAGTATGCCCCCTCAGGGGCATGCCGCTAAATAAAGAGCCACTCTCTGGAGATGCCGGAAGATTAGGAAAATAGGAATGTGGAGGCTGGCGTTATGAAAACAAAAGCTTGATTGAGCTGCCTCCGATCTGCCAGCAGGTTAGCAAAAAGCAACCTGCAATAAATGCTTCAGAAATACCTTGCCAGTCAACTCTTTGTCTTCTAGGTGTTTATCATACTTCTTCCCAGCCTAATTTACTTTGCCAGTGTGTGCGGTGGAGCGAGACTGAGATCTTGACATCTTCAGAAGTGGCTTTGATCTCAACGAACCGCAGCCCTCGAGAATCACCAATGTTCCCTTTCTCCTTTTTATCATACGCTGCGCTCCATTCACAACCTTCTACTCCATCACACACCTTCTGTAGCGTGCCATCAGACTGAGCTCTCTGATGCTGAATGATCACGCTGATATGCGCACACACACACACACACACGTACAGGTGTGTGCACAGCAGCCTCTGCCTGCTGCACCTCATTGACATGCTGGCGTCGAAAGACGGCCTTTACCTCGACACTCTTCACATGCTGCAAGGTCATGTTGAAATACTTTGACGGAAATGTTCCACGTATGTCCAGTCCAGCTGTGCTACTCTCGGAAGCAGCGGCAGTCTAAAATCACACAGTTCAGCTTGTTGTGCTTTTAAAAAACACCTTGCTTTTGGGTGTTTGTTTTTGTTACTATTGAGGTGCAGGGATTGCACTAATGAGCGAATCTGTAATGTTTTTTAAGCTCTTTCACCAACAATCCTATTGTCTGACAAAATTCATTAGCAGTCCTAGATGTGCAGAAACACATTTATGTCATGCTGGGTTCATTCATTTGTTATAAACATGACCACCTTTAAATACATATCGTAGTGTCTTCACAGCACAAATACTGTAGCATCTTGTTTAAAATCCCATAAGGAGTTGGAGACTTCAAATCAGTTTATTAACATTGTGGTATTGTATTCCTCTTGAAGGTCTACATTTCAAATTGGAAGGGGAACTGTTCCTCCACTCTGAGAAGCATGCTGACATCAAACATCAGACATCACAGGTGCACTCCTGTATTGCAAAATAGCACCCACTAAGCCCCTGCTCACTATATATGTTTGACCTGTAACCTTAGCGCTCAGGAGTAAAGTAGTGTCACTTATTTGACAAATCATTCAAATACCATAGTGCTCTAATATCGTAGATTCATTAGCAGCATACTGGCCCACAACAGCACACAGGTTTGAAACATTCTCCGGCTAGAAGAACAAAAACAAAACATACACAATTGTTCACGACATTAAGTTACAGTCAAGGCAGATTAAGAACTTCTTAGCAGCCATTTAAAAACCCTGTGTTTAAAGAGCAGTTAGGGTTTATTGTCAGTTACCTACCATTCCACACATTTGATTATTTCCACACATTTGATTATTGAGGGCTTGACTGCTTGCAGTTTTTCGGGGGATTATTTTTCCTTCCTCTTGCCAGAGATATTTTTGCTTAAGGGAAATAGCCATTAAAATGTCATTACTGCAACACTGAAATCATCTTTAAAAAAGCATGGGTTTCCAGCGGATTCCTGATATAATGGACTCAATACATTCCCCCAGTACTGGGAAGAGTCCTAATGTTGCGGAACACAAATGCTAATCTCTCTCTAAATATCACTCAAATTCTCTCTCTCCCGTATGGTTTTCAGCTGTAATAGCATGGATTCATTCTGCTTTGCCCCAGCAAATTGAATTAATTCTCCAGACATAGGTGTTATGATTATTTGCAGTTTCCCAGAGCGTTAGCTGTAATGGAGCCTATCCTGGCCTTTCCAAAGCACCAAGAAGGTAACGTTACACTAATGGTTGTGACTTCAGCTTCTAATTCTTCATCTCAGATGTAGTCATGCTTCGATTACATTTATCCTTAACTCACATGATCGCCTTCAGAGAATTTCATTGCTTTTTGAAAAATCTGAAAAAGTAGAAGCCAGAACCCATCCATAACAATAAAGATTAATGCTATGATTACTTAAGCATCTGGAAGCACTCTTAAGACAATGACCGGACTATTGGTGATGTGCTCATGTAATAATGATAATAATAATAATAATAATAATCTTTATTAATATAGCACTTTTCAGAATTGCAGTTCAAAGTGCTTTACAGAGGGAATACTGTACACTAGTTGTGCTTCCCATAAACAAATACAGAAATACAGAGAAAAACATTAATACAAATAGTTAAAGGAATCAGGTTAAAAAACAAAAAAAGAAAAAACATTAAAATTAAAAACAGTTGCATAAAGGAATACTATAAATATACATAACATTATACTGAAATGACATACGTTAATAAAAATGGTTAAAGGAATTAGACATTAAAACCTTATCCTTTTTGTTGCTATGTCAACGTCAGCACCATGCGTATAGCACCATGCTAATCTGATGGAGGAAGTGCATATTCCAGTAGCAGTTTAGTTATCAGTACATGTCTTTTATGGATGGTTTATCCCCTTATACCCACTAACCTCAGTATAGGAATTACCAAGACTCCCTCATATGCATATGAGGGTGCTGTATAGCCTCAGATATACAGACCCTGCATATATATTCTCCAAACAACTACAGACTATTAGACTATGCTTGTTCTGTCAAACATCTGAGTTGTTTAGACATATTTTGCATGGTTATTAATCAGTTCTGCTGTGTATGATCCAGTGTATTCCCATTGGCATTAATCATAACCAATAAGACTTCCCCTTAACACCACTGTTGGAGCATGCTCAATTAATAGTGTAATTGTGTAGCAAAGCTGTGGCCTTGGCTGAATGCCTCTTTTTATTGGTTAGAATGCACATAAATACGGTTGCGATTATACTGCTCATTAGGTTACTGTACAACCTCTGTGCCTATTTACTCTATTAACTTGCTATGTTATAGGTCCTGTTAAGACCGGGGCCTTTTATTCTCTGATTTAAAGTAGTTATCAGCCGTTAACAATGGTGGAACTGCCACACTTTTCACCTCGCAAATTAAACTCACAGAGCTAACGAAGTAACAGAATCAAGGAACCGTTAGCCAGACCTGCCCTGCCGATGACCCTGTCGTCAACCAGGAAGTGTGCACAGCGTTACGAGAGCACTTCACAGGCACCTACTGCCACTGGGACGGACATATCCCCATACCGTTGCCTAGGGCGACATAAGCTCTGTCTGGAATGGTTTGGTTTTGCCATGGTTATCTGCTCTGCTATCTGCTCAGCCGTCTTGTTTCCATTCTGTTCCGAGACTGTCCCCCCCACCCCACCGCACCATCCTGCTCCTCGCCAGCAGACTGTGACTCAGTAAATGACTTTGACCTTTCCCTGGGACGGAGGACAGGAGCCGCAGAGGGGGGGCAGAGAGGGAGGAAGATGAGAGGAGATTAGCCGCTTGACTGTAATAAACTGGAGACAGTGGGAGGTTGTCAGCACTAATAGATGACGGGGGGAGGGGGGTTGCCAGGTTGATGAATACTAAAGGTGTCCTCAACAAGTGGCCTGGACTTTACCAGGTGCCGTGAGGTGACTGAAGGCAATAGGAAGCCTTTCTATGGGAGGGGAAGTGTTTCAGATCACTACCAGAGCACACTTAACATGTCTAGCAGCGCTCAGGGTTCTGAATTGGCCAGCCTCGAATCGATGATGGACATTTGACAAGCTTGTTAGTCTGTGCAGCAGCAGGCATTCGTTTGTATGGAGTGCCCGTGTGGATGCATTACGCCTCCAGCAGTCATACAAATGCTAACATCCATTCCCATAAACACTCCCTCTGCTGTCCTCTCTCTCTCTCTGCAGGAGCGGGGAAAGATCGGTGTGATCTTCAACGTGGGAACGGACGACATCACCATCGAGGAGAGCGTCGTCACTGTTAGCGACGGCAAATACCACGTGGTGCGCTTCACTCGCAGCGGAGGCAATGCCACGCTGCAGGTGGACAACCAGCCCGTCATCGAACGCTTCCCCCCAGGTAGGGAGGGCTCCATCCTGGGCCGGGGGTCTTGGAGGGTCACCGGGGATGAGTTCTCAGATGAACCAAGGGCTTGCACTGGAGAGAGAATTAATGAGAGGGTTTGTTTAGCAAACACATCCAGAACAATGACTATTAATGAATGAATGCAGCCTCCTACAGTACATTCTCACTGTGCTATGCTGTAGCATGCTCAAAGTTCCCCCGGCTTATTCATCACGCTGTACATATTTAGGGCGTGCTTGAATTATTCCAGGTAATTAAACCATGTTTTGAATCAGGAAGCAGAGAACGCCTAGCCAATAGTCTTCAGGCAAGCAGCCCACTAAGAGGATTTAGTACATTTAGATGCACGCTACAACTGTAGCCCCTGGCACTGTGAATTCGGGCCAATGTATATGGGACGCCGCTTGAGGTCCAAGATCCAAGCAATGGCCCTTCTAATGATGCAGAAATAATATAGATGTGTTTAGAAGGCATACAGCTCAAGTAACAACGCACATACTCCTATAATGAGGCATGCAATGTCACTCTCAAACAAGCACACGTGGAATAGCTGTGGATAATGCACACACATTCATAGTCATAGCAGAAACAATGTAGGGGTCTGCATGTGTCCTGGTAATTATGCTAACCTATTTCACTGGCTATTTGTGGCCACGCAGACACTTTCTTAATGTCTCTCTCCATTGTCTCACCTCTTTGTTCCTCCACTGGGTTTTCAAGGAAGACATTTTCTGGTACCGTCTTGAGTATAGTTACTGTAACCACAACATTTACCAATATTAAATAATGAAAGGACATTGACAGTATGTGTACATATATAGCTCTGTGTGCGTATTTGTTTCACCAACAATTTCACCCAGCAGTAACCAATTTGTTACTGTACCGTACATGCATCCTGAACAGATCGTTAGCATCGTCATCAGTGTGAAGTCAGTGTCAAAACCTTCCATCTCCATTCCACTGTGTAAAAACCTCCATATATCGCAGCTGCTCATGAGATCAGGTACGACATTGTTAATATTAATTAACCAGTCGACACATGGTAGTGAAGCGGACACTGGCATTCTCTGCAACAGCAGTGATGCCATGCTTTGAGGCTTTGCTTTGGCATTGGGGGGGGGTACACATATTCTCACCTCATTTATCAGAACAGTGAAGCCAGAAAACTCGTGCATCACGGCCCAAATAGGAACCATCCTGTGACAGGTTCGTCCTTTTAGTTTTTATTGTGATGGAAAATGAAGGTTTCGCACAGAGCCATAAACGCCACACAGAGGCCCTCCTACGGCTAGTAACGATAACGGCCGAGCAAATAGCGGCAGAGCCATCTGTTACCACTGGCATGCCAGTGTCATCATCCAAATTCATGTTTTGTTGTTTTGTCGACGGAACGCGATGGCGGAGCACATATTCTATTCTTTTTATTCCTGTCGCCATCTGCTACTTATGTCACCGTGCTTGTCAGTCAAGCATCACTCTGCTCTTCCTCCGCTGATCAAGCGTTCCACAGGGTTGTCGTGTTTGGTAGCTTGACTCGACAAGGCTCTGCCACGGCGCGCCTGCGGCCACGGCGCGCGTGTCACAATTCTGAGAGTTTGCGAGCCGTGAAGAGATGAGTTGATGGGAAGGGGGCTCTTCTGGGGGCGTGCAGATTAGCCTTTAATTCAGTGTTTGGGCGGGGGTAGATGTGCTTGCTTTGTTTTAAAGATCTTCTGCTTTGAAGGCTATATTGGCAGTGCATTGATGTGGCTTGCTGGGGAAAGGAGATGTTGTGTAGTAAAGCAATGAAAATGAGATGCAAATATGGAGGAAGGAGGCACATGGAAGTGTGTGTGTGTGTAGGGAAGATGGGGGGTGTTAGCCTACTTACTAATGTACCTGAAAGGGGGGAGGGGCGTGTGAAAAAAGAGGTACTCTAAAATGCTACACTATCAAAAGTTCCTACAATGTAACCTAGATTTAGGATTATTTTACATGTAACCTCATCTCAGAACAGAACACTTGTTTTTCTTTTTGCATCTATGGCTGCAGTCAACACCTCTCTTTGATGCAAAAAGGCCAAATAGCATCCTATTTAAAGAAAATAGGACGCCACAAATAATTCCTCCAATCAAACCTTCAGTGAGGGGCCAATCTTGAAACACAAAGAAGCACAGTTTGAAGTTAAACCCTCCTGGTTTGTTATTTCCCTTATTCTTTGCCACAAAGGGGCACTATTGTGATCTGAATAAGGCACCCCTGTTGGGGTCCAGTTTTTGTGTACGCACGAAGGGTAAACCATGAAAGGTCTGGATAATCTAGATATCTGGAAATGTCCGCATACTGTAGCACATGATGGGGACTTACGAATGATGGAAAAAGGAGGAGATAACTACAATTCCACCCCTCCATCTATGTTCTCTTTACAAAGCATGCATCACACGCACATACAAACAATCCCCAAAATAAGTCTTGCACCCGTGGTTTTCCTAAAGTGAGCCGTGTTTCAGTTGCTATTCACGTAACAAACAAGCATGAGGTCTGGCAGCGACTCTAGAGTGCACACAGCGCCATGTTGAGGCGATGATCTGGAGAGACGGAATGTTGACAGAAAATATGGTTATCACGGGTCAGGCACACTCAGCAGCAAGGCAATGCAACTCTTCAGACGTGATGTTTGCTGGTCCTGAGGGATAGAGCGTGTTTGTGAATACATGCTTGTGCGACCTGATATTATGTGTGTGTGTGTGTGTGTGTGTGCGGATGTGTTTTCGTGCACACACAAGACAGAGCCAGGCAACCAAAGGTGTCAGAAAGGCACTCGGCCAGTTAATTCAGAGTGTCAGGTCTCCCAGATGGGCCTCTCAGCCACGGCTACTGGCTTGTTCCCCTAACCTCCAACGCAGAAATAAAATACGCCCCAACCTGGCGTGGTGCTTTAACAGATGTTAACGGTGGCACCTTATGCAACGCTGATGTTTCATATCGCACCCATTTCCCACACGACAAGTCTATTGGGGGAGAGCGCTAACAGGCTTCAGGTGGCTAACGGTTTAGACAAGGCAGTGTTTTGCTCTGTATTGATCGGCTTGCGGTTTCTTCTATGAGGCATCTCGAGTTGACATTTGCCCCAACTGAAACCTGTGAAACCTGTGAAACCTGTGTCCTTCTAAATGACTTCACGCAACAGAGAAGAATAAATGTGACAACAAAGAGATAGCATAGCTGAAATGGGTCTTGAGCTGTTTCTGCATTTGTACATGTGACCCACCTCTTGACTATCTTCCACCCTGTATGCTGTTGTTCATTGTCACATTAGCGTTTTTCCTTCCACTTGGTTTCATTCCCTGGCCCCTATCTGATCACCATCTTCTTCATACTGCGCCTCTCGTCAACCATTTTGTAATATAGTCAACAACGAGAGAAGAAAACCTTTTTACAAGTGTTATTTATGGATTTGCTATGCTGGCCCTGAAATGTAAAACAAACGAAAACTAAACCCTTGCATAACAAATCACAGCACAAATGTTGTTTTGTTGTACATTCTTGTTTTGTTCATTTGAATTGCACTCCAGGGCCACATGTAGTGTACACTACACTCAGAACACTATACTAGCACTATACCATACATTAATATACAGTGCTACTCCATTTATGACGAACAATGCTTCATAATAACATTACTCGTGTCTATGCTGCATTCTGCTTCACAACACTACACAATAATACGCAGTAACTCTACACTACATTAGGCTACACTAGGCTACAATATGGAACATTAGAGAATGGTGCTTCTTTCAGTAACCAAACACACAACAACCAAAACAGACTTCCCAACACAACATTCATAATCTACTCAACAGTATAGAACACACATACAGTAACACGGTAGTACACTATAGTGTAGTATACATTAATGGACGCTACACTAGTCCTTAACTAAATGACTTGACCATTAGTCAACAGACATAACCAGTATTAAAGTGAAGCTCTAACAATGTGTCTGTGATGACTGCATGGTATTATGTGCGATAAAGTGCTACTTATATTGACAGTAATGCCATCCTAGGGCTGTGATTACTGCCGTCTGTCACCACACGCTGTAAGCGTGGTACAACCAGAGAGGCTACATTACTTGTGGTTTTTCCCGCTCAATCTCCCGCCCTCACTCCAGCCAGCATTTAGCTAGAAGCAGATCAGCCATATAGCTGTCACACTGCGTTAGCCCTCTGACTGTGCCGGGACGAAGGAGTGTTAGCCAGAGAGGGGACAGAGACGTTTGGGACAGTATTTCATGATGGGAGGATTGAGAGAGAGAGAGAGTGAGGTGATGGGACCCAGCGATGGAGTGATGGATGGATGGATGATGACTTGTCACAGGGCATAAATAAAAAGAGAGAGGGGGGGGGGGGGGTGCAGAGAACGCTAAGTGCCAGCCTCTGTCACAGAGCTGACGGATGAGGCTGTGTATCTTAGTGAATAATAAGCGCTGCACAAATTGGATTGCATCGCAGTGTGAAAGAGAGAGAGAGAGAGAGAGAGAGAGAGAGAGGGATTACACATGGCCTGTACAGTATGCTACCCCTCTACACACACACACACACGTACTGTGTTCGCACCCGTCTTAGGTGTAATTATGTTGCAATTTGCGTCTAAAAACATGGTATTGTTTGAGTGACACATGGTAAAAGCTGTATTCTGCCTGCTGCAGGCATGCAGGATCGCAAATTACGCTTTCCTATTCATGCATATGCAGTGGGTGCTGGGGAGTGTAGGAGTTCAATGCAAACACTTGGGAGGAGATGTGTAAGGGGACATGTATATTAACTCGGTTAAAGTCGGTTTTGTGGTGGAAATTCGGCACCTCTGAAAGCCCCTCTCTGTGTGATTGGGGGCTTATCATAGCACTTTTGAAGCGGCCACGCCTTTAGTGACGCGTCTCTATGTGATCTGGGCCACTATAGCGATCAGAACCATTGCGCAAAAGCTTAACGATTGCATAGACTGCTATAGTAACGCTAGCCTCACATCACACATGCATGCACACATGCCTTGCATGTTACCTCTAAATGCGACATGCAAGAATCTCGCCAAACAGACCAAGCATAATATTAACAACAAAAACATTGCTCATGTTCCGTAACCTCTACCTCACCTGAATAAGTCTTATCGGCAGTGCATCTATGGACCTGCCCATTCATGCCCATCTGTGCGTATGTGCTCTCCAACTCCTGGTGCGCGGCTGCTCTTCTGTAATCGTCCTCATGGTAACTGTATCCTCGTAGATGACAAGAAAGCTGCCAAGTTCAAAAACTTTTCAAAAAAGCAATCCGTTTCAGGCACATTTTTCATAGCCATCTCCAGTCTGCCACATCTCAAACAATTAGTTTAGTGTTGCCATGGGAATGGAACTCCGAGTTTAGAAGATCGGAATCCATCGTCAATGTAACAGTATGGTGTCAGCGTCAAAGTCATAATTATGCTCAAAAATACTTCTTGATGCTCAAATTCCTCCCCAGAAATGCAATGCTGACAACAATATGAATAATGTCACCTTGTTATTAGTACATGCTGGCGCAGCTTTCGATTGTCTTAACGATAGCTCCCCTGAAATGATGTGAATATCAATCGTTTCATAATTCTTCTCTTCTGTCTCACTTTTTTCTCTTAGTGTCCCATGTAGTACAATAGATCAAATTTCAGTGGCCAAATGTTTTTATTCTCACTTACTGTAAAGATAGTAGCATGCATGCCTTTAGCTAGTTAGCTAGTTCATCTGCTAGTTTCCTCTGCTTCTCAGCTTAACTTGTTTGGCGCGATGCCCATACAGTAAACCTACATTCATCACTCAGGTCACAAGCATACACACAGTCAGCATGATTCACGTGGTAGTCATGCAGAACGGATGAGACAAAAGCCATAATGTGCCACAACAAACCATTCTAGGGTATGTTGTTGCGTAGAGAACGCACGTCATTGCCAGATATCTACAAACATTGTGCATGACGTAAACACAAATTCTGTAGTCAAAAAGGAGTAGAAAACACAACCACTGCCCGTCCCCCCACATTTAGGTGTGAAGTGCTTGTGAGGGAGCGCTGGTCATTAGGAGGCAGCAGGGAGCACTGAGTGAACGAAGGAAGAAAGCCAGAAAGAGACTTGTTTGGGCCAAGAGGTCAGAGACACTATATGTTGGCTGTTAAGATGTTTCCTCTGCTCAACAGGCACAGAGAATGGGAGTGTTTGCACTGCACTTTTCTCTCTCTCTCTCTCTCTCTCGCTTCCTTAATGTTTAAGCTGCGAGTGTCCATCTCTCTGGCCTCTCTGAAGAAGGTCAATAGTTTAGAAACGTAGCGTGAAATTTTAACAATGTCATGTTATTTTTGGGTGCAAATGGTGTTCAATCTCTACGTCACTGAGGAAATGAGTGTGTTCATTGTCCAGGCAAACCTCAGTGACATCACGGGTGTATATTCCTGATTTTAAGAAAGTAGATATCATAATACCTGCTCTCTGTTTCTCGGTTTGCTCCACCGTGTGGGAGTTTCTTGTATGAGAGTATCTGAAGAGTGCCAGTATTCTGGGTCTCTTAATTGGCAAATCAGAATGTAAGTGATATGGTAATCTGCATGGATTATCTAGCGCTTGGTATGGTTTGGACAATTAGAAAAGAACAATGTTTTTATTCAACAAAGTTTCACCCACACAGATTTCTCGTTAATGTACAGTTCATCTCCACAAGACAGCACCAGGTTTGTTGATATAGCCAGAGGCATGTCGGCCGCTTCTGTGATTTGACTAGATCTGCTTCCTTCAGTGTCTCAGACCTCAGAGCAGAACTGGAGGTCACCAGATCAACCCAATGTGACTCCCATCGCAACAATAGATCCATGCTATGCAAGATATGCAGACGTCAACGCAGCTCACTTGGGTGGCATCGAAATGGTGTGTTTTCGAACAACCTAGCACATACACACATCTGTGTGTAATGTTTACGTCGTTGTCAGCGCAGATAAGAACACACACGGTCATGTTAGGATTTTAACATCAGAGAGCTGAGTGATGTTTTAGATGTACAACATAGTGCAGGATTGTGAGATAACCATTGATGCTTGATTCCATTAGAACAGTGAGTGAGTCCTCGATAGAAGTTAACATCTTATTGTGAACCCATTATAGATTCATATTATGTTCCAAGTCATTGAAGCCAACCAAGCTTTCCAGCTTGTCACCGCTCAACGGTTAGTTCTAATTGGGCTTTTGGGGCTTTGCCTCGTTCTGATTGGATCTCGCACAGTTGGTAGGTGACTTCATTGAATGGCCTGTGGCTATAGCGTGATTGAAAGAGAGCGAGGAGGGAAGGGATGCCGAGCCAGCAGTGTGGTAAGGAATAGATTGCTTTAGGTAATTAGAGAGCTGACAAGGCTGCCGTCCACAGGAGCATTCGGGTACCCTCTCTCGCTCTCTGTCCCATGTGTCACAACCCTGAAAGCTAGAGAACGCACCGCAGGCAGCAGAGCAAGAGCGCTGCTAGGTTGGGCAACTGTTACAATTAAGTCATCTAGCTGACAATTGAGTTTACTGTGAGCACAATAACTGTATTGTTGAGCAGATGATGGCGTTTGACAATGCTCACAGCCAGGCTTGGCATGTCACGGATCAGACGTTCAGCTGAGAGCCTGCCATTCAGTGTACTGATGAAGTGTGCTTTTCACCCATCGTTCACTTGAAGAGGTTACAGTGAGCAGTCCCCACTGAAATATGTGCCCACCATGTGAGAGCAATCCGTCTAAAGTTACCTTAAGAAAGGCGGAGTGAGGCTAGCCTGGCGCAGGACGTGTTAGCATAAGAGCAAGGAGCATTCTTGTAGATTGATATTCAGTGTGGTGTTTTGCACAAGGGCACTATATGCAGGACTGCAGAGTTAATATGCTATGGACAGTTCCCTCTGCTGCATTTTACATTCCTATACAGACATCGTAAGTTAGACATCAGCATGCCCAAATATGGACATATAGAGATATAGACATATAGACATATATTCCAGTGCCATTTAAATTTTTTTGTCCGTCTAATAGACAGGGTCCATTGATTTCTGTAACCATGTTACAAGCAACACATAGACAGATTTCTCCTTTAGCTGCGAGTGACACAAATGATCTGTGTTGTTGCTAACAAAGTGACTGCTCCCATTTTAAAATGGTCACAGATAAACGGAAGTGGTGCCATTAGAGAGACAAATATAGGCTGCCTATAAATGTTCTAGTTTGAAAAGCTTGCATTGAAGGCAGAGTGTCAGACAGTTATGTCAAAACCATATTCATTTTCTCCATAGTGAAATTGCGTTGGAACCAGGAGTCCATATATGGGCATGCCGACATCACGCAACATGGGCGGCCTATTTCATATGCACTGACAGATGCTTGCAGAGACACATCCATACTGTATATTCACACAGCAGAAGAGGCTGTGATTCATGCCATAAGAGTGAGAGGCCTTGCCACATGACGCCTGCTGCTCTCCAACCCTGCCCCCCCCCCACACACACACTACACCCCTGGCACTGGGTCGTCAGTCAAGCCACATGCCCTTGCTCTGCCCCTGGCATTGCAGCTGAGATGGCCGTCCTGGATGGGACCCAGGTAATGTGTTGCTGTGAATGCTGCCCCATGCGTTGGCCAGCCAATGTGGGGCACAGAGTAGAGAGACAGCCAATAGCATGCCACCACTGTTAACAGCAGTTAAGATGCCACTGTAAGGCCCAATCCCATTTCTCATGTTTACCCCTGCCCCTACCCCTTGTCCCTTGGAATTAAGTCTAAAGGGGCTATGAAATATTAGATATTAGATATTAGCCACCCCCCCACACACACAATATTATAATATTTAATATTATAATATGGGTTGAAATATTCCCCTACGAAATGGGACAACACTAAGAACCAGAACGTCATCAGTAGTCGATTGTGTAATCGTGAGTGTTTTTACCGGCTTTTACATTTCCATAATGCCGCACTCAGCTGTGATGATCTCTCTTGCGTGGGCTATAGGCATCTTTTTGATATGGACGTGTTTTATATTTATAAGCCCACTACATTAGTCAATGGCAATAATGTTACCATATCACAATGACAGATGCCATCTATCTGATGGGGAGACTGACAAACACACAACTTCACATTGACGAATCAATCGATCTACAGTACTGTACTATCAATCGAAATATGACCAAATGCAAGATTGTCATGCACATATCAGTTAGATCAATGTACCATTACGACGTTAACATTAGTTGATTAGCCATCTAGAAGACGTACTATACCGGTAATAGCCGACAATGAAATTACATTTTAAAAAATGTTAATCTTTAAAAACGCCCTCGAAATTTGTGGGTTTTGAGTATCCATTATGCCGGTAATTCACAACATTACTGACCTTATGGGAAATGTATCATAACACTGTATTTGGAGTGTGCCTCTGAAAACACTTTGTTTGAAGGGCCCTAACACTTCGCCCTAGCCCTCGATCCTAACAAGAATTGGGGCGTCCTAACCCTACAAATGAATGCACAAAACTGAGGGCTAGGGCTAAGGGCTAGGGGCAAGCAGTTAAATGGGATTCAGCCTAAGTTTAAGCACTATAATAATTGCACTGTACTGCGGCAGTATGTTGTATGTACAGTAGAGTACTGTAAGAAACTATATATATATAAAGAACAAACACACAATGTAAGCAGCAGGACTGATACTATAGTGATCCGTACCATAGTAGATGTAAATGTAGGCAGACTACTTTACTTTAAAAGTTAAGTTGGGAAAGTTGGGGCAACAATGGCGCAGTGTGTAGAGCTGGACGACAAGTGAGAAGTATCTGGTTTGAACCCCGCTGACTTCTCACCAAGTGTCAAGGTGTCCTTGAGCAAGACACCTAACCCTAACTGCTCCCGCTGGTCAGGTGTCTCATTGCACGGCTGACATCACCATCGGTGTATGAATGTGTGTGTGAATAGGTGCTTTGAGTGGCTGGAAGGATAGAGAAAGCGCTGTATAATTGCAGTCCATTCACCATAAAGTGACCATTATGCAGCAAAGTCCAGAATGCTCAGTGCTAAGTTGAGAAGGCAGTACATATTGTGAAAAGTGTATGATGAATGTACACAGTCCATAGTGTGTGAAGGTTATTAATGTGAACCGTGTAGAGACAGTCCATGGTGGGAAGTATGGAGAGTTAGTGTGTCAGGATGCATGCCTGGGTCTTCTGCCCAAGGACTTGAGAAGCCTGACAGCATGGGGAAGGGGGGGGGGGCTGTTCTTTTAGCCTGTGTGGAGGAGGCTCTGATGTGACTCAACTGCATGACTTAGAAGAGGTGGTGCTAGGGTTCAGCTACAATCTTACTGATGCAGATCTTCCAGTAGAGTAGTCCTGGCTTTGCTGGCGGGAGACGCAGGTGAGCTTCTCAGCTGTTCTTTTGGGCTGCTGAAGAACCTTGCTCTCAGCTGTAGTTCACACACATGACCAAATGACCTCTCCAGTAGGAGGATCTTGCTGCAGTTAGCCAGTGCTGTGTCCCAGACCTTAGGCTAGCTGGCTGTGAGACAACAGGTCAACCAGCAAGCATACTGTACCCATCCCCCCTACAGACAATAAGAGCTGTGAGCATTGACTTGATTTCTCAAACATATATCAGGTTTGCTGCGTGGCAGCGCCAATAGTGTTGTTCTACAGACTGCGCTTGTTCGAATCAGGTGGAGAGAATAGTCCTGAGAATGGAGCGGGTGTGATTATAGGACTGTGGGAGAGGAGACAGGCCCAGCTGTTTAATCTATCCTCCTATTTTCATGCAGAGCAGGAGCGGTGCGGGTGGCCGGGAGAGAGGGAGAAGTTCCGCTCGTTGCCACAGAATAGCTTATTTCTCTGAGGGTATGCAAGTGAACGCCGGCAAACAAAACAAGCAGGACACCCAGGAATTTAGATTAGCTTCCAAAGCAACCTGTCCAAACGACCAGTGTGCCACTGTTTGGAGCCATCTTGGCTCCAAACACATACATCACAACCCAAGTATCGTCTCATTCCAGGTATTTTCTGACTCCTGTATCCCCCCCAGCCCCACTGTCAATCAGGATCCGTGGCATTTATTTAGACCCTGGTTGGGTACACAGAACAGGTTGGAGTCTGCTCTGGTTGTTTGTTGATCCTGTTTTTCCATGCTGTTGAGGAGGCTGTTGTGACTCACTCGTGTTTGCCAGGGATGGAATACACACACAGACCCATGGGCATACAGTATTAGACAAATAGCCACCCCCCCCCCCCCCCCCACACACACACACACACACACACACACACACACACAGACGCATGCTTAGCCAAGCAGAATACTTAAGGTTCATGGCTTTATGTGTGTAGGGGATCATCGTATTACAGGCTTTATTTATATTCTGGCAGTAGTGGAAATATTGTATGGGGAAGGGGCATTACACTCCCGTGGCATGTCTTGATTGACGTTGTCCCCTGTTTAATTTGCTCTCTGTAATCACATCATGCTTGGAACATTGTGGCTGGACCAATGGGGGAGATTTGCACCGAGACAGGGATAAGGGAAGGGAAGAAGGAACAAAGGAAATAGAAGGATGAAATTACGGTTTGTGTAGAGTGTAATGTATATCAAGAGCCACTAGGTGGATCTCCAATAAATATCCAATATGAACCGTGATTGTTCCAGGGTTTTCTTATATGGCTTATCTTATTCAGTGCCTCAAGGCTGCTCTACTCACAGCATTCTGGTTTCAGTGGAGAAAGCTAGCAAGGGGAGGACTTTTAACAAGGACACAGTAGGACTAGAGCATGTGAACACACACACACACACACACACACACACACAAACCCAAGGATTGATTAATCTCGCTAAGGGCTGCCACTTTCCACCTTTATTCTGTCATCACACTGTTGTCTGTTAATAACCTTCTCTTTTATTCTACCTGTCACTCTGTCAACCTGGCTGTGTACCTTCAGCAGCTGGAGAACCAACATGCTTATATGTGATTGGGTGAATAGGGCGTTTGTCACCCCTCTGGGACCACACATGATGCTTCAAGGGGAGGTGGGGTCAACGTGATTTCAATTATTTGGATGGAATGAAGTAGTCTGTGTAATAAATAGTCTGTTTATCCTAGTTGTTCTTCACAGGTGATTATAGTTGTATACTTAAATAGAAAAGGGTGGTTTACAGACCACTGACCGAGCCATCCTCATTGCCATTCAGATATGCAGAAAGGGAGCACATACAAACAATTCCACTAAGACTCTATCTCTCTCTATTTACCATGTGTAAATGTGGGTCTGTCACACACAGGCAGCGCTGCGGTATAGGCTGTACAAGCAGCATATGAATGACATGTTATTCATGCATGCCACAGAAGCCACCCACTCTCACGCAGCCAATCTGCTAGTCCCCCCTCGCCATCACTCCTTCCATCTTCTCTTCCTCTCCATTCCTTTCTCTCTATTCCGTCCTCATTATCCTTCTCACGGAGACTTTATTGTCTGGAAAGTCCAAGCGCACACGCACAGACACGCACATGCACACAGGCGTGTTCACGCACACACCCACACAAATGTACTCGTCAGACACCACCTCGGCCTGCGTGAGGCAGGCAGATGTGGGTAGAGAGCCCCCTGGGGAGGGAACGTAGGTACTGCAGAGGCGAGAGGTGGTCTATTTAGAGCACTGCAGCAGAGATGGAGCAGGGAGGGAAGGCGAGAGGCCTAGCACATGTTCACTGTTCATTCATTAACGAGTCATGTGACAGTTGGATATTCTGACCTACGCGGTATTGTTAAGAGTGCGTTGTTATTATTAAAGGCGACGAGTTTCAGAAGAAACTTCTTTGTTTCTGACAATTTTGAGCCTGTAGTCAGACCCACACATGTGGGTCTGGCTCCAGATACATGTCTAGTGTGAAGAAGGCCAGTTTTATTGCTTCTTTCATCAGCACACACCCGTTGTCAGATGTGCTCAAATAATTGTATCATTTTCAAATGATCAATTTGCCTTTTTTAAATTCTAAATTTGGATTAGCAAACACAATGTGCCATAGCACAGGAGTGATGGTCGCTGAAAATGGGCTGTAAGTCTTTGTACATATTCCATTAAAAATCAAACACAAGTGAACCCAAACAGTTTGTTTTTGTTGTCTATATTTAGATTTTGAGAATCCAAGAACTTGCCATCTTGGATAGATCCTGCCACAGTTTCTGGGCAGGCCATAGCATTATTAAAACCCTAGCTGACATTAGCTTGCTCCAGCACAACTCAGACCTGCTTTAAAGTAGCACTCAAGCTGTAAGCACTATGACCCTAAGGTTGATGGAGGTATAATAACGTTTGCCTTACCACCATTTTTATTTTTATTTTATTTGACGTAGCAGAGTTTAAGTGTCTTTGACATGCTGATGAAGTGATGCTAATTGCCAAGTGCCACAGCTGAGTCACATTATGTGTGATGAAAAAACCCTGGGTGAGAGCCACAACAATTTCACAGAGCACTTGTGGTTAAGTTGATGAGTAAAAGTCCGGATTAAAGGGAATGTAGGCCGCACGGTGGCATAATGATATCCTGAACTGGGTTTTGTAAGGCTGTAATTTGCTAATCAACAACTCTTTGTGGGAAATGGTAACCAATAAAGTCTTCCTTGAAATACCCATGAAATGTTCAGTATTACTGTGTGAATATCCCATGCTGGTATGAAATAACAATGATTTGATTATGTCAATGACAATTACTTTTTCCTCCATTCATTTACAGTGGAATAATGAGATGTCAGTGCTTTAATAATTGCATATTCTGTGTTTGATTTTGCCTCGGCTTACTTCATTACTGCTAATGTCTATCAAAAGTGTGTTCTCTTTGCGCATAGCTCTGTCAGGATAGCTCTGTCAGTTATCTATTATACAAATGTAATCATAGTATATCTAAATTATTCATAAATATGTTTTAACTTGTTACTGTATTTAAAAACTATAATTTAAACCCAAGGTAACTAGAATGATAACATGTCTAACAAAATAAACCAGCCCCCCTCCAAAATGACGAGTTCTTCCTGTCCTAACTAAAAATGATTTAAAGTACATAACTTGCTAAATATTTTGCCATGTTGCCCTTTTCTTCTAACCTCTAACCTTTCAACTTGCAGATTTTTTGTAACCTCTCTTAATTTGTCTTTTCCAAATGTCTTAAAGGGAACTTTGATAATGAGCGCCTGGCTATTGCTAGACAAAGAATCCCATACCGACTTGGTCGGGTAGTTGATGAGTGGCTACTCGACAAAGGTAATAAAATCCCTTTAACTCCACTAATGATCTAACCGTCTAACCCACGTTAACCACCGCTCTGGAGAAGGTGCAGTGCCACACAACAAGGTTGGATGTGATTGGCTTTTTAACCATCCTATAGACATCCCCCCTCCCACCCGCCAAACATAAGGACTTTAACAATGATTGGACAATACCCCTAACTATACCCCATTACCCTCAGTTGTTCCCTTGCTAAACAGATGTTTAAAGTGATGTAATAATAATTCATTATGAATTAAAACAATATGTCTTGCAAGCATAATAGGCCATTTTAAATAATCTATTAAAGTGTTTTAAAATACATCTTTATATATTATAATTTCACACATTTCTTTGATATGATAGGATCAGTTGACAGATTTGGACTACATTAAGAGAACCTTAATCTGGGGCTGCATCTCTTCAGAGCTATAATCCCAAATAACCCAGACATAACCCCCCAGTAATCTGAGTACTTGTAAATAGTCTATTGGCTCCGTCTGCTTCTTTCATGTGTCTTTTGTTTGCTGAATGTGAGTTTGCACTAATTATATTTAATCATTCATGAAACAAAAACAACTGCTTTACTTTCTCACTATGTTTAGAGAAAAGGAAAGGCCCTATGAAAGTCATTAAAAGTTAAAGGGACTATTGCAGTGTTTACATAATAAATCCACGTTCATTTTGTATAATACGGGTGTTGCTTTTCACCTAAGTACAAACAATGCATTCTGAATGCAATCCAAATATGACTTTAACCCTTTGAGTGCCAAACACCCCAACCCCATTGTCTTGATCATTGTGCTGTGTGTTTGCACTGCTGAAGGTGGTTGATTCTAAATAATAATACAATTAATCATTATTGGTTTTATTATGATAATGAAACCCCAGACATGCACTCTATTGCTTATTGTTAAGTCTGTCAAATATTTTACAATCCAAGGAACAGATTAATTTCAGTGCACAACATTTAGCGATATAAGCATGAAGGTAGATACAGATGTATAGTTTCTTTTTATTTATATTATTTTTACCTTAATAAAAACACTTAATTTAAGGCATTGTCAATATATAATAATGATATACAAATCCTTAATGCGCTATTAATATCAAAAGATAATGAGCTTCAAATTACATGTATTATTCTCTCTCTTCTCTAGTTTAAATCACTGCATTAAAGCATTATTAATACGCAATACCAGACAGAACAAGGGCAAGAGAGGGCTTTGATCAGGTTGTACGCTCATAAAATGCAAGGACCCACATTTGTTAAATTTTTACAAATGGAAGTTCTTACTTTGTTTCACTAACAAGGTACATGTAAGGGCTGAACAGACATACGCATATAGGCCCACTGGGTTATGTAGACATAAGACAATACTTTACATGCATTTAAATGGGCTGGAAAGTTTGGGCTCAAAGGGTTAAAGACTGTTTCCATGATATGGCTAAAGATAGGATCTAAGCAGAATCTAACCACCTAACAGCAACCATACTGCTCCCACACTAATCACTGAGGGCTTGTATCTCCTTAGCCCCAAAGTGTACAGTAGGCTAGTTAGGTTGTTCTACAAAGATTTTGAAAGCCCTCAGTTAACCCGGTTATAACTGTTTAACGAATAAACCATTGGACTCGAAATATGTTTTTGGAAAAACTTGGACAGGCTGTGCAGATTAATGGAACAAATATGAATAGGCCTAAATAGCTAAATAACTTCTAACCACAAAAAAAGTTAACATTTCTTAATATTCCAAGAGCCCTTGCTCAGTTTTCTGTAAGACAAAACTCAGAGGGTTAAAACCAAATAACAAAATATCAAATTAATGTTTGTAATTTGGAATGTAACTGCCAAATATCATAGGAATTCCTCATTGATCATATGTAATCAAGAAAGGTCCCTTTAACATTTATTGTTTTCACATCCGGTGAACCTTAATAAAATGGTTTGAATTGATTGTTACATTTGCTATGCAGAATGAATGTTTGTTTGTTTTTGTTTGTTTGTTTATGGATATTGTATACTGTGTGATGTCCCTGTGTCTTTATTGATGGCCCAGGAAAGCATTACCTACATGCAGATATGGTTTATAAAGTATTAAATTGTGTTTTTGAGGTCCAATCCGCATCCTTATTGGACTCTGTTTACCAGAGTAAACAAAAACAAAACAAACTTAAGTATTCCCTGTTTATTTCAAGCTGGTTAGTAACTAGTATTTAGTCAATTTTGTGTAACAAGACCTGAACTCTACCATTGTGGATTGTTCAAAAGTTATTTTGTAGAAGCTGTCTGACACAAAGAAAGGGAAAACACAAATGACTGACAATCATTGAGTAATGTGCACGGTTTCCACCATGAAAGCAAAGGAAAGCTGGAAAATAGCTATGGCATCATGCTGTATCACTAGAGCCTAGCGTGGAGCCCACACCATTTCTCTCTGGCAATGTTTGAGTCAGATCAGAGCCAACATCTTTGTCCCTCTCATTGCATATAGACTAAATCCAAAAAGTTTTAACGGCCGAATACAAGCCAAAGCTCTCTCAGATGTGTTTACTCACACTCTGCTCGCATACAGTGACCAACCTGTCTTTTCAATTTCTCTCTCATAATTTCTCTGACCCTCTTAGCACTTTTGTTTCCTCTGTGCTCCTTTGTTTCTCAGCTGTCTTTGCCCTACCCCTGCACCCTGTCTTCATCCAAAAGCTGTCAGGCACTTCCTGACAACTACAGTCCAGCCTCTATATTTAGACCAAAACATTAGGCAGCAACAATAAAATGCAGGCATTACAACAACAGTGCCATTATCCCTATGTAATGATCTCAACTAATGTAGCTTTCAGACAGTGAAGGGGAATGCATTCTATATTTTTATGACAGGTTAAAATGGCTCAGGACATCAAAGTAGATCTTACATTAGGAGTAAGTAAACAAGGAATGGAAGGACACAAGACTCTATATCTTGAGAACCAGTAACCAGTGTTAAATGGATCTTAGCTTTGATGTATTTTACACCAAGCTCAGCTTGAATAAATGAAACAGAAAATAGATAAACTGTTTGACCACAGATAGAAGCACATCCAGTAATACAGTCTAATCTACTAACAACCTTTAATCTCTGTGCAACCCAACCAGAAGAATGTTCTTTGGAGTCCAGCACTCTTCGCAACTCTTTATTTTAATCCAAATTCAAGCTTTTCCCACATCATATCTGCTGTCGGACTAAATTAATCCATAGTTCTACCCAAACCAGCTTCGCTAGCACTCTTAATTACCAGAAAGCCTTGTGCAGAGAAGATAACTTGGGCATACTTTATCACCAATTTGGCAGCACACCCCATTTCTTTCTCCATTCTTCTTTTAGATGTCCCCACCCCCCAGCACAATTATTCTACTGGTAAAAACAGAAAGTCAAGTCCCTGTATGTTGCTGTATGGCCAAAATGGAAGAAAAAAAAAGATTTGTGAACACAGTTCTATAAAGAGGCACTGCCTTGTCACAAAACAATGTGTTGGCAAGGGAGCTTCCTGAACAAAATGACCTGCACGGCAACGTACAGGACCGCTGAAAAATGCAACGATCCCAGGACCATGCGTCACTCCATCCCTCCAGAAGGTAACAGCAGCTGGAGGAAACCACTCCGTCTGTGGGGTGAGCCACTTTGTTGTTGCCATCATCCGCAAGTACGCCCCTTGACTCCACAATCAACTTCCCAAGGTTCAACACACAGAGGTGCTATAAAATGGAAGAGCCTAGCAAAGCAGCTGCCCCTGCGGTTCTGAGCCTCCACTTCAGGGCTGGCAAACTGCAGGCGTTACTGTACACCTCCGCCAGGGCCGTTGGAGAATTACCCAGCCGAGCGCAGCCTGAGACCGGCCCACTTCCAAACTCAGTTAGGCTCCGCTGGTAATTACTGGCTACAGCTTGTGTGAGATTACCCATTTCTCTTTGTTTAAAAGGAAAATGAAATGAAAATCACAGTTCCTGACATTGTCTACCCATCAGTAACACTCAATTGGGTTCGTCCAAGCAGATGATTCATTTCTGGCCAACAGAGGGTTGACAGCGAGCCTGCAGGGTAAACATAATAGCTAGAGCACATAATAGCGCGTTTAGTCATATGATTTGCCCACCGTTGAGTAAACTGTACATGTGCATTTTACAGTAAGATATGTGACTCATCCCATGTACCTCTATATGTTTGGGTTTTCGGTGCACTTGTCTTAAGCTTAAGTTTCCTTTCACACTCCTCTTCCTCCCATTCTTTCTTTTACAGTTTCCCTTAGTAGCATAACTCCATGGTTTCCCTCAATTGCACCCACATGCCCTTAACTGTCTTTGTCTTTATATCCCCTTCTCCTGCATCTCCACTCTTTGTTCTATTCCTTTTTTTATCAGTACTGTCATCGTGGAGGCGCAGCCCCTGCCCCTCCCCACCCGCTGTCGTCTTGACACGCTACGCTCATGCGCTTCACTCTCTCTCCGTCCCAACATAGTGTGTCAGGTCCCGCGCTCGTCACCTCGCATGTCGCTGCGTTCTTATTCCGCTGTCCAAACTCTTCTTCAATCATCTTCCCTCTCTCTCTCTCTCTCTCTCTCTCTCTCGCACACACGCAGAGGGAATGATCCAATGGGTGGCCTATCCTTGACATCCCCCCTCTCTTTATATTTCCATCTAGCCTTTTGATTTAAAGTTGTAGTAGGAAACAAGCAAATGTCACATGAAGAATTGTTATTTAGTAGCGGTTTTGATTCACTCGTACCTCCACTACACTCCATCCTTGACTTAGTAGAGTCCTTATCTCAATATTAAGAAATCTCACTGATGTAAAGGGAAAGTGAAAATGTGGGCAGACCGGCCAGTATCAATAGTTTCATCTGCCCTTGATATATACTAATCAGATATCAACAAAGCTTGCCAGTGTCCTTGCAGTATTACATTATTGTTATTTAGGTTACTGTACCTTAAATGAAACTCTACAACATCAATCTGGTTTTTGCATACTGCACCTTTAAACAATGAAGGCAAGTAACAAGACGATGGACAATTGATGCCGTGTTTGATCACGGTCATTTGACATGCAGCAAGTTACAGAAGCTTGTAGCAGCCAAGGCCGTCTTTACGTTTCATGCTCAGAAGCAGAACAGTGGAAAATGAGAGGTGTGTGTGTGAGCCAGGCTGCAGAAAGAAATCTCCCTTCAAGTACGAGATATTGATTATCTGTCAGTTCCAGGGGCTCGTTGCGTTCAACTGTGCATTAGAGATTGAAAAATCACCCCTCTCCTCACTACACAAGATGGTCTGATGCGCAAGGGTCATTACCACATCCCCTGAGTGTTGAATTCAGAGCTGGAGAGCTTCTCGTTCCTAAGCGCCGCCAGCAAGGCTATCAGCCACTAAAGCCCTGAGTGATTCAACCAAACGGGGGGGAAGATTGTGGACCATAATGCAGTGAGAACTGTCATGCCTGGCTGCCTTTTTACCTGGATAGATGCCTGAAGCAGCCAGCCTCAAGCCAGTCTACTATTGAACAGAAGACATGGAGACATGGAGTCACTCATGAAGAAAGGATCTGCCACCGGGCTTCCACATATCTCAGGATTTCCATACACTTACTATATTAATTCATAGTATATTACTAAATTAAGCACTGCTGCTTAATGCCACCTATCTCACATACAAGTCACCTTCCCAACCTCCTCTCCACACCATAGCAATCCATCACCCCACCACCATCCCAGACCCTGTTCCCCGTCCCCCAGGCAGCTGAAATGGGCTCTAACGCCACACGTCAGCTTTGATTTGACCCAATATCACTTTGCTAACTTCATCAGGCCCTTGTTAGAGTCTCATCCTGAGCAGACAGCTGCGTAAACAAATCCTGAGGACCCCCCCAACCCCCCCAGTCTAGAGGGCACCTTTCTCTCTGCTAGTCTACCTCTCACTGTCTGTGTCTCTCTCTTTCTCTCTGCATCTACCTTGCTTGCTTTCTCTACGCCCCGCCCCCAGTAACCAGGCGACAAGCGATTAAACAGGTCACCCCCATGGTAGATTGGACACTTAAGGAATGTCAGGATGCACTTATGCATATTCAATGACTTCAGATATAACAAATCCCTGGCGTCGCATCCTAATTGTAAGCCTCTTGTCAATACGGCTTAGTTATGATGGCGACGCGGGCTCGCGGTGTATCACCCTGGCATAGTTACACTAAACGTCCTACCTAAGCGGGGTGTTGTCTGACTATGTTACGTCAAGGGACACTCTTGCAAAGGGACTTTGAGTCGTGGTCTTCCTCTGAGGGCCGAGCGAGCCCGGCGGCGCTCCGGAATATGGACGACACGACCCTTTCACTGCAGAGGGAGGGGAGGGAGGGGAGGGGGGGTGGGGCACTGGGAATGCGCGTCTGAAATGCGAGACCCCCTGGGCTGATGTCTATCTGTGCATATGTGTGTGTTGCTCTGTTTGTCAAGGACACAGGAGAAATACAGTACATTAGTGGGCTCTCCGCTGGGACTAGATTGGGTTGCCAAGGTTTTTCAGTGTGTGTGCACTTGCATGTGTTTTAAGTGTGTCGGCAGGCAGCGCGTACACACATACACACACACACACACAGTTTTCTCCTCCATTTTCCTCTCTGATGCCTGTAAAACAACAGCCTGTCTTTCCCCATTCTCTATTCAATATATTATCACTTCCCACAAACATGCTTAGTGGCGAGATAATAAAGTAAGACAGAGCTATTATGTCAACCGTGCATATGCCAGACATTAAGTCTTATAATTATGAAGTTAGTGAAAGGGAGTTGTTTTGTCCCCAACGTGCCTAATGACCTGTTAATGGCGTGACACGTGTAATTGCCGTCTCAACAGGTAGGTTCTATCCCGCTTCAACGTCTATACATGTATACACTCAAGCGGTTACACCAGCCTGTGAAAAAGACACATGCCAACGCAGATGAATATATTAAATTGGTATTGAAATGCATTATACAGATGTTATTGACATGCGCACGGGAGTTGTGTATATGCAGCAGATTTATGGATGTGGACCTGAAATAAATCATAATTACAGTGATGAAGTGCCTCTCTCTGTTACCCAAAACAAAATGGAGCCAGTTATGTCTCCAATAACACTCTGATTGGTCAAACACTGTCTTTATTGGCATGGAACCACAGCGAGCCAGCTCTTAAGAGGCTGGTTTTACACCATTACTAACAAACACACAACCATACAGGCCCTTGTGCTAGAGCAGGAAATTATGTCTGACACCCAGATGTGTGCGCCTAACACTAACGCAGGCGATATAACACATGCACACATTTGAAACCCGAAGGGGTCTCCAATTTTAGAGGTCCATAACAGAGGTGGGGGGGGGGGGGGGGGGGGGGGGGGGGGGGGGGGGGGG
>JAODUK010000010.1:1527426-1542505 GCA_027564635.1 Typhlichthys eigenmanni | reverse complement strand
TATATATACGTATATATATATGTGTGTATATATACGTATATATATATATATACATATATATATATGTGTATATATATATATATATATGTGTATATATATATATATATATATATATATATATATATACGTATATATATACGTATATATATACAGTATATATATACGTATATATGCGTATATATGTTAAATTCCAGTAACACACAAAATTGCAGTGAAAAGGAAACAAATTTTAATTATCTTTCCTTTCAATACACAGTTGCAAAACACAATATTGGTAATGTTAGATAAGACTGTGATATGACAGAGATGCTGTTCTCTTAAACACACTGAGAATTTAAACTTTCAATCTTTCAGTTCCCACATTCGAAGGCTAGCCTTTTCATTGTACCTGATACCACTTTTTAGAAACCCCTAGGAGTGTAGCAGATAAAATGTTGTTTTGTTTTACTACTTTCTGAAAGTCGCATTAACACCTGATAAAATACCAAACTCTGAGAAGATGAGAGACAGATAAACATGGCATCAATGCTGAGTAAAAGAAAGGAAGAGGAGTATACAAAGTCACACTGTTGTGGTGAAAGGAAAGGCAGATTCAAGTTTTGCTACGGTTTGATCTTTTGAGGTGAGGCTGACATTGTAGCTCATAGCCTGTAAGCGCTATCTTAGAGACACACTATAGCCTGGTAAGGCCACCCACTATTTGCACAACTGCAAATCGGTCAGAAAACTCCAATAGCTGTTTGTGATAGAGATAGTGGCAATCAAATTATAAGCAGATGATTGGCTTTCTTTCAACCAATTTGGAACATGAAACGTGTAATGGTGAGATGAATATAACACCTTCAGCCAATCAGAACAAGAACATTGTGCGGATGATTTCCTGAACTAGTGGTGACCCCTCCCATTGTTTGTATGTAACTATCAGTGAAACTGTAATAAGGAGAGCAACATCAATCATTGTAAATATAAATGACTTTGCCTTAGGCAGAGTGGGGAATGTGGCACTTATAAACAGTCGCATGTGTGAAGATGTGGCAGAAATGTGCTTTTTACAGATGCTATGGCCATAATTGTGTCTGTTCAGAAATGATTCCAAAGCAGGAACGCAAACTGAGAATTGGCCACAATGTTATGTTTTCCATCTACAGCCTAATCAAAGCTGAATTATAGAACGCTCAAACTCCAAACAACCTTTTTGCTCTAAATATTTCAAATGGATGTGAGTGAGTCGACGTGGCTGGCAAAATAACTATGCTGGTCAGGATAGCAACATGCTGTAGGTGCATCAGTAGTCATCTCCCCTATTCTCATTTGGAGTTAATAGATACAGGGTGATGTGTACTGTGAATGGGAATTATGGGTAAAAAGGGCCATTTTATTTGGGTGGGTATAGCTATGTGACATTCAAATCAATGTATTCAGACTCGATCTGTCAAACTAAGTATCTGTCACTCTTCCTTATTCATCAGACAAGATAATATTGAAGAATAACATATGCTGAAGGTAGAAAATCCAATGCATGGATATTTCATACCCTTGCATAGTTCTTGGCTTTTTTTCACAAGGACATCTGATCTTTCACAATTAATATCGATTACATTTATATGTAAGGCAATCAGGAAACCGCAGGTGTCAATATAACAATCTGTTCTGCATAAGGAGGATGGGGGCAACCGTTACAGAGACAGGGAGAATCAACCGCAGTTGCTGGTTTTTACGGGTCACATAGATGGTCCATTTGATAATGCTGGCCTAATTGTGGAGGTGCAGCCCACTCTGTGTGTGAGAGCTGGTTGCTCTAAGCCTG
Organism: Typhlichthys eigenmanni; assembly: GCA_027564635.1. Taxonomy (NCBI): domain Eukaryota; kingdom Metazoa; phylum Chordata; class Actinopteri; order Percopsiformes; family Amblyopsidae; genus Typhlichthys; species Typhlichthys eigenmanni. The sequence goes on along the minus strand of JAODUK010000010.1, from coordinate 1,540,698 downwards.
ACTAACTCCCTAGTGCTATGCCTCTCCAAGGTGACAGTCAACTGCTTCCAATAATGAGACACAATGAGAGAGTGTGCTGGCAGGATTTGGATGAATTTAAGGTATAGTCAGCTACTGTAAGATAATTGTAAGATAATACACCTTATGTGAAATTCACCAAACATCTCCATGCATTTCGCTAGCTCTGTGTGAAAAGAATTATCCAGTACTTTTACACAGCCCTGTCTGTGTGTGTGTAAACAGGAAGATTAACAAAGTGGCAAACATAGTTAACAACAACTCCACTATATCTTTACATAGAAAATAGTTGTTTGCTGCTAATGTTTACAATATTGTCACTTTAAAAGAATTGGTATTGTCATGTATTTACTCAAACTGACATGCCATGTACAGTATCTAATCATCCAATGGATCACATTGCTATGTTATGCAATTTATTGGAAAAACTTTATAAATAAAATAAGAATTAAAAAAACGTTCTGAGTAGCATCCACATAAATAGTAGCATTTAATTAAGTCTAGGGGCTTGCCCGGTTGTGTTCTTCTAGAGGGCTTGCCATGACATCTCCATTAGACACTTGTACTGTAAGTGGGCCAAACAATTTGCCCAGGTAGCATGTTAATGTTTGGACTACAACAGCAAGTGGCGGTGTATACAGCTTGAAATTGCATTGGCAGCAGCCCTGTCATCCAGACAGATGGTGCGGTAAAGATAGCTGCCCTAACGTCTCCTACACCCCCCACAGTCACACATACGTTCAGTATTTCCGAGGCGCTGTCTCTGATACAGCGAAATGGAGAAAGAAAATTCCCCTCCTTCGAGTGATTCTATAAACCATCTTTGGAACCACCACACTCTCCTCCATTGTTCTCAAGTCTTCAAAAATAAAACACAGCCCTCAAACACAGAAGGGCCAGAAAATCATTAAGAAATTGACTAAACTGAGAAGGATCTTCTCAGTTTAGTTTTGCCATGGAAACGATCATTCTTGTAGTGCTGTCAAAATGAGATGTTACCAACGGTCTAAATACTAGATGTAATGACTAACTTTTCTCTCCTTACAGCAATGATGATGTCATTTTCAAGGCCTGTGTCTCATCTTTTGTGTGTTGTAAAATGCTAATGTGTCTAGTGGCTTTGTTAACCCAATGCATTACCCCTATTCTAATGTGTGGTTGTGTAGCTGGGGGCTCATGGCTTGAGCGTTGCCAAACTGGGCATAGTCCCAGGGAGTATTATAATCCCTGTAATATCCCTTTATACCTCTTGACCAGCTTCCCAATTAACTCGATCCAACCCTGTACCACCAAGTAATTTTATTTTACCTCATCAAAACAAACAGCCAGAGACATGATTTTATGCTATTTATTTATGCTATATTGGCAATTATTTGGTAATGTCACTGTAGTCTTACCGTACCTCCTAATATGTGATACGATCATATGTGTTCAATTGTTTCCTTCATTACCTTAACCTTGACAGTTGCTAGCAAGAACAGGCAAATGTTATGATGAACTGAACTGTGTTATATTATTGGGCTATGTATTCTGTTTACATTTTGATATTATTGTTGTATTATATAACACTTAACTGGCAATGGGCTTCCAAATTTAAATTTAGAGATTGCTACTGATCTAATCATCATAACAGCAATGTACACCCAATGTTTTTAGTCTGGGTGTATTAACATTTAACATATTAGCTATCGTATCCAAAACCTGCAACTCATAATGATAATTGTAGACAATATGTGATGCTGTACCATGGTTGTCAATGCCAATGAGCATTCAGACAAAGTATAGACAATCTGACATTAGCATAGACATCACCTATCCCTAAAAGTGGGAAGAAAAAAACAAATTCAGTCATTCAAGTCAATGTCGTAATTACTTATGACTGACTGAATCATTTTCATCACACATAAATAAATTACAGACAACAGATAAAGTGGGGGGCTTGCTTTATTACTTTATTACTATCCGAGAACAATCTTACACAGCTTTCTTTTTGTAATTTTTTTTTTCATGCAAAAATCATGCGGCCAATTTGTTGATGTAAGTGACCTGAACCTCGTGGTTTGCTATCTTATTTACAGCAGAAACATCTGAGCGTTAGGCTGATTAGCATAGGTTACACTAGCTGTAGTAAGTTTTATTTAGGTTGTTTAGTGTTATCTGTAACATATTAGATCTTGTTCTTTCAGTGACATACATGTATAGCTTCCATAGGTTTATGCAGACTAGCGTGATGCCAGTAAAAGACAGTTAGAAATGCTAAGACTAAAATTAGACTTAGAATGTGTTCTTGTATTTTGTTTCAGTTTGTAGGACAGGCAGTTAGCCAGAATATTAACATTTAAATAGAACAGAGGAGACTTACTAAACTTGAACTAACTTTTATAACTAACCTCATGTTAAGTTTTAGTGCTGTTCTAATAATGGTGTTGCTGTTTTTATTTGAATTATTGTTGATTTTATTTTTGTTGGTTTGGTCTTTTGTTGCTTGATCTTTCTCAGAAGGGTCGCTAACACTCTTTTCCCTCCGTTGTTTCTTTCTTATCCTAGGAGGTGAATTAGTTTTGCCCATTATAACGGTGGACTCCCTAGACCCCCCCTCCATTGCTAGCCACTATCCAGTAATCCCCCCGCCCCCCACCACATACCGCCCTTTTCTCACCCTTCTTGACACCACCAAAGAGTCCCTCCCCCTGCCCAACGGCCGGCCCCCCTGTCCCCTGGACCAGGAGGACTGCGAGGAGACCATTGAGGTGTCGGCGTACGGCTCGGGGGAGATGACCGAGTCGGACGACGAGGACTATTACAAAAACTCCCCCCTGGTCACCGACAGGACGGTCCTCCCCCCTCCCCCGGCCGCCGAGGGCGGGGTGCAGAGCCCCCGAGACCGCCACTTCTCTCGCTTCCCCAACTCCCACCGTCCGCCCCTCCCCTCCACCCCCACGGCCAATCCCGACCAGCTCGGCCCGCGCCTCAAGCCCGCCCCCGGTGGCGGCAGCAGCAACAACATCCCCGCGGGGAAAATGAACACCCGTGACCAGGTGCTGCTGCCGCCGGCCCACCCCTCGTCCGACCCCAGCCACCGCCACAACCCGGCCATAACCTACCCCCCTAACTTCCCCCATGTGCCCACCGCAGACCCCACGTCTCCAGAGCGAGGCCTACCGGGCGCTGTGGAGGTCCAGCAGTCCAGTAGCACCACGGGCATGGTGGTGGGCATCGTGGCCGCGGCCGCCCTCTGCATCCTCATCCTGCTCTACGCCATGTACAAGTATCGCAACCGCGACGAGGGCTCCTACCAGGTGGACCAGAGCCGCAACTACATCAGCAACTCGGCCACGCAAAGCAACGGCACCCTGGTGAAGGAGAAACAGCCCAGCACTGCCAAGACAGTGACCAAGAACAAGAAAAACAAAGACAAAGAGTACTACGTCTGAGGAAGGGCCACCGCGACACCTAGAGACAATGCACTTAAGAGAGAAAGGAGAGAGAGGAGAGAGAGCGACACACACCGAGAGAGCGAGAATAATATGGGAGGCATACGATGAGGAACATTCTTTTGCGGTGGCAGTGAATTTATTTGTGTTTCTATAAATTAAAACACACACCAACGCCACACCACCCACCAGCACTTGGAGGATTTAATTAATCCCGTGTTGACAGCGGTGAGAATAGGATGGGATTCAGCATCTAGTTATGTTCAAACACATATCGTACCATGCCAACAACCATATTTATCACATCAAATACTTTTGTGTTAGCGTATGACGTGTGGTTAGCCATCACCAGTGTTTGAGTAGATGCATATACTTACCTTGTCTGAGACTACTTTGTGGTTTATGCCATCACCTATAAACAGTATGAACATTACAAAAAAGTTAAATTAGCAGCTTGACACACGTCTGTAAAAAGTAATGCTGCCACCTTACAGAATTAGTGTCAACTTTACATAGTTCGCCTCTGCAAGTATTCAACCACTCTTATCTCTCCCCTCTGGACAAATGTACTCTCGCTCTCTCTCTCCCCCTCTCATTCAATTGCATTCTGTTCCTCTCCTTGTCAGCGGTGCTCAGCACTTAAAGCAATGCCACCGCTGTGTTTCAAGCATGTAGTATTCATTTATTGAAAAGAGATAAAACTGTTTTTTCTTTACTGTGGAGTTTAAAAACAAAATATGGCAATGATGATGATGCTGATTATGATGATATCGTTAAACGTAGCAAACGTGAGATTACACCGCTCCAAAATTGTCGGATGCTAACTTGTACGTTTAACCGGCAAACTTTTTTGAGGCCAAAAAAAAAAGAAAATGTACACAAAAAAAATTACCACCTTGGTCGTCCTTTGTTCCAACAGATCTGTCTCATGTCTTTCTGGGGCTCAGAGATGATCCCTAGTGGGCACGCAGAGAATTACTAAACAGAAAAAAGCTCCAGCAAATGAAACAAACTGTTCAATAATAAGTATAAATATATGTATAGACGTTCAAGAAAATATATGGACCTAAATGCGGGTGTGTGGAAGCACTGAGAGTTCTCAGAATGTCCGTGCATCGGTGGACAGCGAAGAATGGGATGTTAGGATTCGTGACATTGAGAACCACCCCCACTAATCTCGAATTCTCCACCTCCATGAACAATATGAGTGATGGAATGTCTTTCTGCTAGACCTACTTGCAGAAATGTCACTTTGGTGGTCCAGGTAACCATTGTGAGACAGAAAGGATCTAGTTTTGGTTTCCCATTTTTCAAAAGGTATTTTATTTTCTCTGGAAAAATTAGACATTTTAAAGGAAATTCTGAATCCATGTTGCTGGAGTTCCACTGTGGAGAGAGCTGCCTTGCATCTGAAAATGTGACTTCTTTCAGCCCGCACTAGCCTGTCTGGACTGAAGACAGCCAATGGGCAAGCAGACATTGTGGAAAGAACACAATAATGGTGAACAGCAGTACCATTGAAGATGTACAACAGAACTCTAGTATTCAAATTTTCTCAACTCTATTAAAAAGACATCTGTACCATGAAAAGAAAAGAAAAACCATCAAAAAAAAGTTTGTGAAATGTCTAAATATTTGACTCTCATCCCATTACTAAGAAATGTGTTTCCCTGCTATCATTCCAGTTTGGAGAAAAAATACTGATAATTGATTCTGAGGAAAAATTACTCTTTTTTTTAAAGATAATTGAGCAAATGTTATTTAGGTTATAAACATGGAACAGGTTTTTGTCATTTTCTTCTGTTATTATTGTCCATTTTGTTATGTTGTCCCACATTTGTTCATTTTTCTCCATGCAGCAGTTTGTATGTTTTGTAACCTGTGGTTTAACAGGGTCTACCCATTCTACATTTTCCAAATTTTTTAATGACTTTAGAACTATTTCTGTTGAAACTGCTTGAGACAAGATGGCCACCAAACCTGTTGGCAGGCTTGATTGATCCATTCCCCTGGGACTGGGTTTGTCTGGTTTATGTTATCTATCCATTCCAAACATACTCTTCCCAGTATCTTCCTGTTCTTTCTAAATGTTATTGTAAAGTGTTCCAGTGAGATGACTCTAAATATGTGTACATTAACAGAGGGGAATACACTTGGTTATATACTTCTTACTTCCTGCGTTGTGTGGTCTTTTCAGTCATGGTTAAAGCCAAACATCAGTCAAACGTTCTGTTTTTCCACTCAGGGTTGTTAGAAACAAATTGAACACGCAAAGCTAAAACTCTGCATGTTTTATAATGCTATGCTATGCTAATATAATAATAATAGTATTCACACAGGGGTCATCACGGGTCCCCCGAGATCCGAAATTCTGAGACCCAACTCCGGGATCCAACTTTGAATGCTTGACTAGGATCTGTGTCGGGTCTGACATAATTGCTATGATTCTCGGGTAGGCCTATATGCAATTTACCAACTGGACCTGTTCATTATTTCATAAATATGTTTACATTATTATATGTATCTTAATACATATAAGGAAGCAATTACAAAATGTTGGTTTAACGAAACATACAAGTTCAGTGGCAGTGCAGCGGTGAGCGAGACTATTGCCAGTGCCCCTGAACATGTATGGTTACTTGCTTTTACTTTTACTTGCTTGCGGTTCATTATCTGACCATGGTCCGTGATAGAAATAACAAACATCAAATAGGTCCAGTCTTGGCTTCTGTTGGTAAGTCTAAATTATTAATTAAAATTTGACTGAAATGTATTTGCTTCCTTTGTTGTGCGTTCCAGCCAACTTTTCCTTGACTATTGATGGCGACCTGTTACGACACTATTTTAAGGTTATGTTAGTTCATTTGGTGGCCTACTGAACGGTTCTTTTGAACCCAAATGGGTATGGGTACTATTTGTTGTCATGTCTGTTCGGAACAGATCTACATTCATGTAAATCGGGTCGGGTGAAAAATTATTTGGATAATTTTGGATCGGGTCCAATATTAAGATCAAAAGACCTCTATGTGAGATATATTATACTTGTAGCGAGAAGGGGCCTCTTTAGCTTTAAATGCTACATGTACCCAAATTGTTGTGTGAATATTTTTTAAATAATATTCATATTGCGGGTTATTCAGCTTTGATTAGGCCTACTGTCAGCCTCAAATCGGTACGACTTAAAGGGCATGTAAAGCAAATACAGAGATTTACTTGGAAATACTTTACATATGTTAGAAATCCATTCCTTTAAACCAATTTAACTATGTAGTATTGTATTGTACTGTTAAACTGTATTTCATAATATCTCTGTTAAAAATGTTTTGGGTGGGCCAGAAATTGGAACAATATACATAGTTGGTCCCAAGATTTGCATACCCCTCCCTGTAACACCACAAGGATATAAAAGCGTAGAGAGCATTCGAATAAGCTCAGTATTTATCCTGCTCCAATGCAAGTTATTAGCCTACTAAATTGACTGTCCTTTAACAGCCTACAATCATTGCAGAAATAAGCACACAATGTGGTTGAGAGTCAATGTGCATCATTTGAAAGCTACTGGTTTAGTAGCCTAGCCTACCTGCTAACACCCGGCTACAACCAGTCGGCATTCTCGTGTTCCAATCAGCATCCAAATAATCCAACTGTCTTTATGTAGTCCATCCTCTTTCCAAAAGCTAATATAAACCAAACATCCATCCATCCATCCTCATCCGCTTATCCAGAGTCGGGTCGCGGGGATAAACCAAACAAAAAAAAAAAAAAAATCCAATCCAACAAGCTGTAGGTTAGATTTACTTGACAAGAACAGCAGCTCACGGCATCTGTAGGTGTAATGCCAAAAGGTGATCTGCTAAAAAGTGGTCTAGCTGTGATAAACTGATTTCTGCCCAGGAGCGCACACAGGCTTATAACCAATCTAATTATTTTTACCAGTACGCATCTATTTAAAGTGAAAACACAACTCATAAAATGCATGTCTACATTTTCCAATCAATGTTCGCTAAGGATACATTTTTGGCACAACACCGCAAGATGGAGTTTACCGTAGAACACGCAATGGGTGTGGTTACACTGCCGTCTTCTGACACCCCCCCATCGCTTAAGAACACATAATGCTGGTTATATTTTCACACTTTTGAAATGTAATTTTATGTGCTTGCCGACTTTTTTATTAACAAAATTTGGCTGGGTGGTTAATATTACCTTTATTTGGTGTGACAAACTCAAAACACAAATGTATGCCTGCTTTGTTTACAATCTTTAATTTAAAATAATAGTATTATTTTATCACTATAGATTATAAATCTCAGTTCGACACAACTGAAACAAGCTTTACAATACAATAGAGAATTGTGACTTTAATAAAATGGCATAAGAAAAGTGAGGTTATATAAAATACATTTCACACATAATTAGTAACACCAAACACCAGCTTCTATGTCAACCCCGGTGAGGCAAAATATGTTTTTTAGGTGGGGGGGATGAAAGTGTGAGGGAAAATGTGTCAACGTTTTAGCCTGTACAACTATACTTTTAGTTATTAAAACCAAATATGACACCACAGTGAAATCTGTTCCACCCGGGACTTGAAACCCGCTCCCTCACGCAAAAGGGAAACACAATACAAGGTCACCACCAGAAAATTAATATAAATCGCACCATCGCATGTATTGAAGTATTTGAGATTAAGATTTACGTAATGTATGGCTGCAGCGCAACTGTCTTGACATCATCACACATGGTTATGACATAGACTAGACTACTACACTGGTCAACATGCCAACATGATCACTGGTCAACAACAAATGCCATTATATATCTACCTATTAAAAAAAGAAGCAAACCGCTCTGAAATATTCCCCTTCCAAGAACGGTCAATGTACAAACCTATGTTATGCACAGGAGAATTGTCAAGCTTTTAGGGGAATTGCCGAAATTGTGCACGTTTTAGACTTAACATGGTTTTACATCCTTTTAAGCCTAAAAGGGGGGTGTCGTATTTTTTTGCTTTTTTGAAGCCAAAAAAGCAAGAGGGTATACCAACATACACACAAGAACAGGACATCAAAGGAATGTATCTGATGATCCAACACGAAAACTAACTTTACTGTATGGTACAGTAAAGTTTTGTGTTGTGCGATTATGAGATCCAGATCGATGTGAGACAAATCCTGGTGCGCTAAACAAATGTCTAAAGCAAGCCAAGATAATAAAACTAATGGAAGTCATAAATAAACATTATCTTAAAATAAAACAATGTAGGCTGACTTACCATGTAGTCTATAGCCTACATGTTTGTCATTCACATGAATGGTCAAGATCGTGCATTGAGACTGGTGGAATTATAAGATACTGTAGCTCTCAAAATCATTTTGTAGTTCTGTCTGCTTCTCTGATATTTCAGAACTATTATTTGAGAAATGTGCTGTTCCTTTGGAATACATCAAACACCATTAGCCTACATGCCAGGTGCAAATAGCTTACTTTACTGGCATGCCTATAGCAACAACCAAGGAGGTGGGGCATTGAATAGTGAATAGTGGACTTGCCAATGCTGGTAGCCTTATGATGGTCATCAACATAGGCAAATAAACAAATGTAACTCGAGTTATGCTACATTGGCCGTATAAAAAAAAAAAAGTGTTCTTTAAGAAACTGGGGGGGGGGGCATATCCCCCTGTCCCCTTCCCCCCTATTGCGCCCCTGGTCAACCCACAAACGAGTTATTTAAAATACAAAATAACTTGTTCAACAGATTATAAATCACTGTTAACTGACTCTTATAGTTTGGACGTGAAACCAAGGACGCATATGGACTTAAAGGCCGACACGGTAGTGTATGACTGCTTGATTCTACTCTGATGGACACTATTAACGGGTCTATATTTAGTCTACCTTTGGGGCAGGAAAAGTGCTGTGTTACCTGTATTGGAATGGACTGGCGCATAGCAGTCAGTGGGTTATTGCAGCGGGCGGACGGAAAGGTTCCCATTTGGCACAGGCTACTACAACGGCCGGTGGCGTCCGTGGAGGGGAGGTCGCTGCTTGGCTCGCCAAAAGGGTGAAAACACTCTGGCCTGAGCTGATAGGTGGGTTCCTGAAGAAAGCAAGAAGAATCCTGAACCAGGCAAGGATCCCCCCCTCCCGAAGAGAAAAGGAATGTGTTTGTGTGTAATTCATTTCTATCTGACCACGACCACAGAATAACATCTGTACCATATCAAAGCGTCACCAGAGAAAAGAAACTTCACAATCAGGCTAAAGCCAAAACACCACAGGACATCGTGGACGTCTCTGCGGAGATGTCAATAGGATATCCCAATTATGCAAATTAAACTGGAGGGTGACGTTCTCTCCCCTCCCCCACAGAAGCAAGTAAAAGCTGAAGACAAGTTTAGTTTGTCAGTTTAGACAAGTCACAGAATGCCTTGTTTAGTGTTGAAATACTCAGAATTGATTAACCAATCAAGTGGTAGATATGCAATATTACATATTAGTAAGTAGGAGGTTTTATTTAAATAACTATGTTTTCAGTCCTGAAGAGACACCAAATGTTCACAGCCAGACGTACCTGAAGCCCCCATGTCACGCAGAGGCCAGCCTCTGTCTCTTGGGCTAGATCAGGCCCCATGCTGTGAGGAACAGGCGATTGGGCAATTATAAGGTTTTAAATGTTTTTACTTAAATCCAAAATTCTCCTTAGCCTGTAGCCAAACATATCAGTTAATCAGTTATAAATATATATAATATATATAATAAATAATATATGATAAATAAATAAAAGAATAGGCACACATAGGTATAATGTTTAACCCTTGGTTAATATCAAGTTGTCATGACAAATACATTGACAGGTTATGTTGTCTTGGGTAATGACAAGTTGTCATTGACATTATACTAACGTGTGTATATTCCTCCTATCACTAGCTGCGTTTACATGGACCATATTATTCTGATTGGAATTGGGTTAAAAACCCAAACCGAAAGAAAATGCCCATTAAGCGGGACATGTTACATTATGAGCTAGAATGCTAGATAATGTGTGCACGTTTAACATCAATTCCAATAAGTTGCGATGGGGCATGTAAACACCAGACCCGATTATGTGACATCCCAACAGGTAATCCGAAAATGTCAATCGGAAAGGTTCCATTCAGAAAGAAGAAAACGTGTCCATGTAAACCCAGCTACTGTGGCATTGGGTTATGCAAATTAACTAAAGATAGATATATATATTTACTTTGGCTAAAGAAATGTATTTCTACATAAAGCTACAATCATTAAACATTACATGGGTCTCTCAGAATGAGGTTGTCACAGCTAGGGACAGAGAAAGACAGGGAGGAGGGGGGTCAATGTCCTGCCGTGAAACACTCTATATGGCCCTTCAATGACTGAGAACACAGGGTTAGAGTATGGTCACACATGCGCAAAATTGACAGCTGTCAACATTCTCCTCACTTCCATTCTATCAAGCGAAGGAGTGAATAAAACCTTTGCTTCCTGTGTTGAAGCAAAATCTCATCTCCACTTTGTCTGGAGTTCAACACAGCTGAACTTTAACCTCATAATTCGCAGCCACAACCAACAGCAAGGACGTGTGTGTTGCTGACCCCACAGGGCTGCAATTGCATGCAGTTTTCTTAGACTTTGGTTATTGGTTATTGCGGTGTCTAACAATAGATAATTATAATCAGCCGGTTTTGTACAGTGTTGTTAATGATGACTGCAAACTGCCTCTACACATTTTCCTGTGGCAAAACAACACCTGCTCTTGTAAAAAACAATGTTTATGTGTATCCAGCAAGCGCTCATACCAACTACAAAACCAGGAAACGGACTTCCATGTGTGACATGTGAATAGTGAATTTCGCACCGGAAGGCAGCGGTCCATCGCCTGCCCAGTTCTTCATTTGTGTATGTGTGACTGTACCAATAGCATCCTATGTGATATTAACATTACAGTACATGTTCAGTACTCAACTCGTGGACACATTCTGAGCGTAACAAGACTAAACACGGCATCATTTTGGCTAAACGAAACACAATATAGAATATGGCTTCATACTTATACTGAGAGTTAGGGACAGTTACCATAACCATTTCATTTAATATGCATGTCTTGATCCATTGAAGAAATACATAGTTTTGTTTCATTGTCTGTGTCCTTTGGATAACCATAATGGACTTTAAAACCATGTTAGCTATGTGCTGTGGGTAGGGCCTGTAAAACACATCAATTCTCCAGTGGAGCTTATAGGAACAGATGTAGTTCTGGGGTCCCACCACAGATAACATTGATTAAAACCTGTTGGCCTAGGTAATGGGATCATTACATACTATCAAATAAAATATCTGGGGGCAGCTATAGTCCCAACTTTGACGAAAACGTATGTTGTAACATTGCAGAGGGTTTAATTTAATTAATTTTGTGTCAAACACAATTAGAATTAGGGCTGTCAGAATTGCAATTAATTGCACGCTTTACGTAATTAATTGCAATGAAAGTACATTTGCATTTAATTTGGCAATCAAGGTCCCAGAGTCTGGAGGAAGAGTGGAGAGGCATATAATTCAAGTTGCTTAAAGTCCGATGTGAAGTTTCCACAGTCAGTGATGAATTCGGGAGCCATGTCATCTTCTGGTGTTGGTCCACTGTTTCATCAAGTCCAGAGTCAACTCAGCCGTCTACCAGGACATTTTAGAGTACTTGCTTCCTTCTGCTGACAAGCTTTATGGAGATGCTGATTTCATTTTCTAGCAAGACTTGGGACTTGCCCACACTGCCGCAGGTACCAATACCTGGTTCAATGACCATGTGCCTGATTGGCCAGAAAACTCGCCTGATCTGAATCCCATTGAAAAATGTATGTGGTATTGTCGAGGAAGATACACAAGACCCAACAATGCAGACGAGGCTGCTATCAAAGCAACCTGGGCTTCCATAAAACCTCAGCATTGCCAAAAGCCAGATCTATTATATTATATCTTTGGCAGAGAGCGGTCCTCAGTGATTTTTTTTTTTCTTTCTTTTTGGTACTTAGAAGCCTACACAAGAGCTTGATCATTATTAATATTAAGTGGTTTACCAAATTATGATTGTCTGTTTTATATAAATGTTCGTTTTATTTGTCAGTTTGATGACTGGACATGTAGCCTAATGATTGCATAGTGCATAGATGGGAAAGTGGGTGGGCATAGACCTCGCCAGTCGTGTCGTCACGGGAGCACTTCCAAGTCTAAAATTCTAAAGTGAATAGGCTAAATACTGTGAGACTGTGTGTGTGTGTGTGTTTGTGTGGGTGTGTGTGGGTGTGTATGTGTGCTATTACATGACATTGGTGACACCTTGCTGGACTGATAAAGTGAAAATGATTAGGATTATTATTAATATTATTGCTAAATGAACTAAAGATACTGTAATGTGTAAATTATTAGCTACCGTAGCTGAAACCAATACGTGATACCACCTTTCCCTTCTCATAGCTTGCCCTAACAAGCGCTGCAACCTGGCCTTGACTTGAACTTAACTGCTCTACAGTACATGCACAGATTTAAAATGATTCTCCCCCCTTGATAAACTCTTTGAAAAAGGAAGCAAATGCTGTAAAACTAATACGAACAGACATAGCTGCGCTCTTACTAATGTAATGTAACAAGAATTGCTTTTATAAGCGCTTGATAGAATGCTACCAGGAATGGGTACTACCACCACCACCTTCAATGAGCAAAGGAGGTCCGGAAGAAAGGCTAAATAACTGCATACATCACAAGCTGTTATATAAAATATTATTTATTCATCACAATTAGGGCAACA
>JAODUK010000010.1:1505190-1527326 GCA_027564635.1 Typhlichthys eigenmanni | reverse complement strand
GGGGTCCCCTGCTGAAGCTGCTGCCCCCGCGACCCGACTCTGGATAAGCGGATGAAGATGGATGGATGGATGGATGGCACAAGCAACGCAAAACAATTTATTATTAAGAGGTTGTAATGAAAATAATAAAGGACCTAAAAAAGTTCCCTCCTTAATGTCATTGAACCGTTCCTGCTGATTTATTTCGCAGTATATAGTCTAGTGTCACCTTTTTAGTTTAGGGGAATATCACTAAGACACCTAGTTTTGGTCAGTAGGCTATGTGATGTTCCTCAATGGTTGCTCAGCACACATCTCGTCTGCACAGGTTCATGCACCACTACCACTGTGTTTTAAGAGTCCTCATATCCTGATTTCTCTCTTGTTCCTGGCGACTGCACATTTATGTGGATGTCCTCTAATGTTCTGTGTAGTTGTCAGGGCTCCGTCATCGCTGGTCACATTTAGTGTATTTTGACCATATTATTTGATTTAAGTAGCTCTTAACACCTGCTAGTATTACCTCTTTTGCACTGTGGTGTCACCTGAGAAGCTGCTCTGGCCTAGTCATTTACCTAATGAAGCCTCTGACATCACTTTCTGTGTAATAATCATGCTGAGAATGTTGCAGCTAGGCTTGTTTTTCCTCTCTGACCTGTTTATTTTCCTGTAAATACAGTGCATCCGGATTCACAGCACTTCACTTTTTCCACATTTTGTTCTGTTACAGCCTTATTCCAAAATGTATTCAAATATTTTTTTCTTTAAAAAAAAATCTATACACAATACCCCATAATGGCAAAGTGAAAAAGGTTTCTGACATTTTTGCAAATGTATTAAAAATAAAAAACTGTCCTGTCTTAGTCAAATGTTTTATATTATGTGTCTTTGTATTTGTAATGTAAGATTTCCTTGAGTGTCTTTTAAAGGTGTCTTCAAATAAAATGTATTATTAATAATACTGTAATTATGGTGGATTTGTTAAAACAATCTAAGCTCTTCATTGACTGACCACTATTCCCATGCAATTATCCTATCATACCTCCACTATTTAGTTATTTCCATCCTAATAGAACAGGACGATTCTCTGAAAGGCTGGGAACAGCGACACCCCAGTCAGGCTATTTCCAGACTTGCCTATGATGGCAAAACCTTGCCTCCCATATTTGGTCTAAAGTTCATTAACAATTGCATCCCACTAGGCCATGTACTGTACACAATGGTATGATGATGATAACCAGTTATGTCTTGACTCCTGGGAAACCACCTAAGTAATGCGGCAAATGGTGCCAGTGATTGAATTTAAATGTGCGGTGTGCATGTATTTAGAGTGTGTCTTCCCGTCTGTCTCCCCTCCTCCCCTCAACACCAGTGCGAGGATGTCGCCCGGGGAAGATCGTCCAGATGACGGAGGCGGAGGTGCGAGGCCTTTGTATCAAGTCCCGGGAGATTTTCCTCAGCCAGCCCATCCTCCTTGAGCTGGAGGCTCCACTCAAAATCTGTGGTCAGTAAAGGCTGGCCATTAACGCCCAATATCACCCCCAGCCCCAGCTCATTGTAGATCGAGAGTAGTAGTAGTAGGGGGAGGAGTAAAGGGCAGTGCTGTGCAAGCCTCTCAGCACTCCTGAATGTAGCTTGAGCTTTAATAGAGGGTGTTGTCACCCCCCCTCTCCCGCCCTGGACCGCAGGTGACATTCACGGGCAGTACACAGACCTGTTGAGGCTGTTTGAATACGGTGGCTTCCCCCCTGAGGCCAACTACCTGTTCCTGGGCGACTACGTAGACCGAGGGAAGCAGTCTCTGGAGACCATCTGTCTGCTGCTCGCCTACAAGATCAAATATCCCGAGAACTTCTTCCTGTTGCGGGGGAACCACGAGTGCGCCTCCATCAACCGCATCTACGGCTTCTACGACGAGTGTGAGTCTTCGGTTGTTCTTTTTCCTTTTCTGCGCTTTTCTACACCTTCTGCTGGTTCTCACTTTGTAAGACCCCACCAACCCCCCTTCCCCAGGTAAACGCAGGTTCAACATCAAGCTGTGGAAGACATTTACCGATTGCTTCAACTGCCTGCCCATCGCTGCCATCGTGGATGAGAAGATCTTCTGCTGTCACGGAGGTACTGGCACCATGTTTGACGTAGCCTAGCTCACTAGATAGCACGATTTAACAAACGTTTGTCCTGAACCGCACTCCTGTGTTATTTTGCTGCTGTTGTCCCTCATCCATTATATTGGGAACTGATAGTGAAGGTACCAATAGAACTGGGATGGCTACTCCGCAGCCTAATGCTGCTTTGTGTGTGTCCTGCACAGGTCTCTCTCCTGACCTGCAGTCTATGGAGCAGATCAGACGCATTATGAGACCCACAGATGTGCCCGACACAGGTACTGTACCAGGAAACACACAAACAAATAAGTTTTATTAGGGATGGGCACGAGTACTAGAGTGCTTGAGTACTCGCCAGTGACAGCAATGCTCGATCATATATTTTCATGATCGATTGTAACACAAATAATGTATTAAATTAATCTAGCAATTTAATGCAATAGGCTACATAACATGATGATCACTACCAAACAATTCATCGCTGTAGTTTTGATTGACATGCAGTCTGACCAATCAGAATGCAGATATATTCCTTCCTATCTGCCATTTTTGTCCAACAAACCATACTTCTGTCATCTGCGTCAACAACTCCGATAAAGCTTTCAATTAAATTAGTCTTCAAAATACACAATTTTCTGAAACCTGGAAAAGCCTAGTCAATGGATTGTTTGGATAAACCGAAAGGTCAAGGGACAGCCTACGTGTGTTTTAAGGTAATACACGGGACATTCGCTCACACTCTCTGTGATTTTTAAAATGCACCTTAAGACACATCTATTTAAAGAAGATTTTAAGTAGTATTGTCATTATTGCTTTCTTACATTATTTGCATTATAATGGTACCTTACGGTACCCTCTGTTTCTTTTTGATTTTAATTTCCTTGTTCTATGTAGTATTTCATCAAGTACTGCAACCTTTCTATGTTTTACTGCAGTTCTGCAACTGTTCTATGTTTCTATGCTGTTGACGATGCATAATACTGTGCAGCACTTTGTGACTGCTGTCTGAAAGGTGCTATACAAATACATTTTACTTTAGGTTCTGTCTTCCCACATACTCTGCATTATGTTTCCATATGTAACGTCTGTGGCCGCGGCGCTGACGGGCGGCGTGCCCTCCCTGCTATTGTTATCGCCAGTGTGCATCCGCCTCTTAATTAAACACTTTAATTCAAATAAGAAACTGACATCCTTCAAGACCATTATGTTGGATGCTATATGGTTGGATGTGGATGGACGTGAGCTTTTGAAAACGGTGGGAGTGGAACTTGGTCCTGGCGAACACGCACTCATTGCTAGATCAATCTTGTGTGTTTACCTATTTTAGTTTTATGGTGTTAATCCGTGATTACACGTACTGAGATCAATAACCACCCAAATATGAATACGAGTATTAAGTACTCGTTCGTTTTCTCTGCAGGGTACTCGAGCAGTGAAAATGACCAAAATGCAGCACATCCCTAGACTTTATTAGTATTGCATTTGACATCATATTCTTGTGTACCCCTGTTTTATTTTATGATCTATATTGTGTACCATTTTATGGTCTCATGACTGTAGCGATTTGGGTCAAGAATGGCACATTATTAACCAAATGTAGTTGTAGTAGTACTGAGAGGAGTGGTAGTAGTGTTGTAAAAAAGAAGCCAAAATAATATTAAACATTTTTGTGAACCTTTCATTTTTAGGGTGGGTGCAACTAAGCCGGTCTAATTATTCTTCCAATTATTTCTGATTTTGTACCTCCTTACTCTGTTTGGTACCACATGGCTATATAAGGCAGGCACATCCAGACCAAGGAAGCCCTCATCTCTCAGATCCTGTTAAGGGCTTTTCTCTCTGTCTGTATGTTTATTGGGTATGTATGTGTATATAGGGCAATGTTGAGGGGGAATTCCTAGCGCTGGCATTCCACCCCCCACCCGCCATATCTCCTTGTCTGCAACCCTCCTCATGACATGGAAACATTGGTGACACAATTTTCAAAAAAGAAAAATGGACCACTTTATCCTGTGACCCAAATTTGAGTATTTTATTACAGGCCAAACATCATTTTGTCTTTTTTTAAACTGCATAAACTTGCTAAGTATAGTTCTAACAGTGTTTTGACATAACAGACTAGTCTAATTTAATGCTTGACATATTCACACTGTAGTGTGCTTGTTTAAACTAGGATATATCATATTTAAGACTTTTTGGCTTTTGATTCTCCATAATGATTTAGTGATCTGATTATGGAGAATCAAAAGCCAAAATGTCTAATAAATTAATCGTTATAAATTAATCCATTAGACTTTGTAAAGCAAATATAGAGATTTGATAAGCAATTTATGTTAGAAAAACCCATTACTGTAACCTACTTACAGTAAGTTACTTCAGTATAGTAAATCTCTATAAAGCAGAAACAACTCATAAAATGCACTCTCAATACATTTTTGTCAGACAATAACTTTTTGGCACGAGGTTGTGTAGGACACACAATTTTTGAAAAATAAAATTTGATGGGGGGGGGGGGTCTTGGTGGTCAATATAACCTTTTTCTGTAAAAAAGGTTATAAAACATTTTTCTGTCTGCTTTATACAGTGTTTTCTGTATACAAACATAAATTGACAAACATATTAAGTTTTGCATCTATAATAGTACAACAGTACATGGAAAAAGTGTTTACAATTGAAAATTCTAAACACACTAGGATCACACTATGCTGCTGGATAAATTCAGTCTAATGTTCTATATATACAATCTTTGTATAGAAGGGTTTGTATATAATTGTGAGAACTGGAAGTAAAAACTGGAAGTAAATTGTAGCCAAGTGTAAACACGACGTGTGCTTTATATACATTCATGCTCACACAGCCGTGGAAAGAATTCAGAGACCGCTACAAATTTTTTCAAATGTAGTAGTACTGTATAAATATACTGTACATTTTAAATGTATAACAAATTATTCTATAATTATAAAAATAAATATATTAGCTGTAAACTGCTGCAGTGGTCTGCAGTCTCACACACACACGCATATACTGTATATACATTGCCACGGAAATAATTAAGAGACCACTGCACATTGTTTAAAATTGAATAGTATAAATACACTGTAAATGTAAAAAAATATATAATGAATAGATTAATTCTAGAAATATAAATCTAAAAATACATTATTTTTTTTGCATGTAATTAAAAGATGTTAATGTATCAATAGTAAAAATCTGAGAAACTGCTGCAGTATAGAATGTGATTTGAGTTATTTCCAGGTCTGGATAAATATGGATAAATGACAAGCAAATGGCGTATGAATACAGTATTTGGGTTTTTATTGCTTCTATTCTGTTTTCTAAAATATAAAATGTATAATTACAAAAATAAATTGACCCTACAAGCAGAAAGCTAGAACAGACAAAAATGTGTATCACTATTTGATAGAATATTAGCTATTAATATTAGCTATTATTTGTAATTAATATTACATTTACATGTTATGTACAAAGAAAATTACTTCCCAAACATGACTAAGCATGGATAAATGAGAAAAGCTGATATTTGATATTATATACCGTAATGTCTTTATATGATGTACTGTATAAAGTCACGATACATACATACATACATATATTTTGAATTGTCACTTGTTCCTGAATTTTGTTTTTTTCAAACCAATTCACCAGAATGCAGAAAATTGTTTGATAATATTTCCCAGAGCCCCACTTAATATGCCCCTCCCCCCATTTTCAAACCTATGCCAATGTGTGTATGTAATCTCTTCTGTACAGAGCTCCTCTCTACTTTGGTTACACAGCCAGGCTAGAGACATTTTAGCACTGTGTGGGGCACACAGAGCATTTGCTGATGTGCTTATTTCGACATCTAGGCAGAAAGTCATATACAGTAAATCCACTATGATAAAGGCCATGATAAAAATGTCCCAAGAAACAGAGATATGAGCGAACCGTGGATCAAAAATTTAGATCTAAATTGAACTCCTTAAAATTACAAAATCTGGACATCCGCAACCAAATTAGTTTACAATAAAAGAAAGTGTGGCAATATCTTAATTTTATACAGTCTGGAAATTTGAGTCTGTAAAAGTATGGAATTTGTAAATGGACAATGGAACCCTGTATGTATATGAGAAACGATACAGTGGTTTGACCTAACTATTTATCAGTGTTGGGCAGTAGCGTCGCTACTTGTTAAACTACATATCTGAGTAGCGTGACGGTAGTGGCGCTGTTTTCTGAATCAAATAGCTTTTCAGTAGCGAAGCTACTAATGATCAAGTAGTGATGTAGCGTCCACAGAAGCTACATTTTCCCAAACATTTTGGAATCTGCAGCTCAAGCTTAAGTCTGATACAACTGCTAAGAATCAGTACGTGATGACATCACATACACTGACCTAGGCTACATGTGAAGCCGACAGAAGCTCTTCCGTGTGACGGTGATGACGTAGACGTAGGTCTACCAATCACTGCGCTGATGCCTGAGACTGATGCAGGGGATTGAGGGGGAATAAAGATAAGACTGAGTTTACGTGATAGAAATAACACTGAGAGCAGAGGACACAGCTTATTGTTTAATAAGCAGTTGAACTGAACAGTATTTCCCTGTTTATTTTATTTGTTTAACTTACACTTTTGAATGTTGGTACAATAAAATGTAGGAAAAAAATAGCTTAAATGTAGTGAACTGCTTTTGCAGTGTTACATGTAACTTAGTTTGCTACATTTCTTTTGGGGTAGCTTCAGTGTAGTGAAGCTTCATTTAACATAGAGTAACTGGTAGCTTAGCTCACTACATTTTCAATGTAGCTTGCCCAACACTGCTATTTATTAATGGAACGCCTCGGGATCCCTCTGGTTAATGTGGCTCGGGAAAAGACTGCTGCTGCCCCCGCGACCTGGCTCTGCATAAGCCGATTAGGATGGATGGATTGTTTGATAATATCCATTATTTGTGTGTTTCTGTGTTTCCATCAGGCCTGTTGTGTGACCTACTGTGGTCTGACCCAGACAAGGACGTGCAGGGCTGGGGAGAGAATGACCGTGGCGTTTCCTTCACCTTTGGAGCAGACGTGGTCAGCAAGTTCCTCAACCGGCATGATCTGGACCTCATCTGTAGAGCCCACCAGGTACACATCATGGACACAGCATTCATTTGTGAGGACAATGTATTATTCACCTAATGCTCTGCTCTATTCAGTCTTCACAGCCACATAGTTTTATAGAACCTTGTGTTTTATGGATATAGATTTATTTTCTGGGACCTTGTTTTTCAAATAATCATACACTGGAACATCAACAACAACTTGTTTATCGTGTAGTGACTGCAGCCACAAGTGTTGCCTTCAGCAAATAAAAATGTACATACTATTGACAATTTAATTTGGGAGTCAGTGATTGTAAGCGAATACACTTTTTATCAAATTCATCTCTATTTATCTTTATCTCTGCATGTCCTGCTAGCTTACCTTTCTGTGCGTGCTGAAATAAATAATCCGTACTTCTACAACACAGTCCTGGCTCCATAAATGGGAACACAAAGGGCCAGGTGTGCAGACCACACAAAACAATGTCCTAGCCTTCGCAGTGAGTTGCCAATAAATGGGGTGGAGCTTCTGAGGGAGCATTAAAGGAATAGGTGTGCTCCTCTCATTTCGCTATCTTAACGTTCTGTGCATGCTGTAAAAAAATCCGGTACTTCTACCAAGATCCCCAACGATCCCCGTGAATGTGAGGCAATACTGTACAGCGCTTTGAG
This sequence comes from Typhlichthys eigenmanni, assembly GCA_027564635.1. NCBI lineage: Eukaryota > Metazoa > Chordata > Actinopteri > Percopsiformes > Amblyopsidae > Typhlichthys > Typhlichthys eigenmanni. The sequence continues at coordinate 1,519,482 of JAODUK010000010.1, read as the reverse complement.
TGGCCGGGAGGTTAGAAAAGCGCTATATAAATGCAGTTCATTAACCATTTACCATGAATAGGCTATGGAAAAGGCGTGATCTCTAGTGTGAGCTAATATAGCCTACTGCACATTGTAAATGCTTGAAAGCTCTGCTGAGCATCCCTCCAGCCAGTTGGCCACATTATTGGCTATTGAATGAGCAGTCCCTCATTCAGTTCATAGGCTTTTGATGTTCAATGAACCAATCTCATCTGATCAAATTGTTTAAAGCAGACAACTAGATTTTTAGGGAGAGGGGTGGGATATGAGCATACAACCTTTTGGGGTTACATACTTTTCCCATAATTTTCTAGTGGTCTGTCCTGTAACATTTCTGACTACACAGTCCCCAAACCACCCCTCTTTGTCGCCCCCAGGTGGTAGAAGACGGTTATGAGTTCTTTGCCAAGCGGCAGCTGGTGACGTTGTTCTCTGCCCCCAACTACTGTGGAGAGTTTGACAATGCTGGGGGCATGATGAGTGTTGACGAGACTCTGATGTGTTCCTTCCAGGTACAGTGCAGGGAAACTATTAACATGAACAGTCAATGTATTTAATGACATGATACCACAATACAGTAATGACATAGGCAGAATCAGAACTGTGGGGGGGGGGCATTAATTTAAAATGTGTGGGCACCTTAGAGATTTGAGGTGCACATGATAGACTATAGCTAATTCATTAAAAATAACATAATATACAGATATTATTGGGTCAATTGTCACACGTGGGAATAGAAAAATGCAATGTGTCTCCAACCATGACACACACACACACACGTTAAGCCTTTTCCTTATAATGGGCATCAATGGAGAGAAAAAAAGCTTCATGATCATGCCCCTCACAGGATTAATTTTGAGATTGCCTACAGAAATGTTGTGATCTAATCGATTGCTGTCAGCTATATTAAATAAGGCACGTTAAGCATTTTAGAATGTCCCAAAGCCATAGGCTACACAGCAACCAATATTGCCAAGCTGGCTACCGGTAGTGAACTGTCTACTCTACACCTTTTATCTAAACAAACTCACCTAGGCTTACCTATTATCCTTTGTCTCTGGCTGTACTTTGTTGTTTAGTGGGCGTGCTTGCCTTTATAGTCTCCTATTCGCAGCCACAGATTGTTTGATGGTGATCCTAAATTCCACAGTTCAGTTAGAGCGGAGTGCTGTGGTTTTTAACAAACCACTTTCCAATATCCATATTTGAGGAAAAGAAAAAAACATGCCGCGTTTCTAGTTCTAGTGACGGTTGACAACGCGCCGGTGTTCTGCCGAGTTGTCTGTACCTTGTTGAGATGTGAACTGTTTTGTAGCGCAACAAGTCTTACCTGTAGCATAGCCAGAAAATGGACTGTGGGTGTGCCTCTGAAAAACGTGGTGTGCCACATCAAACACCACCATTCCATTCTTTGGTTATTTTAACCGTCAACGTGTAATCATTATTTACGTATCAATAAAATAAAAAATAGGCCTACAAGGGTCACGTCAGCGAAGTTGCGTGTAGACTACACTTTTAAATGTGGTTATGGATGTTGTATAAAATATGTGTGTGTGTATGTATGTATGTATATATGTTGCTGAAAATGTGGACCACTTGAATTTGTAATTGAATAGCTCTGCTGTACAGCATCACACTAAACCCTACAAGCTGAGCTATGACTTCCACAGATCTTGAAGCCATCTGAGAAGAAAGCCAAGTACCAGTATGGGGGTATGAACACCGGCCGGCCTGTCACCCCTCCCCGCACAGCTCAACCCCCAAAGAAACGGTGAAGGATAACAGACAAAGGAAAGGAAAGCCAGGAGTGCCAGAGTGAAGAGCCCAGGATAATTATGAAGGAGTGCTAGTCCTTTTGTAACAATACAATATGGAGTAGTTGTTGAATCAAAGTGTTTGGATTCAGGTCACATGCACCCGTTTCATTTGTATTGTATCTGCCCTGAACTGTAACATAACACTGCCAAACTATCGAATCTGATGTAGGGACTTGGTTTTTTTTTTTTTTGAAAAGGAAGAAGCATATCAGTTTGGTGTTAATTGGCTTGATTTGTCCCACCCCACAGTATGACTGCTACTTTAGTTTACCATACACCCCACCCCCCCATAGACACGTGTTAGATGTGACTTCTGAATTTTCAATAAAAAACAAATATGGGGAGCAAGCCTTTATTGGAATAAGCGTTTTCTTTTTTTTTTGTGCTATTTTACCACTCCCAGATCCAAGCATTGGCTCTTGGGAGGAGTAGACAATGGTATGAACAGTGTGGAAGGAGCATCCAAAATATTTATACTGGTGCTGACGTCAACCACCTTTAAGTCAAAGGTAATTCCACATAAATCGAAGAGGGCTTGTTGTTTTCGTTGGTATAAGACAAATTGGACCCATTTTCCCCAAGGCTGGGATAGTCTGCACAGCCATGTACAGCTTGCAGACCGTGCGTAGATATTTACTGATTACAGTTTATTAGCTTAAAATCACTGACTTTGTACATTTGAACAGCATTAGCATGTAATATCAAACAAACATGACTGCATCAGTGTATCAAATGAGTTTAATGATTCCCTTAACTGCAACAAACTAGTTTCTACTGAAGTACTTTAGCATTAAACCAACATTACAATTGGATTCTTGATGCACAAATGTTAGTCCATGGAATGCAATTAATGTAACTGTTTCAGTTTAGTCATGCTGCTCAAGGATCCAACTTTTCTGGCTTCAGAGTTGCACCTCCCTAATCTTAAGGGTTTTAACTACATTTTACTGCAGTTAACAAAATGAAAGTACATCGTCTGAATGTTCAGTTGCTTAGATGAACAGAATGATCACTACCAAGTAAAAAAAATAAATAAAGTTTAACTGCCACTAATTTGGTCATCCTCCTACCTAGAATAAGGTAAAGTACATGAATTGTTCCCTTTGACATATACCAAATACAGCCATTGAGTCACTGCAACTACAGCTGAACATTTGTGTAAAACGGCACTGATGGCACTTCAAACAGTAGAACACGATGAACCCAGACATAATGTCACACTGGCCTGGGCATGGCCTTCAGGCAGGTTATGCAGGTACAGCTAGAATGGCTACACATGCTTCTCTATGGGTCAATGCCAGTGTAGTCCTCAGCCTGATCCATAGACACTGAAACCCCAGATTTAAGAGACCCTTTCTTGCCAAGTAGGGTCCTGCTGTTAATGTGGTTTGAGACTATGGTGTATTGAGTCCAATAGAAACTAGATATACATTATGTGATGGAGTTTAAGTGTGGCACCAACCAGGAAGTGATCATTGGAATTTGCCAAGTCAAATAGACAGTGTACAATGTTGTTCCCTTGAGCAGAACATGCTCTACAGTGAGTTTCTGTTTACACCATATTCTGTTAAATAATTGCTATACCCTTGGTAATCAATAAATAGTACCCATTTGTATCAAGTGAATAATACAGTGAAACATCTTTCTAAAAAAATTAAAAAGTTATCTAAAAAAAAAACCCAATATGCTAAGAATACAGTTTCTTATAAATAAATATCCACTCTTGTTCCAAGGCATTTAAAAGCTGATCAAATATCAAGTGTAGTTCATGGAGAGCAGTTTTCATATCAGAAAGTGACATCTCATGGGTATACCAGTGAGCCAAACACATTCTGACCAGATGAAGCATATAAATTGATTATCGCATAGGCAATGTGTTGATTGCGGGAGAAACCAAGTTCTACATGTGTGCCGCTATCCTGGGCAAGGAATGGCACCAGTGATGGTGGGAAGAAGACAAGGTGGCTCCAACTCAATTAACAGGACTTAAAGGCTCTTCCGCTAATGTCTTGGTGCCCGATTCCACACGACACCTTTAGAGGCCATGCCTCAGAGCTGTTTTGGTAGCATGCAGAAGTGAACAGCATATTAAGCAGGTGGTCATTATTATGGCTGAACTTAAAGTGGTACAGAAAAATAAATAACAAAAATACCATTACATTTGAAGACACATTCTAAACAATGTCATTTCAATTGCCAATACTTCAACATGGAAGGCATTTGCATACCAATAAGTGCCAGTAACTGCATTGAAATGCTGTCACGTCAAAGTAGTAGCGTTGACAACTTTGCCTACGCTAGTCGTGACTACAGTATACATTTTAAAAAATTTATTTCTTATATTGTAGAACAGCGACCTGATAATTTGAGTGTAGGCTACATGCATATTTTAATGTATACTATCAGTATACATATTTTTAGCTGTCATCTACTAGTCCATGGCTAGCATTCCTAACACATAATTTACACTGCAAGTTACCAACGGAACCAATTTGTACTTTTAAGGGATTTCTTATATGCGCGAGTCTGTATTGTGTGTGTATGTATGTGTACACTGCAAGGGTGCCTACACCAAAGCTCGGAGGGGAAAGGACAAGGCTGCACCTACAGATAGACCCAAGGATAGAAAGAAGGTCATTAGAGCTCCTGCTGTCTCGACATCTTTGGGCTCCACCAACCTGGCATGGAGACATGAATTAACAGAATGAGTGAGATGTCCTTTTATCATTTTTAAAATGGGATATTCCATTATGTTTTATAGTGGGAGAAGCTCATGCTCTCCCTGGATCAACCAACCAGCATTGATTCACATTGAAACTATAGAGGAGTACCCCTCCCACACTCAGTTGTTTACAAAACAAGCTGGGGGGAAAATTGGGGTTCTTGGAACAATTGGGTGTTCCTTTAAAATGCATGTTTGTGGGTAGGCCTGTCACGATAGCTATTTTTGTTGGCAGATTAATTGTCCCAGAAATAAACGTGACAAACAATATTGTAATTTTAAGATCTTACAAGAAAAGACAACTGTGGAATGATTATATAATCCAGGTTCGACAAGGGAAGTAGGGAGAGAGCGGTAATTTAACTGAAAAACAGGAAACTTTATATAAATATATATTGTAGTAGTCTACTACGGCCATCAAAACAAGCATCCAACACACTGTCACTGTAAAGGTTGGTTGTGAATTACGTTCTTAAGTGCTCTACAAACTGATAAAATGTCAACTTAATATAATCATATCAGGTTTGCAAAGATACCATAGACCGGTAGAAGTTACAACCAGCAGAATGATAGCAGTGCGTTCAGAATTGGAAAACGTTTATGGCGAACATGTTTGCTTTGAACTTGATTTTTGAACATTTGTGTAAACATTCAAAACATTAGATTGAAACTGTCGCCCTTCTTCCACCGTCAATGTGTGTTCGCTGAGAACGATCTCCTCAAACCGCTTGCGGCAAACTGAAAACTTTGCCAATTCTAAACGCACCTCTGTTCCATTATTGTCGTGTGACATTAATTATTAATTGTGATTGGTTTAACCAGTTTCATTGCTTGGCTAAGTAGGCTACAAACCTTGAAACAAATAAAACAAATTCTGTATTTTCACATTGATTTTTCTAAACATAGTTGGCTGGAATTATGCAGTTGGGAAAAACACCTTTACCTAAACAGTAAAATAACCATTGGTCTTGAGGAACACGTATCACCTGTCATGTGTGTGGGGCTGCCTGCGAGCAGTCAGACTGGAGCAGCGCAGCACAATGTCTTACGTCAGCAACATGCGTGTAAATACAATATCGCGGTGATGTACCTATATCGCACGGTAAGTTGATATAGTAATTATCGTGACAGGCCTATTTGTGGGGCTTTATTTTCAGAATAAGAAACTACATATTTCTTTCACTAATAATCTAGAAAAAATATATTTCATATATATTATTATAATTTTAAAGTTTAAACAGCGAACATTTAAAAACAATACTAGACCCTTCCACTATCATGACGCATTTTGCTACTAAAATCTAGTCAGGAAAAAATGTCCCTTTTCCAAAATGAGCTTCAAAGCATTATTTTCTTCTGTAAATATTGTGGCCTTGAAGGCCATATAACCTTGACTAACTACAACCTTAGATCAAAATTAATTTTGAACAATCCCAGAGCGTGTAAAGTTTTTCATACGAGTATACACCTGAGGTTATGCCAAATTGTAATATCTGCTAACCTATTTGGGCTTTTTTTTTTGGAATGGGAAAGTCTGCAGATATTCCCATACATACGGGGGGGTGCTCGTACTCACTGTGGTGCGTAGGACATGGAGAGGCAGACAAAATAGCCACTGGACCCCGCAAACAACACCATGATGACAGCGAAGACTGCATCGTGACTGAAAAACACTGGCAGCAAGAAGCGGTTCTGGACATTGCACAGCATCAGAAGGGGTATGAAGACAATGCGGGACACCACCAGCACTGGGAACAGGGGAGACTCCTTGCGGGGCTGGCGGAATATTAATAGAACACGGTTGCTGTACGCAGGCTTCTCTGACGCTTGTAAAGATGTGGTTCTACATAAGTGTTCTACTTTCATTAGATGATTCAACGAATGATAGCAATCCTATGAAGTCAAGGACTGCCTGACTAAATCATGTCGCTCACATGCTAGCAACACACTAGAACACGGAACACTGCTTGGCTACTCACCCACTGTATCCAGGTAGTGACAGTGCGACCAAACCAATCGCTGATGTTGAACATGAGGAAGCAGCACACAGAGATAAAGTAGCGTTCTGGACAAATGGAACACAATGGAAAATGAAGCCTAAGAAAAGACAATATTCTAATGTTATGTTGCCGACGTGTGCTCGTACCCCAGGGTCCGGGGAACAAGGTTTTGACGTCCACGGTCACAGCAGGGAAGACTGACAGGGTTACGGTGAACACAAAGGTCACACAGAACGCCATCACCCGAATCTTAATTGGAAGAGAGAAAGCAAGTCTGTGGTCAGCATCAAGTATAGTTCAGTGTTTTAGTCTGACCACCATGTTGTTCCTACCTTTTTAAAGACTTCCTTGACGGAAGCCTTTCTTTCTTTGCTGGCAGTCTGCTCGAGACACAAGAAGGCCTGCTTGGAATCTTCTGGAACTGTGCAGATGTCCTCCTTCACTGCAGTGCTGGCCTTGCTTTCCCCATTGGGCACCAAGCCATTGGTCTGGACAATCTCCAGTGTATTTCTCTCTACTGTTACAAACACAGCCAGACTCATAAAACTAAAATGCATTAGATAGATTAAAAATAGTTAGCTGCATGTGGCCTTAAACACACTTTGACAATTTATGTCGACAGTGGTGAAGAGCGAGGCCAGAGGCTGCCTTAGGCACCTCTGTGTCCCTGACAGACGTCGTCTCTGTCTAGGGCCTGCCACACTCATAATTGGATAACTTCGGGTAAACTGGCCTAACAAGATAATGTCTCTTTTAGTCACGACTCAGGCAGGCAGGCATTATGCAATGTCAATCTGCAGAGATTTAATTTATATGGGATGTACAATATATGGGGTGTTTAACAACGGTTTGTAAGTTAATACACTTTGTCAATTTCACCAAATATCTCCTCCCATTCCACCAGTTTACCATTCTGTGTGTGTTATAATCCAGTACTTCTACACATGCCTGGCTTCGTAAATAGTAACATAAACAAAGTTAGAATTGCTTTGATTTTAACTAGAAGTTAGCAAGCAAGCACACTTAAAAATGACTAAGCCTGCATTTTAGACTTTAATGGTCTGTGTCACAGACATGGATTAAGTCTAGTGTAAAACTAAAATGATAATTAAATGAAGACCTCCATTGTAAAAAAGATTCTAGGACTAGGCATTATCCATGTCTGTGAAACCAACCCCAAGAGTTTTAGCAGCCATGTACCGTACTGACGATTTAGGTCAAGCCTTAAAAGTATGAACTCTGACGTCTATAAATTGTTTGCTTTTGGTCTGAAATCATCACTTCTGCTGGATAATGTTTGTTTCATTGCATGAAAATAAAGTCCAGATTTGACTTGGGCAGAATTATCCTAATAATAATAATAATAATAATAATAATAATAGTTCTCTCTAATAAAGTACATTACAGTGCTGTGAACATGTATTGACCCCCTTCCTGATATCTTCCAGTTTCACATACAGTCACAATGAATAGTTTCATATCTCTATGCATAAAAAGTAACAAACTAGAAGAAAAAGGAACATCATGTTAAATACTTTTGGCCCTGTGGGAAAAAGTATTTAACAACACAGCACTGGCTGTATTCACCTTTCAGTAGTTCATCGTTGGTTCCAGGTTCATATTGGCTGCTTCTGTTAAAGTAGACCTGGGCAAACCTCTATTTGTGCACACCAACAAAAAAGAAAAATGAGGACCCTACATTTAAAATGCATCTTCTTTCTAGAAGAGAATGCCACTGAATGACATCCATAATGTTATTAAAAGCTTATTACTTTAACTGGCAGGATACATTCACGAATCAACAAATATCAGGCCAAGGATTTATCATCAGCTCAAACGTATCTATGGACAGATCACTTGCAGAGAGGTAAATTAATTAATAAAATAACAATATTTGACATCCCAAAGAACACACAAGAGCATCTGTCCACCCACTAATAATGTAATGAATTTAAGAGGCTTTGAAGACTCTTACGTGTTACTTTTTAAGATTGAGGTGCCATTAATTATATAAGGCAGGCAGGTGATTGCCTATATGTCAAACATTAAAGTGAGTGCATGTGGTGGATTATGGGTACTGTAGTCATTAAGACATGACTGACCAGGCGAGGCAGCAGCAGGTAACTGAAGAGTGTGACCAGGGTCCCAATGCACGGAGTGATGAAATATCCCAAAGCTGCTGACTCAGAGTCTGCCTTACCTAAGACACACACACACCCCTCTCTAAGATAAGACAATATCTTTGAAATACACTAGGTGACCTTTTGTGACTGAACATATAATGTATAGTATATACTGTAACTGTATGTGTTATTTATGCATACAACTCCATCATATAAATGTGAGCTGTGACCTTTGAATACAACGTGGGCTTTGCATAGAGTATGAGCAGGCCAGCTGATTTGCCTTTGGTGTTCAAGGAGTACCAAATATGACATTACTAAGCAACAACAGGGGTGCCAGTGTGTGTTTGTGTATGCTTGTGGGGACGGTTCCCTCCCTTACTGGCTATGGCTAGCAGCATGGCGACGGCTGCGAAGGTCCCGGCAAGGCCCTGGCCGCTCATGAAGATGGCATTGTACTTCTGTGGTAGCAGACCCACCAGGCCAAACAGACTGCCCTGCAGCACCGCACCAAATGCTACAGAGAGAACAGTGTCTCAGAACACCTAAACATGTACTTGTACTCTTACTTTACACACACACACACACACACACACACACACACACAAACGTACAGTTAATGAACCAAATGGTTAACATGGTGACAGAGAAGAAGGGGTCCTCGGCCATGGGGATTTTGACCAAGATGGCGGTGAGTATGAACAGGAGCAGGATGAACACCAGGCTCCCTGCAATGCGTATCGCCTCTGATATTCTGAGACGCACAAACACACAAAAGCATTATTTAGCGGCGGCTGCGCCGCTTCTTACGACTTCTGAATTTAAGCAAGTCAAACACACCCCAAAACCTAGTCCTTAAGCCCCTCCCCTAATCCACAGAGCCCCGCCCCCTGACCTCTGGTAGAGGAAGGAGTTGAGCAGCGTGAAGAGCAGCAGGGGCAGCTGGGACAGCAGCGTCATGCAGTTGTTGAAGTAGTACTCCTTGGCCACCACCACAGTGCCATTGTGCCACTGTGTGGTGTTCAATCGGCCCTGGAAGTACTGAAGATCCCAGGAGAGACGAGCACATGAGAGGCTTTAATGAAGCAGGCCTCCTTCTACACAGACTCTCTCTGCGTTGGTCTGTTCAACACTTCAAACGGAACACTGCTTGAAATTACCCCAGTGGCTGAAACCAAGAGTGAATGCCACACTCACAGCTGAACACCTAGTGTGTCACATTGCTCTCTGCACCTCCCACCACAGCTCTGAGGCTCATACCACTCTGAGGCCACACCAGGTCAACATACCTTACACCTGGACTCCAAAAAATTAACACGCTTACCCCATCCAACCATGTGCCCACCAATTATGTCTAAGACTTTGCCGTAAGGTGATTATCACGAAACAGTCTCTCAAAAACCAATTGACTACCACTTCATTTGACTAACATAACAGAGCATAACACTCACCTTTCACCATGTGATTGATTAAATCCGTAAATGGGTTAAAAGGCTAGATTCTCATTGGCTCATTGTTCACAGTAGTGTTTTTTCAAAGACATCAACAAGGAATATGTAGCTAATAAGTGGATATCCGGTCGTTTCTATGTTGCTTGCAGCACAAATAGAAAGTGGAAGAAGATCTTTACCATAGTTGCAGTCATGAAGAAGTTCCATGGTAGAAGTGTCCCGAGGCCCAGAAGAAAGAAAATGACTCCCACCAAACAGCCTCTGAGGACAGACGGGGGAAAGGGTTATATAGGAAGGAGATGTAGACTGTAGACAACAAAAATATACTTCTAATGTGTCTGCAACACTCGTCACCTTCTCTACTAGTACAATAAAGTTATGGCAGTTTGCAAAATCTAATAAAATTCTAGTTGTGTAGATTAAAAGAAAATATTGAATTAGCCTCTACAACAACTGCAATATATTAAGAAAATGTATTACCAGTAGATAGATATATACATTTGACAGAAAAGATAGCTTCCAGTCCATTGAGGAAAAGAAGCTATTGTGTAGAGGGTTTGATTTTAAGGTCAATATGCCTGTTTTTAGACTATAAACAAACAGAAGTGGAGTTTCGCCCAGTTAGCATAAAACTGTGGTTGAGAGAAGGAAGCGGAGACTAGAGCAGGATTAGAGCAAATGTCACTGGGCCTTTCCTCACCGATCTTGGGGCGTTTCCCTCTGTCCCTTCATCCTGATGTATGAGCGTCTGGTGAAACTGATGGCACCAGAGAGAGAGAATCAACCCCAAGTTTACAATTCAGGGAGCGTCTAGTGCTCTTTTCATGCTTCTGCTGCATTCAAAACAGGAGGTTGAGAGACATCAGCAGTGCAGCTCACACTACCAGCAACAGAACAGAGCGCTGCAAATGCACAAGCTGTCACAGAAAACCTTTCATTTAGTCCCACGCTAAGCCTTGCCCCTGGGATATATGCCGTGTGTGGGAATGCCCCACTCCTGCCTGAGGCACCAAATACCTAGTCTCGTGAGACCATCCTGATCTCACATGCTCCAGTTTGACTGTGTGACAAGTATGTCTGGGCAGGCTTCAAGTCCATGCGCCAATCAGGATGATACTGGCATCTACAGGCTCATGATAGACATGAGGTTCAGCCAATCACCAACCAAGTATGTCTTTTTAAAGTGCCTGCCCTTTCCCCAATAGTTTCAATAGGCTGCATCTGGTTCTCCGTAACAAACCTTCTGGCATGTCAGGTTACTAAATGCCTTCTCACCTTCAGTATTGTACACAGCCCTAAAACATACACACACCCCCTGAGGCTCCTGTTAGCTCATTAACAAACATGTTTTCTTGCACATGTAGTAAAGTAACCATATTTACCAGCTGTTGATTATTCCTAGAGCCTCCCTACAGACATTCATTTAGAAAGAAACATTGTACATCAACAAGCTAGCCAAGTACTGAGTGGCATCGCATAATGTAGGACAACAGATACACAATAGATCTAAAAATAGCAAAATGTTAATACAGTTTTACAAGTCAATGTATCACTGGGTACCAGTTAGGCTGACCAACACAGCTTGGCATTCTCAGTTAGTTATGAGTACTGAAACCCACCCACATGGTTCAGTCAGGGTGTATCTGCTTGACTAACCTCTCTCCCTTATTGTTGATTTGTCCTCAGTCTTCTGTTTGAAACCTTGGGATCTCAGTGAAGCATGACATTCAGTCGTGATTTTAATGGACCATGTAATTCATAACTCAAAAAAGGTATATTTGCCTGCTAAAAGGTTTACATGTTTTTAACAGCAGAGCAAAACCAATGTGAATATGTTGGCTGTCTGTTATGACTGAACACACTCACATTTAACAAGTTAGCTTGCATAACTTTCAGCTTCTGCCAACTTAAAGCACTAACCATAACGTTAAGCAATGTACTGATTGAGATCTTTTTATTTATTTAAATGTATTTTTAAGCTAGTCTGCGTTTTCTAGGCATATTCTATCTGAATCAGTTACCTAAGGCAAAAAGATTACATTTTTAAGAGTATTCCTGCTTTACAGTGTTGTTTTGATTAAGTTGCCACAAGAAACATTGTCCAAAACAAAAAATACCCCCTCCATTGTAGTCTGTAGCTTGATATACTGGTTATGCCAATTGAAGGCCATAGTATATTGTATATAAAATAGGTTTTGTTTTTCTGTTTTCATTAAACTTTTGAAAATCTTGCAATTCTCATAACATTTAGCCAGATAATTATTATGTAGGCAACATTTGGACAGTTCCAAAAGCCTGCAGTTTGGCACTGTCCTGTCAAATTAAATCCAGCCTACATTTCTGTTTGAATAGCAAGCATTTATTTTGTCATTTTGTAACAATTATATGCCAGATACCACCAAGGCTACAGTCAGCTAGCCAAATGAAGGCATTTGGCAGAAAATTCTACTAATAATTAAGTACTTTTACATCTGATGTAATAGTCCACAGTGTCAGTTAGCATACCGTACATGTATCTTATTAAGTGTTATTCAAATTAAAGCACTTAATGTATTTGAACATGTGTAACAGTATAACATGAATGACACCCAAAAAAGTAATTGTTTGTTGCAATGTGAGCAGTATGGACCAAGCTATGAGTGCCAGCCATTCAGCGCTGGTCTGAACCATGTTAAACATAAGATCCCACTTTGCCATTACATTTGGCTACTGATCAGATCAGGAGATTACTCCATTGGCTTTGTTTGGGAGTCATACATCTACTTTGTGCTCAGCAACTGTGTATCTGCACCTGCCACCGTTAAGGGTAGGCTAGTCTACGAATATTCCGTGTAGGCCTATATAAATTATATAGTTACAGGCTATACCGTAGGTTTATCTGATATAGGTCTGTCTGATAGCCTACTTCAGCTGCGGACTGCGGGACTATTGCGATAGTCTACTGTAGGCCTACCTGTACACCATCAAATGCACAATTTATACCTTGTTACAATTACGTCCTGCGGCCATCATAAAAATGTGCAACTCACCAGATGGAGAGGGAACTATAAATTCATGGTAATCCAACGCAAAACAAAATAACGAAATCCTTGCACTCTAAATCCACGTGCAGTGCCAGGAAATAATGACCAAATATACATTCATATTGGCGGCATGAGCCGGATAAACCCGCGCAACGTATGGTTCTTCTCCTTCCGTCTTGGGTTTTGATCTCGCGTGACTGCATTCTGACTCTGATCTCGCGTGGCTAAAAAACGTGTCTTATTGAGAGTCTTATAAAACTTTATTAGTTTCCTAGCTGTTTAACAGTTCCCTAGCTGTAAAATAAATTAGCCTAAAATTAACGTAGCAAATAATGTTCAAATCAAAAATATTGTTTTTTCGACAAGTCTATTTGATAATAGCTTCGTCGTGAGAGTGACCATCCTGATCTCGCAACTCAGTTTGACTTCCCCGCGAGTACAGGTGTTACGCCTAATTCTGTGTCCTGCCGAATTCAGTGACCCTTTCAAGTGCGCATGCTGTTCGGGAAAGAGTTAATAAAAGGTTAGCTATATCGATGGTGGTTTGCTCTGCAAAAAGCTTGTAATTTTAGAGATTTCTGAATAAAACGTGAATAATAATATACTTTATCTATATGGCCAAACGTGATTGTCCTCCATTAATCTCACTAAACCTCCTGAATGCTAGACTTAAAATAGGGTTTACAACTTTCAGCAGTGTTGACCCTCCCACAAAACTTGGTAATACTGATTCTCTCCCCATCTCCAGTTTAGAAACACCTCTGGCCAATTCTGTCTGATTTAACATCTCTCTTAAATTGTTTAATTATATATGTCAATGTACTCTGTTTGCAACTGTAACAATGTTTTAAATGTTTTAAAATCTGCCTTAAATACAATTATTTATTTATAACCCATACCTTGTGGCCAGTTAGACTATCCACCTACAATGCTGTTTTGTACCTTGGCGGTAGTTAAGAAAAAACATAGACGAAACATGCAATGAAGCAGCAAAATAACATATTAATTTAACTCTAAATGTCAAGAGTTTTAACAACATTGTAATATAAAAATTTTACATATATTGTTACATATATATGAAATGCATGTTAATCCAATGTTATGTATCTAATGTAATGGTGTTTATTTATTTTAA
>JAODUK010000010.1:1483571-1499777 GCA_027564635.1 Typhlichthys eigenmanni | reverse complement strand
CTACAAGCTGTACAATCACTACTTTACATTGCAGAAAAGTGTAATTTCTTCATTGTTGTCACATGAAAAGGTATGCTTCCATATTTGCAAATATGTGAGGGGTGTACTCACTTTTGTGAGATACTGTATATCGTAATATCGCACAGTCCTAACTGACTCCAGTGGCCAAAAAGCCTAACGTCTATGTCCTCCAATAATGCCAAGGGAAACTGATTTTATTTTGGATAGGGCTGGATGTTTTTGCCAAGTGTTTGTGCAGGATGTGTGTGTGTGTGTGTGTGTACGATAGAGCCTGCTATGTTAAAAAATTTTTAAATGTTTCTTATCCAAATGTATAATTTTATTACTGGCGTAGGCCCCCTTCTTGGTAAATTTTGCATTATGTAGGCTAGCGACTTTCACTCAACTCTTTGAATGAGACACTCAAGGAAGTACAATTTGTGGAACAAAAGTTCTGAAAAATCACAGACCAAAATGCCTACAAGTGGTCGGTACAGTGAAAGAAACGCGCACAGATGTGACTGGCACAGTTCTTACAATACATCCATGGTAATAACACAGCAGGGTAAGTAAATTATTGACTGTTAATATATTTTGCTTTAAGATAATAATTTTGACTCGTATAGTGTCGGGAGTTTTATACTGGACGCCCAGCAAGGCTCCGTAAGGAGTTCTGCTTTCGGCCCTCGCACCACCAGTTGTGGACCTGCTTTATTCACATATAAATACCACCTTGATTTTAATTAATTTGCCCAGCTATTTTTGCTTCAACATAAGCTATTCGATTTGCTTTTTGTTTACAGCGGATGCTCGTCCGTCTATAAAATGGCTCCCGCGAGCTCTTGAATTTCAGTTCCTAGTTTGTCTTATATTAATTTAAAAACGCGTCCCTAAACAATAAGCATTCGTCCTATACCCACAAGCCTGGTAACTTCCTTAGATGTCCGATCTAAATCCCTATGTTCATTTTTAATTCAAGCTTTTGCAACACTTATACAATTTAATTTGAGACTTTTGTTATTAATGCTTTATCTGGGAAGGGAACCCAGACGACTCATGGACTGCCACAGAACACAGAAAGTTATAACACAGGCTGAACCTAATTCCTGCGCGGCTTCTAAACAGCTCCCAGGACAGCTGGCCCCCTCTGGAGGTTTATTACCAAACTTCAACATATTGCACATATACAACAGCGTCATCATCCAACATGGTACTTACACTTCACCGACTCACTGGTCTCACAAATGAAGTTAAAATTAAACTTAATTAAACATTTCACTCACTGCACTAGGGTAAAATTTAACCTAATTAATTCACAACCCATTAATTCCTTATTTCAAAACCTAGCAATCCTACTAGAAAGTGGACAGCCTATGAATCTTTTCAGTGTTTTCGAGCGTGGTGAGGATCTAAACTCTAAGGCTTACCCTTAAAGGGGTAACCGCCTGTCTCCTGTTCTGAAAAGAAAAGACTTATGTAGAGGTTCAACAGTTTTTTGACAGAAGGCTCTGTCTTTTATTAAACAAGTATCACACAATTTTGCATTTTGGCCACCAAAGATGCACAGCCACAGCAATTTTTTGCTATAGTATTGTAAGCTATTTAGGCTATATTCCACTATGAATTAAGCTGTTGGTGTTCAAGACAAACGCATTGAGTGAATTTGCTCCGGCTTAGCTCCAAAAAACACTACGTAAATAATGTCCAGAATCAACCAAAGCTAGCAGCAACAGTCTCTCAGACGTAGAATGCAAATTGTTTTACATCACGGCACAGCAAAAGGACAGCGCAATAGAGATCTCAGCCTTCAACCTGCCTCAAGCCATACACACGGAGCTGTACCTCCGTAGTGCATTCGCTCTTGCAAGGTTCAGGTTCACTAAAGACAAGATGGATGTGGGAGTAAATGTTTTTCTGCCTCACGTTTTAAGACTTGTCCCAGAATTTGCTCGATCTAACGTAGACTATTCATAGCATCTTGCTCGCCTGAATTAATGTCAGTATGTATGTTAATATATCCTATTCATGATAGCCTCACTGCCCAATCATGCTAGTCTAATGTTAAAAGCCTTGGCTACTACACGGAATTCTTGATTTCAAGTATTTAACAACATAATCATGAGCAAATAAGGGAGGGGATAATGTATACATATAGCCTAGTTATTGTGAATTTTTATAACCTACCAAATGTGGTGAAATTATAATACAACTGTATAAAGTTATTCCCCATCTCAACAACTGACTTATTGTAACTTCGTAAAAATGCATGCAAAATTGTGGCCACTAACTAGTAATTTTGGCCACAAAATTATCTGGCTCGGTGGCCCACGGACATTTTTTATATTTGTCTACCTACCCCTTTGTGCAGGCCCAGGAGTCGACTTCATCTGGCTGTTACTGTAGATGGAAATACGTGAAAACCGTAGTCTACTCAAAAGTATGCTAACCCTATAGTAGCCAAGCCTGGCCAACAAAACCCATAGAACTATGGCTATACGAACAATAACACACAGCCTATTGATGGTTACACAATATGTAATTATCTTGATAGTTCATTCTAACACCAAAAGAAACATCTTCTGTTGGTTGTTTCTGAGATGATCGCCACCCTTCATTCTTATCTCTTTTAAATATTCCTGCACGCTAGAACAACAAAACGTAATAGTGTGACGTCACAGCCTGCATAGACCTATTAAAATGGTCACGGCAAGTCACGTGTCTACCTACGGCAGGGGTCTGCAACCTTTACTATCAAAAGAGCCATTTGTGCCAAAAATGTTTTATACTTATCTATTTTGAGCCGCAAAAAATATTATACTTGGGCTAACTATAAATGATTGATAGGCTATCAACATTAATAATATGCCAAAATCAGAATTCATTCACATGTCTCTTTAACTGGGGGGACGGGGGGATAAGTTTTATATATTTTTTGCATTGTTTTCTAAGCTTTCAGTGTGGCAAATATTGCTCAATCGAGTATTTTTCTTCTTATATACAATGATTGTGTGCAGGGAAATGCTACTCACTGCCACATAATATCACATTAAAAAAATAAAAATTTGAAAATTAAAGGATACCTCGTGGCTTCAACGAGACCTGTGCTTTATGCAGTCTTGGTTAGTGCATACTGACAATTCGGCAGCAAATGTAATGTTTTGCGTACAAACAGTTCAAGTAAATTATGACTTTTCTAGGTAATAAAATTCATATAAAACCATACATGCCAGAAGCCATGCCATTTTCTGAATAAAGAGTGATTTGTTGACACTGGCTGTGAGTGCAAGCCAGGTTGTAGTGGAGAGTTAAGACGATGTAGTGTCCGAGAGAATGCAGGGGGAAGGGTCTATTAGGCAGAAGAGCATGAGCTTCTCCCTGGGGACTGGACGCTGCAGTCTGTTTTTTAACCAGCGCACACAGCACAGGATTGCAGCAGTGAGCAGGGTTGATGGCTTGTCAAGTGATCAGCATTAGCACAATGATGCAAGAGGAAAGGCGGGGAAGAAAACTTTACTTTGCTCTACACTTGGTGGCATGATAAATATTACTAATGTCATGAAAGAAACATAAAACCAGCTAAATTGTTTTGGCGGGTTGCTGGTACTTTGAATTAGCTGAAAGAGCGGATAAAACTACAAGATAGAGAAAAGGCAGCAAAAATGCTCCATGTACAGGTCCAACCCACTTTAGCAATAATTTGTTATTATAAGTTCTGTTAATTATGATTCAATGGAGAAATGTAGATATAAAGAAATGTATACTGTGGTGGGTCCGCCATAGTTTAGTTAATTAATAACTGTGTTTTTATACAATGTATTTATTTATTTTGTAGAACTCTGGAATTGAGAGCCTCGTTGAAGAGCTTTGCTCCAAACTAAAGGACATCCAAAATGAACAGAAAGGTTTTGTAATTATTTTAACCACTACACATTTTGGCCTAACTTTGAATGCAAAATTAAACAAATTAGTTACAATCCTTTACGTATTCTCTTAACAGCGGAAAAACATATCAGAAAGAAATCGGATTGTTCTCAGTCTCCAGAACGAGCAGAGTCCCCCTCTTCAAAGGACCAGGTGGAAATGTAAGCTGCATCAATGTTTTAATTTCAGTTACAGAAATGATTACCTCTATGGGAGATTTATTTTAATGGTGTTCTTTCATTGTGGCTTTAGGTATTATGAAGCCTTTCCCCCTTTGTCAGAGAAACCTGTTTGTCTCCAAGAGATCATGACGGTGTGGAACAAGGCAAAGGCTTGTGCATACTCTAGTTCTTCCTCCTCTGCAGCGCCACAGACCAGCACAGACACTTCTTCCCCAAAAGATTGCAATAGTGATGGTGAGGCAACGAAGGAAAGAAAGGTTGAGCCTTGTGGCACTACTGCTGAGAGGGCTCCACAACGACGCAGTAAGAGGGAGAAAGAGAACCAGTATCGTGGTGGCGCCACAGCAGAGGACAGATGTGCCGTCCACTCGAAGAGACCAACAAGACACAGGTCTGAGGGAAAGTTTCGCCACCGCTCCTGGTCTTCTGGCTCTAGTGAAGCGGGCTCCAGTTCAAGTGGGAACCAAGGTGATTCTAAATCATCCAACATAAAGGCTAGAATGAGACACAAATCTCGGGAGGCAGGAAAGAATCGACGAGGGCGCAATAGCGGGCAGGTGAAGTTGGCTTTAAAGGTAATTGACAAAGAAGAGAAGAAGAATACAAGAGGGAGCAGCAGCGGTGCCACTGGAGGTCCTGCGAAACAGCAGCTTTACAAAAAGGGTAAGAGACCGTTAAAGGAGATTCGAAAAGATCCAGTCTGGGTGGAAACAAAAGAGTCCGGAATAGAGGCCAGAAACAAAAATGAGTACATGGAGGAGCCACTTTGGTACACTGAGCCTATTACAGAATATTTTGTACCCTTCAGCAGCAGACAAAGCAAGCTGGAGACAAAGTACAGAAGCAATGTAGACTCTCATGATGGTGTCACCTTTTCCACTGACATGGAGAGGCTGTCTGAGAGAATGCATGGAGTCTACCTTGCCAATGAAAATTACCAGAGGGCTTACCTAACAGGCTCATTTGTGGATGGCCACTTTGTAGAAGGGCCTGGCGAAGCTGAAGATGAAGCTGCTGAACTCACTGGGACCTCATACTGCCCTCAGCCAGAGGATAGTAGAGATTTAGATGACAAGCATCTATCTGAATTAACTCACTTCTATGAAGTTGATATTTATCAGTCCATATTGGATACTAGTGCCTCAGACTCGATACAAGAAAGTCGGATCTTGAGCATGATTCGACAGAAAAGCAAAGAGCAAAGAGACCTTGAGGCAGAATGTTGTTTAGTGTTAGATGGCCTTGAGCTGCAAGGGGAAAGTGCAATAAGGGCAGAGTCGCAGCAAGATTCGGGACCTGTTGGATTTCTAATGCAGGATCTTGAAAATATGGCTCAAGTCTGGGGGTGTTACTCGCCCTCTAGTTCTGAAGATGTAGATGGAGAAAGTTTTGTAGGAGACTCTCCCATTCGGCTTTCCCCTATTCTGGATAGTGTTTCATTCACTCTGAGCAAGTTATCTAGAAATCTGGAGGAGCCACATCTTCCAGAAGCCACTGCTGAACCACCTGGTCTGAATTCATCCTGTTTTTCACTTTTTGAGCTACAGTATGATAGCCCCACATTTTCTTTTCCCCATGATTCACTCACAGTTTGTCACGAAAACAACACAGATTCAAGTAGCTGTCTGGAGCCACATTCTAATAAACAGTCTCGTTTGCTAATATGGACCAAAAATAGTGCCTTTGAGGAAACTGAACACTGTTCTAACCTTTCAACGCGGACCTGCAGTCCATGGTCACATTCGGAGGAGACGCGTTCAGACAATGAGCAAGGGAATGTTCTAATGGAGGATCCTGCTCAAATTGGCAATGAAGATATCATTTGTATTATTCCTCCTCTCTCTGGTACCTATCTAGAAGAGGAAATCCTGGATTTTTTGCAGGAAGACACTACTCGAAAGTGTGAGGAGGTAAATGTTAGCACTACGTCCAGTCAGGCCTTCACAAAAAAATCTAAATTAGAGTCCATTTGTGGCATAGCGTTGGAGGAAGATGAGAGTAAACAGTTCAACACTGGCATTTTTTCAGACAGCACAAACCAACAGAGTGATGATTACAGCTCAGGGATTATTAAGGACATTTGGACCGCTATTGGAGATGGAGATTCTGTAATTTCCCAGCCAAGAGCAGAAAACTCAAATGAGGGGCTACTTTTAGACAAGTCCAGTAATTACCATTGCAGCTGTCTTGAGGTCCAGGCAAAAGGGGTTCCAGTTCAGGGACAGCAGATAAAAGCAGTGCAGCGGTCAGAGTATCACCTCTGGGAGGGTAAGAACGAAGAGCAGAGCCTGGTCAAAAGCAAGTTGTCGAAGTTAGATAGTGCTGGAGATTACATGACTCCGTCCAAGCCCTGGGACATCAACCCTGACAAGGATAACACATCATTCATTCTAGGAGGGGTGTATGGTGAGCTGAAGATGTTAAGTGGTGATATGAACTGGGCTGTTGTGCCACCTAGTGAAACACAAGGCAGCCTGCTGCAGTGTGCCGCTGCTGCTGCTGCTGCAGCAGCTGCATCATCCTCTGACATGGTTACCATCACAGGCACAGATTTGTTCATGAACACTGGCAGTCGCTTTGCCCCTGGGCATAGGCCCCTGTGGAGGCCGCTTGTTTCATTTGGCCAGACTGACAAAGCCATTAAAGGAGGTGGAGAAGGATTGAATAAGGGATTTTCATTTATCTTCCATGAAGATTTACTAGGATCCTATGGAGGCTTCCACAGTGAGGAGCAATGTTTAGAATATCCATTAGCATCCTTCAACCTGACTAATCCCTTCTCTCAAGTTCTCCATGTAGAGTGTTCATTTGAGCCTGAGGATATGGCTTCGTTCAGCCCAAGGTTCAAGCCCAAGTCCATACTGTGCTCAGACTCTGAAAAGGAAGCCCTCCATCCACGCATTTATGGAATCAACCGAACACAGTATAAGGCCATCCGCATTTCGCCAAGGACTCATTTCCGGCCTATATCAGCTTCCGAGTTGTCTCCTGGTGGGGGGAGTGACTCAGATGCAGATTCTGACAAAGATGAGATGAGTTTTCCCATCCTGGCTCCGGTGGACGTCTCTGATGATCCTCAGGCAGACCTCAAACCTCTGGAGGAAGATGCAGAATGTGAGGGCCCCTATTATGGAAAGTCAGAACTGGAATCTGGTAAATTCCTTCCCAGATTAAAGAAGTCTGGCATGGAGAAGAGTGCACAGACATCTTTGGATTCACAGGAAGGCTCGAATACCCTCCTTCCAATTGCTGAGCAAGAGATTTGCTTAGACTGCGAAAATACGGCAGCCGAATTGACTGCAAGTGGACAGATGGATATCCCAGTCCGCAAAACTGAAGATGAGCAATCTTCAGTTGAAAAAATGACCTGCTTATGTGCACCAGCAGGTCAAACCCCCAAGTACGGGATTGCATATGACTTTATTGAAGACATCCCTGGGGTGAGTATCATTAACCAAAAGTAACCACATAGTATTTATAAGATGAGAAATAGAGCTGAATGATTTTGGAAAATAATCTAATTGCGACATTTCTGAGAGATTGCAATTTGATTTGCGTTATTTTTTTAAAGTTAAGTTCAATATATGTTACATATTTAAACCATGTTATGGAGCATTACCACATGAGATGACATCAAAATATTAACTGTTCTATACTCAAATGAAAGATAAGAGCATACAGATACAGGATTAATTTCTTTAAGCATGGATGTATTGCATTTTAGGACATGCAACAACAGTCCGTTCACCTTGGCAATTTTAGACTTTTTTTTTTGATGTGCTGAAGCACAACTAAATGGCGTATCAGCATCCCTCAAATAATGATTATTATTTATATATTTAATTCAAACTTTAACCAAAGTTTAAGCTCTCTAACGTTACATTTTCAAACTTGGCTTGCCTTTAGAGATTGAACAAATACACAGCCTGTTCATTGTTATACAGTGAAAATAGTGATTTAGCAGACACTCTGTGTATTCTCATGAGACCCCCCCAAATGTTTGATCCTAGAAACTCCCCTGCTGGAACTATAGTTCCACTGTTCCAGTGTCTGTGCACCTTTTATGGGCGCTATTCTTTTTGTTTCATGGCGCTTATGGGTGATCGCTGTTATTTACACAGATGCTGCACACATAACTTCATGGACATGATCTAGCGCTGAATTAGCTCCGCCTGAGATTGTAACGTTCTCATTGCGGTGACGCATGTCCGACTACGGATTTACCTTCACCGTTCGCATTTGGCATAGCCTAAGAGTAGGTCATAGACACGTACTACTCTACTTTATTTTTTTTTTTTTTACACAATGCGTCTTGTTATAAAGTCTCTCTCGCCCACCACGTTGATTTTGCTTGCTTTGCTTTAGTTGGACGGCCGCGCACAAGCGTGCCAACTGTGCTGTCACCAACTTCCTCGGAAACAACCACTACACCAGGCACTAAATACTGTTGGTGTGGTGTCCATTGACCACTCTTTGCTTTTCTTCTCGATTATCCTAAATTTTCCAATGTTGCTTCTAGCTCAGCGGAGGCAAATTTTCAGCAGAACTCCCACGAATGTGTTTCCTTGTGTTTCACGGGTTGTTGGGCGTGCTTTGTAGGCTACGTACCATAGATTGGGTCAGATGCACACATGCTTTGCGATTTCCTAATCGCATTGGTTCACATCGCAATTTCGATTAGAAAAACGATTAATCGTTCAGCCCTACTGAGAAATGGGTTAAACATTTCAAATGTATTTTTCTTCTTCTTGATAGTTTCCTTTGTTAAATATAAGTGGACAAGGAGAAAATGACAACCAGCAAGATGAGCGCTGGTGGCAAAATCCTATCTGTTCACCACTTTTCCCTGGATCTCAATGTACAGGTAGATGCATACAATTATAGTTATATGTATACTTGCAGTTTCAAAATATAAACTGTGACCTAGGAAGGAAGTTCTTTTGTGCTAACATGTTGACACCTGTTTTAGGTGTTTCCATCAGAATTTGTGCCTAAAAACATGGCATTGTATGTACAAATATACAATGAACATTGCTAAAATAGTATTCGTTCCTGTGGCAGGCTGAATTTGCCTATTCATGCATTCATGAAGAGTGGGACTTTCGCACAAAGAAATTGAAGATTTGTAAGGACATTGATTACCGATTCCATTATATGAAAACTGCGATGTATATCTCAAGTCGGTTTTGCTGTGAAAATGTGCTGCCTGTTACACCTGTTATCTCTAGGTTTGACGACACCTCATTGAAGAGTAGGGTAGTACAGTATTATCTAGTTAATGATTGTTGTGCAATATGTCACTTAAATCTGAGATTTCTGATGTCAGATTTTGTCTTATGTTTTGTACAGGGAGCAGCAACATTTAAGTACTCCAGTTTTGCAAAAGATGTTAATCGTTGAGAGGAAAGTGCCTCTCCTTTTGTGACTGGACATCTACCAGCAAGAATTTAGAGGCACGTCATCTTTGACCAGCTACCGTAGGCAACTGTTCTGAGACACCCCTCCCTACAATCCACTCAACCCTGCTGATTTTCATTTACTAACCTCAACCTTGTGTAACAATAATCAGATCAACGATAAAAAAAGTTAACTGAAAAACCGTAAAACTTAAAAGCTATGTTCTCCATCTTTGCGTGAAGCCATGTGCAAATATACATTATAGATATGTTTCAATTTATTCTTCTGTACTCTGGTCTTTATTCAAGACCCACAGTTGGGTGTTGGGGACAATCTTCAGTTTGACTTGTCAATTTATTTCCAACTTCTTTGCTTTTGAATTAGGATACTGTTAGTGTGTGGTGTCCGAATGGCTGTGCGTTTTTTTTTTTTTTTTTTTTGGGTCTCTGTTTAACTTCTGTTACCTAACTGTGATGCAACAGTTCATATTGTTGTGTGAGTCAACTGCTATTGCATCCTCTATTCTCCATCCTCAGTTCAGAAAGTCCTCCTACAAATGTTGATGGATTTTAAGTTTTTAAGAATTTCAGTTATTTTAAATAGCTTGAATGCCTTTCTGGATGTGAAGTAGAGAATGTGCAGATTTCTTCATAAATTTGTGAATTACCCAAGTGTGAAAAGTTATTCTCAATGAGTCAGATTTTTGAATGATTAGTCTTTTTAAGGAGCTAGTAGTAGATATGTTTTATGTAGTATGTAGTAGGTATGGTTTATGAGACGAAAAAAAAAAAAGAACTTTCCAAAAAAAAGAGCAAATAAGATTTTGTTGGCAAAAATACTACTAAAAAAATTTAAATAAAAAAATAACCTACTTAAAATGCAATGCTGTAAAAGTAAATAAGGAAAGTGTTTATTTTCGGGGGAGCAATGGCTAATCACCTAAAACGACTTTCTGAAGACACCAGTATGGTGCAGTTGAATAAAAATTTTTTTCTTTATGACAATTAGGACAAACAATTGGTGCTATAAATTTTATAAAATAGATTTTTAAATTGCAGCTTCATATTGCGGCTGTGATATGCTATAGACTAGTTTTATTGTAGTCCAGTCAGGTTGCACCCACATATATTCTTTAAGATAATGTGAAATCAAACATGTTATAAATACAGGTTTAAAGACCACAATTCTACAGATTTATTCAGGTTATACTTATAATGCCCAGATGGAAGAATAAAGGCAACATTACTGTGCTTATATGTAATGACTTGACAAATATGCAAGCAGCAGAAGTTAACTCAAATGGGGAAAATTGTCAAACTGTAAGAAAATAATTTACACTAAACTACAAATCTTTTTTTTTTTTTTTTTGGGGGGGGGGTATTAATTTCTTTTTAAACAATAGTGATGTATCACATTGTGTGTGTGTGTTGGCATTGAAGTTGCTAATTGCACTAGTTCAAAGTTTGATCTTTATCTCAGATGGTGAGTGTATGCAAAACATACATTTGCTAAAATACAAATAATTTGTAGACCCTAAAGGTATAGCTTCAGTAAAGTACCTGAATTACTTTAAAACCACTGTGTGTGGTTGGGACATGCATTAAGAGTTTACACACCACTGCAGATAAATGCAACGTGGATCTTTTTTATTTTTTGCATGTTCCATCCCTGCTGTTTTCTGCTCTACCAATTTAATAATTTTCTTGATGCATGATGTAAGGATGAAAATGAAGCACAAATGACAGAAAATGCCAACCCACCATTTGTAATGCGTTCTATTAGCACATTTGACAAATTGTTTGGTAAAAATATAATTAACTGCTGTAATGCACGGTCTCAGGTGAAGTGTCTTCATTTGCAGCATAGCTGTTAAAATTGTTTCTCCATTTAAACAACACAAAGAAATCACTAGAGTCAACTTATTCCTATGCTAATTGAAGTATCCCTGCTAAGTTGTTTACCCTCAACACAACAATCTACAATAAAATCTGTGACAGTGCATTCAGGCTTTAATGCAAAATCTTAAGAGGCTACTGTAAATTTCCAATAAAGGAGAGTTAACTAATGGACATTATTTAGAGCTAGTTTCAAAATGGAGCAAAGCAAGTAGATTGCACAAGCAATGTGGAGGGTCTTTCTCAAGGGCCTTTAGACTTATACTTTGGCAAATGTAAACAGCATTCAAGAGTAGGCTATAGAGAAAAAAAAAAAATTTAATTTTGGATGCAAAATACTTTTGAGTGAGGGATTGAAGAGATAACTAATCACACATTTTTTTCGCCATCATGTTTCCATCACTCCCATCATTGCAAGATTTTGTGACTGTCACAAAAACACAAGAAAATATGAATACTAAATACCTTTTCTACATTGTTTTCTTCCATTGTTAGGCTGTTTCCAAAATTGTTTCATAAGGAAAAATGCATTCTGAGTGAAGCAACATTGACCGGGTCTAACAACACTGAGTTACAATTGCACTGTGGTCTGAAGAACATATCCAGCACTGAAAACTTGATTTCCTTGTCTCTTCATTACTTATAACATCTGTTCAACCATTTCTCCCAGTCCTAAACTTCCATTTGTCCCAGGTGGTTGTGTTTAGTTTCATGTACACTTTGAGTAAATTATTTTGTTTCATTGTGGAGTTTTCTTAAAATCTAATAAAGGAATAAACCAAATATCAACCCATTGCATCTGTCTAATGGGTAGGGTTATCTGTCTAATGTTCAACCATAGGGTTGAACAAGTAGGCCTAGACTATCTGAAAATGTGTAGGCTATGGGCATATTGACAATGCACTTCCAACTATTCTCTATTTGGCTTAATGGCCTTACTGTCGCTAGAGGGCAGGATAGTGATATTTTATTAAATGTCACAAGGTAAATGTAGCTTCATGTTTAAGTAAGCGTTCAATAAGTATGGCTTTCACTGTCATGGTTTTTCAATAGCCTATTAAAGTTTTTAAAAACGAAGAAAACAATCCAGTCGTCTAAATTGCTTTTTGGCTGCAGCCTGTAGAGGCTTGAGGCCAATCCGTTTTTTCCAGTGTTGATCTTGAATTGTAAGCGACTATTAATGCCTTCCGGAACGACAGGTGAATACATCGATGATGTACACATTCTTGGCTCGATTACATGCCACTCTCGGTAAGTTTGTTTTAAAATGGCGGCGGAAGCATCGACACAGGTAGGTTAATGTTAATGATATCGAAATAACTTCACATGCTTGTTTTGTGTATTTGGACAATATCGAGGGGTTTTTCTGGATTTTAGTCGTTATAAATGCATTAAGAAAGACTACAAAGTGTGTCGCATATTATTTTGCCACTCGATTATACTTGAGGAAGCGCAGACAAATCACCGTACCGTACGATACAGTACTGTGTGTCAGGGAGCAAGTGCACCGAGAGAAGTGGGTTACTAGTAGGACTACCGCTTTACAAAGGCACATCATTCATCTACTGTTTCAGCTGCATCTTATGTGGTGAGAAAGCTCTGAGGTGAAGCTGGTCCGGCATATGGACCGCTCCCTGGCAGTCCACCTGTAGCATCTGGCCCCCCCCCCAAACGGCCCCCTCTGCCTCCGCCATGGCGTACACCACCCCGGACCCCCAAGACCAACAGAACCGAAGAGGAACTCCTTGTGGTGTGTGACTATATTATATTTAAGTTTATTTATTTTCACCTGGTTTTCCAAAGTTACGTACCAGTCAATTACGGTCAGGAAATAACGAAGTGACACTATTTGCCTATGTTAAAGCTGTTAATGAACAGATTACATCAGTTCAAATCCATTGAGTAGACATATGTGGTCTATCTTGTGTGGACTAAAATGAGAAAAGTGTAGCATACGTATTACCGTGAACATAATGGCTGAAAACACCTGCTCTTTTTCAACATCCATTTTTTGAACCCGTCTTTGTTTTGGATGATGTGCTCTGGTGTTTTAGCCATGGAACTATTAACGGGCTTTGCTTCTAGGCTATTTATTGAGACCCCTGGCAGTAGTGGAGTCTTGTCCTGTGGCTCTGTGCTAGGACAAAGTCCCATGGTCACACGATGACCCACAGTGTTTAGAGTAAAAAAAAAAAAACAACTTTATAAAAGTCCTTGATTAGATTCAGACCAGAGCATGTTGTTCACATTAGAACAGGGCTGGCAGTGGCATTTCTTATTTTGTCTGTTATATTAGTGATTAGATCAGATCAACATTTTCACCAATTTCTATAATTTCTCAACAAAAATGTGTTTAGTACTGTGCAATACAAGTAGGAAATTGTGTAAACTAATGACAAACTTTTGCTATGCTATCAGAGTTGTCTTGTTATTAATAATTGTCCGATTGCAAGCAGACATCGATAAGGCCACAATATAGATCCCAGCCACTTTCTAGCACCTGAACTTGTAGAGAGAGCCTTTAACAGCAGGTGGTGCAGTAGAAAGGTAATGTGTAGGCTGTACTGAAATAGTTTGTCCATTTGCCATTGTACTGTAGATACTGTACAGCATTGGCAAGCAGAAGCTTAGAGTTAGAAGAGCTAGGAGTTATAGCAAGTGTTGTGCATTATGATTTAAATAAATAACCAAGCAAAAGTATAAGCACAGCAGGTGTTTTTGTCTCATGCCAGTCCTTTTCACCTTAAACGTGTCAGCTCCAGTTGCATCCAGGTTACTGTATGGTCATGTTTCATCTCACTGTGTTCACACAACTCTTGGTGTTTATCCCATCCATGCATTGCCTGCGAGCGCTCTCATTTGTCAATATGAATTAACTGATTATTGCAGACACCCATGCTGAGGGCTATCCAATGCAGAAAATGAAAATGTGATGAACTGTGCAGACCTGTTTGTACCACTAATTTATATTTAAAATTAGAAAGGCTTCAGGAATGTGTTTACTGTTGATATAGGCTTAATAATCTTTCACTTGGTTAAGTCACTGTCACACAGAGCAGGTTTAATCAAATCAATTCACTATGATTGGCTGTTAACATTGTTCCAGAGTAATGTTCCTTCAATTGACATGCTTCCTTCTCCGCTGTGCTATACATGTGTTCTTAAAAATAGTCATAAAATGTTTTAACAATAGTTAAATACACCAGATGGTCTAAGGCCCCGATCACACAGGACGCGCTTTTCAGCTGCCAAAACGCAAGGTGTACTGTACTGCATTTTATGTTGCAGCGTACTCTGCAAAAATGAGCAGTTCAGCGTTTTTATAAAACTAACACAATCCTCTATCCACTGCATGTGTGTGTATGTAAAACTGACATAGTAGCCAGCTACCTAGGCCTGCTTAAAACAATTATAGTTTTCTAAAGTTACAAGCATAAAAAAAATTCAGATCCAGCGAATCTTAGTTAAACTAGTTATAGATGTTGTAAAAAGTATTTATTAAATATTGCTAATATACTGGTATCAAGCGACCGCCTCTACTCCTGAATGCGGTGTCCTAGTAATTGTAAACATGCCCGCTTCTCGGATCATTCGATTGGATAACAGAAAAAAATGCAGATATCTAATTCGAGGCGTTCAGAGCGCTTCTTCTAAAACGCAAGGCGCAGCCGGTGTCTTAAAAGCGAGGCGCCAATAAGCAGCACGCAAAATGCCTTCTGCCAATAGAAAACAATTAAACAGACGCCTCTCGGTGCATAAAGTGCGTCCTGTGTGATCGAGGCCTTAATAGTCTCTTTTATTTCGACTTTATTGGGTGTAAAAAAAAAAAAACTAAATATGAATACAGCAACCTTTTTTATTTCAGTAGCTGTTCACATAGGCTAAGCAAAGCAGTTCAGATAAACATTTTAAGAATAAGAATAATAGTCACAAAAAAGTATAATTTTCATGCTGGTTTTCATTTGTTTTGTAAATTGTATTTACCCTGTTTAAACTACAAGAAGGCATTATCATATTTGGGTCATTAACGAATAAAGTTTTTAAAAGTGCAAAAAAATATAATGTAGAATTAACAGGGTCCAAAATTAACTTTTTGAGTTACCAGCCAAGGTGCTGGTAGATTATAAGAAATCTACCTGTCAAGCATTTTTGTTACCGGTCAAAATAATAAATTGTAATTGTTGCGTCACATACAGTAGCCTACTGTTTCAGTTTTTCATTGGGATAACACGACAGCACAACTCATCACAACATCATAGGCCTACCTACTACCTCCATTATAGCTTAATTAACTACTGTAGTCACTGTCAGCCTCGCACAACTATGTTATCTCCAAACCTCAAATGCTCACATTATATTTGCCATACTTTCCTCTGGTGTTTTTTGAAAGGTTGACCATCGTTTTAAATATTGCCACTGCTCTTATTTAGCCTGGCTGTATAGCAACTAGGGCTGGCTAGGCACCATTCACATTTGAACTGCTACACGGTACCGTTTTTATACTTTATTCTCTATGTAATAACTCAAAAATGGTCATGACTTGCCCAAACTGGCATGCATGATTTCTGTATACGAGCACATATGTGAGTGCCACTACAATGCATGCAAAACCTATTTCACAAGTAGGCGGTTTGTGTAATTAAGATATTAAGGAAAAAAATGTACAGTATATGCCT
Organism: Typhlichthys eigenmanni; assembly: GCA_027564635.1. NCBI lineage: Eukaryota > Metazoa > Chordata > Actinopteri > Percopsiformes > Amblyopsidae > Typhlichthys > Typhlichthys eigenmanni. The sequence goes on along the minus strand of JAODUK010000010.1, from coordinate 1,483,706 downwards.
TGAACATTAAGACTACTTCAAACCATAGAACTATATAAATAACTTGTTGCTTAGACATCTTGGCATTGCAAAAATACCTCCCTTTGCTCTGTTCCCCCATTTGTTTGGGGGGGGGGGGGGGGGGGGGGAACAAAA
>JAODUK010000010.1:1462582-1477498 GCA_027564635.1 Typhlichthys eigenmanni | reverse complement strand
GCATTCACTCGAGCGACGTAATAGGTCAACTTGCAGTCTTTGCATTTTTTCTTCAGATCACACATACTGGCTCCTACACTGTCAGAAAAAAAGTGCAAAATTTGTACCTTTAAGGGTACAACAGCTTGTCACTGGGGCAGTACCCTCAAAGGTACACCCATTGTACCTCTTAATATTGGTACACATTAGTACCCTTACAGTTTGTACCTTATGTGAGCAAATATGAAACCCTGGGATACAAATATGTATCTAAATGTTTTGGTACAAAAATGGACCTTATGAAATGGTACAAATTTGTCCTTATAGAGGGTACTGCCCCAGTGACAAACCCTTTGTACCTTATGGTGGCAAATGTGTACTCAATAAAGCACGTTAAACATCATTATGCTTTATAAAATTTATTAGCTAAACGTTATAACAATTCATCCACATTATAACAAAACATTCTATCAATTATCAATGACCAATTACATTGACCTTTTGAAATTTCATGTAATCCAAACATGGAATTGATGGCAGTATTGACATTTCAAATAAAAATTCATATGAACACAATAAAGAATTAAAATGTATTGAACAGCTGCTTTTTAAATTCACTTTTTTTTTTAAACGTGTACGAATGTATTGAAGTCTAACAATACATTAATATGTATTTTAACATTCATGTATGGCTTGTACATGTATGTCTTAAAAAAATGTAAACACACTTATCATTTGTTAACACTTCTCTTAAAAAGTTTAAACGTTTCTAAGAGTAACAAACAATTTATCCTCAATATTGTACATGTCATGGGCCTGAAAGTCAATTTCTTGCCCTGGTTTAACCACACTCCATTGTGGATCAACCTTGACCGTGTATGCATGAAAGTGTGAATCATAAACCACTGGGATTAATATTTTACAGCACAGAAGCCACATCGTGTTTATATTCAGAATATATTTGATAAGAAAAAATAGAGGAATATTCTCTGCATGCAAGTAATCAACAATGAATACATCTTTACATGCATATTTAACACTGTCAATGATCACCTTTGACACACGTTCCATGTTTTTAAATACATCCTCACTCCCATGTACACCAGCAAGGCACCTCTGTAGTTCTAATGGAAGAGATGAAAAGGGAGTATCTGTGCTCGTACCTGTTACCATTTCAAATTCATCAAGAATGTTGTGTGGGTAAATTCCCGGCATTGTCACATCTGGTGCCTGTCACTTAAAGTTTTTGCTATATTAATAAAGTTTCTGCAGTCACTTGCAACAGTTTTAAAATACTGGTGTTTGGCTTCAAAGTGCATACACCATAGTGAACGCAGGACGGAGCTGCCTGCCGTCTCAACAGCAATAAATACTTCCCCAGCAGTGTTAGCATCAAGGAGTCCTCTGTGGCCAAGCTAGGCTCCGTCTGTCGTCGCATCTATAGGATATTCTCTCATGCCTACTTCCATCACCGTCAGATATTTGATAAGTATGAGAATTGCAATTCATTGCAATGAGTCTGGGATAGTGAATCATATAGTGACATTTTGGCGTTATGACATTTTCAAAGTTCTCTTTCATTTTTTCAAGGAATTCGCAAATAAGTAATTTTAATACGACTAGATTTTCCCTTTTAACTTTTGGGGCAATTACAATGTCCACAATGTCACGGCAGATCAGGAACACATCCCAATATTTGCAATTGGATGGAATACGGTGTGCCACTAAAAATGGTAAGAGCCTAAAGAGACACCATTTCTGAGAGGCAGATCCTGTAATTCCAGAGTTCTGCATAAGTCGCTCTGATAACTGTACTGGTCTATTTCTTATATCATTTGGACCAATTCTAAGTTGTTTTAGTTCTTCATTTATCTCTTGAATTGTTATGTTCTCTCTTTGTGAGCTTGGCACACAACTAACTTAATTGTAAGAGGAATAACTCCTTCTAACAAGTCGTGCATTATGTCAGGTGGTATTGATTTTGTCACATCAAAATACTTAAGTTAATTTAATGGAGAAGGACCATTAACTCCGTATGTTACTTTATGATCAGGGTTTTCAATACATGCAAGATGATACTGATGTGCCTCTGAGTTTCTTATTACAAAGTCATCTTCATCAAATTTTTCTTTCATGTCTGTAAATGTTGCCATGCAATAGCGACAAATTCTGTGCGAGTTAAACGACATACTGAAACCATCTAACATGTGGGCTGAAAGATTATCTGCTGAAAATGTTGCAATTGCAGCATGAAAAGTCTGCTCAGTCCCATCCACAGTAATAGTGATACCATCACTTTCAAGTTTCTTTAAATCTTCTAACATGGGTTTTAAGATGGTTTGTAAACCACAACGTTTCACAAATGTTTGACGTACTAAAACAGCAAGATGGATATGCTTCAGTTTTGAGCGATGTTTGCTGTCAAGGTTGCCTATAGTATAATAGAAAGCAAAAAGCTTATGCTTTGTTCTCTTGGACCCTAAAGGGTTGACAACTTCAAATTCATCTTCATAAAAATCAAGGCGTAAGGCATGTGGATTCACTTTGAAAAAGGGATGTTCCTTGAAGTAAGTACCATCAGAGTAGTCACTTAAAATATCTGGATCTCTGTCCTTAAACCTGTTGGCCTGAATTTCGTCAAGTATGTCTTCGTGTGAGCAATAGTTTGATAACACTTCAATGATGGGCACATAAGAGTATGTCCCTATTTTTTGTCCGCATTCTGACCTCAAAATGTGATGCACAGGTTGAACCAATTTCAGTTTAGACTTGCAATGTTCTTTTAACATGTATGGTGACCTAACAGCTGCTGAAGCTTTTACAAAAAATTCACTAGAGTGCATCACATCCATCAGTCCAGGACATTCCAAAATATTGAACTCATTTTTTTGCAGATGGTAGGTAATAAAAGCATCGTAATTTTCTTTAAAATAACTAAACAAAAAGTTTAAGTCATTTACAATTTCTTGTTGGACAGTCTGTGGTACGTGCTTTTTTTCTCTACATTTTAGAATAAAACTACAGAGATTATCTTTAAAGTTTCTCAACAGTGCATCCATACTTGGCGGTATATCTTCCCTGGGCTGTAGATCATTGTCTATTCTGTCCATGTCAAAGTTTATCTCACTGTCGTCCATCGTATTTTCTTCACTGTCGTCCATAGAATTTTCTTCCCTGTCGTCCATCGTATTTTCTTCCCTAACAGGTAGCACATGCTTCCCATGTTTACGATACACATGACGCGTGAACGATTCATATAATGTAAAAGTTGACTTGCAATTATTAAGTCCACATGTGATATTAAAGTTGGCTTCATGAGAATGGATAAGGCCAACGTGTTGAACTAGTTTCATTAAGGTGAAGGTGGTTCTTTTACACCTTGTACATCTATATGGTCGTGGCATATTTAATACAGAATGTTAATCAATCGGGTCACATTGACCGGTAGGGGCTTTTCACCCACAGTACTGTTCAAAGTATGTTGGAGAAAGGTCAGCGTATTCTTGATGTAAGGTGGGTAAGCCAAGTCAAAAACAAAGTACAGAAGGCTGCCATTACCCCCTCTTCCACTCCTGTTGCCCTGCACAGATCCACGCCATCCACTTTGACAGAAACTGGAACCTTCCTGGTAAAGGCCATCTTCCAGTCATTGTCTACCAACTGTACAGTTGGGTATGGGCTTTCAGCATCACACTGTTCACAGAAAACAAAGAGATCAGAACAATAAATTCAACTACCTATAAATCCAGCTTTGTGAAAAAACTCAAAAGTTGAAATTAAAATATATTTATAACATCAACACATTTTCTTCAAATTAGTTTTTGCCACTAATATTTCCTCTTGGATCTCTATTATGTTGTTGCTTAGTCAGTGATTTTAATTCTGCTTCCGCTGCTCTGATTGTCCGGACAATCTCCCGTTCAATAGTCCCCTCACTCGCGAAAAAGACCACGGGGTAGTTGAACTGCTTCACTTGGAGTAAGGACTCATTCCCCACCTGGAGTAGGCACTCCATCGGTTTCCTGCTGAGAACCATGGTCTCAGATTTAGCAGTGCTAATCCTCATACCAGCCACTTCACACTCGGCTGCGAACCAATCCAGTTAGTGCTGGAGGTCACGGACTGATGATGCCATCAGGACCACATCATCTGCAAAAAGCAGTGTTGAGATCCCCAGGCTACTGAACCGCAACCCCTCCCCACCACGACTACGCCTCGATATCCTGTCCTTGAATATCACAAACAGGATTGGTGACAAAGCACAGCCCTGGCGGAGACCAACCCCCACTTGAAACGAGTCCGATTTACTGTCAAGAATCCGTACACAGCTCTCGCTTTGGACATACAGGGATTGGATTGCCCTTAAAAGGGACCCCCTCACCCCATACTTCCGCAGCACCTCCCACAGTATCTCCCGGGGGACCCGGTAATACACCTTCTCTAGATCCACAAAGCACATGTAGACCGGAAGGGCATATTCCCAGGCCCCCTCCAGGATCCTTGTGATCTGCCTTGGGGGCAGGATGGTCTAGTGGTCTGGGTTTTGGACTTCCAGCTGGAAAGTCATGGGTTCAAACCCTGGTGTTGACCTACCTGGAAGTATCCTTGAGCAAGATGCCTAACCCCTAATTGCTCCTGGCGGTTGGTCGCACCTTGCATGGCAGCAATCACCATCGTGCATGAATGTGTGTGTGACTGGGTGAATGTCAGGCAAAAATACTGTAAAGCGCTTTGGATAAAAGCGCTATATAAATGCGCACATTTACATTTACACATTTAAAGAGCTGGTCCGTTGTTCCACGACCAGGACGGAAGCCGCATTGTTGTTCTTCAATCTGATGTTCGACAATCGGCCAAACCCTCCTCTCCAGCACCATGGAGTATACTTTACCAGGGAGGCTGAGTAGTGTGATACCCTTGTAATTGGCACACCCTCTCTTGTCCCCCTTTTTGAAGAGGGGAACCACCACCCCAGTCTGCCAATCTTTTGGCACTGTCCCCGACTTCCACTCGATGTTAAAGAGGCGTGTCATCCAAGACATCTCCTCCACATCCAAAGCCTTTAGCATATCTGGGCGGATCTCATCAATCTCCGGGGCTTTGCCACTGTGGAGTTGTTTGACTACCTCCGTGACCTCCCACAGGAAAATTGATGATAATCTCCCAATCAGCCTCCAGCTCTGTCTCTACCATAGAGAGAGTCAGTCAGATTTAGGAGTTCCTCAAAATGTTCCTTCTACCGCCTAATTACCTCCTCAGTTGAGGTCAACAGCGTCCCATCCTTGCTGTACACAGCTTGGATGGTTCACCGCTTCCCCCTCCTAAGGTGGCGGACGGTTTTCCAGAAACACTTTGGTGCCAACCGAAAGTCTTTCTCCATGGCTTCTCCGAAGCTCTCCCACACCCGCTACTTTGCTTCTGCTACGGCAGATGCTGCAGCCCTATGGGCCCGTCGGTACCTTGCAACCACCAAGCGTGCCTGGATTTTTAAAGGGAATGGGAGATGAAACTCTGATTGGTTTGTTTATTATGCCCAAAACACACCACTGAATAGTGGACAATAAGTACAACCTGTCTAACGTTGCCTGGCACATTGATCGTTTATCTGCCGTTAAAATAGCAAACGTGGATTTGGACACACCCTAAATGCAATTTGCACATTAGACATTGCCCTTAGATTGTTAAAATAGGGCCCTAAATGTCACCAATTTAACAAACATACAAGCAACAGTAACTAAATGTGTTGATAACGCCTTCTCTTGAGAAACAAATGTAATGTGAATGAGGTTTTTGTGCAGAACAATTAAATAATAGGCCAAATAGATTAAAAAAAAATTTTTTTTTTAATTTTATACAATTATCGTTATTGCGGGCAAAATATCGTGATAGTATCGGATCTTGAGTTACTTGTGATTCTCACCCCTAATCGTCATCATTGTCATCATCAAAACAGTGAAAAGTTAGTATGGCAATGATCTAGTGAGAAACACAAGTGGACAATAAAAACCCCCGTGGACAATAAAAACTGCATACTGTACCTGTCCCAATGTAATGAACTGGTCGACCTTCTCTTTAAAAATGTAGGGCAGCAGGATCAGTGCGGCACGGAGGTCAACATCTATAGGACACAAGATTCGTCTTCAATTATATATATGTGTGTGTGTGTAAAAAATTTGTTTTTGTTAACATGGAAAGATACAGCCTTTTCATTTCAATCCCTCAATTAAATTGAGTTTATGATTTAGTATTTTTACTTTAAAAACCTGTGGTCACATTGCGTCACATGCAATGTATGCATGTATACTCGAGTTCTGTGGCGTCTAAAAATAGAAGCATGCATTCCTGAAGCGTGCATTCCTGCACGTTATAACATTTTGTGTAAAATACTTAAGCACACAAAATGTTAAAACGTGCAGGATTATATTTTACGCATTGTGTTAAATTTGCATGCACAGAAGTATATGCTCAAACTGTCTTTTTCTGTCTTTTTCCTTCTTAAATGGAAGGTGAAGTGTGACTGACAACACACGCGGCGATAACCTGAACAAAGTGTAATTTTATACAGATACATTTAAAACAAAGTAATGACCATATTAAGTTTCTGATTATTCACTACACACTAAAACTGTAACAATACCTGGAAGATCTTCTTCCAGCATTTCTTCTCTTGCTTCAATGTAGACTTTGGCAAGCTGGGTTTTTTCCTGAGCAATCTTGAGCACCTTCGGCACAACACCAGTGAAGCCCTCTTTCAAACGCTGGCATAGTTTGACAGATGATGGATGGATCCTGTCAACCTCATCGTACAACTAGAGATGATAGAGGAAATTTCTTAATCATTTAACCAAATCATGTTAATATTGAAGGACCAGACTTGTTAAGCATTAAAACCGCTTTGTAATACTGTTATGAAGTACATTAGCTGTTACTATTCAGAGTGCTATAAGGTGATTAGGTATAATGTGTTATTTTAACTACTTATATTGATCAAACAATCTGATTCATGTCACATACCCCTGAGGGTGTTTTTAGGAAAGGGTATTTCTTTAGTATATCCTCCACAGCCATTCCATCAGCAATCTCTCGTCGCCTCCATGCAAATGTTCGCTGCATGCAGTCATTCACAACCATGGTGTCTGATTGCATTCTACCATACTGGACATTGACATGACTCTCAATAGAGGATGAGTGTTCACCAATAATAGCAGGCATCTTTTGGAGAAAAAAAAGTGTAAAAGAAAAACAGTCCAACCTCACAATGCAAAGAAACTTTTTCATTAAGAATTTTCGACCACACAAAATAGAGCCTCAATTACCATTGCCGCATTAGTCGTGTAAAATATTGTGCACAATAACTTTTCTAATTATATTCAGCTACATAAATCTGCTCACCCCTGGCATAAATCTGCAATAGACTTGCCGTTTCCGGAGACTGTCTTGCTTTCTTGTGTCCAAACTTCTGTTTGCTTCTAGTAACTTCATCGTCATGAACCAAAGGTGCACGCTCTGCTTTAAATTTCCGTTTCAGGGATTGATGCCAGGTATGCTAACACATACAATTAAACAAACATGCAATATACACTATATACATATATACATACATACATAAACTACCAAACTAATTTCAAAATAATTACATCAGATACAACAAGATCAAAATATAAACTTTGTAACTTACATAGCCATTTCCCTCCAGATCCTTAAAGAAAGGATACTTCATAATAAGTGCTTTCACAACTTGCACATATTCTGCATTTGTGGGATACCTGTGATTAAATTAAGATACAAGTATTTAAGTAAACCAATGTATAGTCTACCAACAAGCGTTTGTAAATTACAAAGTTTTTTCACAATTGTAATTCCCATTAAAAGTACATTTGACTCTGCCTCTTTACAAGTATTAGTTAAGGCGTACTCACACTAGGCCCAGTTGCCTTGAACCGTGCCCGAGCACGATTGTCCCCCCTCCCCACACTGCAGTTAACATTCAGGGACAGGGCACGCTTACTCCAAAACAGTAGAACACTAGTTTTGAGTTACATTAAATGCTCTTGTAATATTATAGTTACTTTACATTTAATCTGGTGTAGGTATCGCTTTATCTTCCTAGTCTGCTTGCTCAAAAGAAAGTTTAGAGTTGCAAAGAATGTGTTGAGAATGTGGCATGATGAGCAGTATAGGCTACTTCAAAATAATCCTAACTTCACCATGACTAACAATGGACAATGCACACATTGCTTACATTGTGTATTCTACTATTCCTTCATGGAGAACTCTTATGATCTTCTGTCGATCTCTGGATGACTTCTGACATGCTTCTTTGTTGTCGAGTCTAGCTTGTAGATCTCTGGGGAAAGGTGGAATGACCATCCGTCATGATGGTGAAATAATGAAATCAGAATTACAACATGTTTTCCCTGCAGAGTTTCGAGACAGGAATCATCCCAAAAATATCAAAAAACACCAACAACATCTCCCATGTTATATTCATGTTGCTAAAAGGTATAGTAAGCAATTGTAAGCAAATTCACAAAATCTAAAGTCTACACAGTCCTTCGTAAATAGTAACACAATCAAAGTGGTGGAGACCGCACATGACAACAATATCCTAACCTATACAATGTGTTGCCGGAGTTTCTGAGGGAGCACCCAATGGCATTGAAGGTTATTTTGTTCTCCAAATAGAGTTCAAATATCAACAAGCTTTCTCTAGAATTACTTACTATACCTTTATTAATTGTAATACATATTAAGACATAATGCTTGTAATGCCCAACAAAGTAAATCTTACCTTTCTGTAGTTAAAGGCTGCTCAACGCATTCTTCAGGCACTGGTTCTAAAGTTAGTGTTACATCTTTTAACTCTCGTACAAATTTGTTGAACTTTACTTGTTTTTTGAACGATCCAGCAAAAAGGAATGCCACCATGTTATCTGTAAGGCCACATTCTATTGTTTCACCGTCAACTTCATTGTCTGAAAATACATTGACAGAAATAAATAATTTTTCTAAATAATCCAAAACATTTTACAAGTAAATAAAAAGTATTTTTTCAAAAAGCATGTTTTGGTGAGGTATAACTGAGGCATTCTACTGACATATAAGCACTCAGTCATATCTTTATAAACTGGTACATACTTCGCCAACATACATAGCAGGGATCTTGCTTTTCCCAAATCAATATGACCAAGTCTGTGACTATAATTATTGTCTGGCTATATTTAGTCTAAACTTCTAAAGACTGTAGGGCTATTTGGATTTTAAAATATCTCAGATTCAAATATAACAGATTATGCATTTTGTATTTTGGAATAAAACTGAATAACAGAAGCAACATACTGTAGCAAAACGATGTGGCTGCTTCATTCAACAGTACCGTTCACATATAGATATGGGTGTAATACATATATATACACAAAATATTGAAACATGCGGTATGGTAAACGAATTAGATAAAGTCAGGTATTTAACATTTCTGGGTTCGTTATGAATTACATTGCTGAATGGAAAACTAATGCGATAGATGAAGCAGTAGCTAGCACAAGCCAATAATCAACTACAGGTAGCTTGCACGTCGAACACAAGCACAATATGGTCACTGCACGTTACTTACTACATTCACGCAAATTGTAAGGGTGTACAGTAACTTAAAACCATCCAGAAACCTTTTATATTTGATGCGGTAACAAAACGACATACGGTACGTTAGAAGTGGGAGTTTGCATCTCTCCAGTTTAAGGGCAAACTCAGGTGCGTACACGAAATATACCCTGCAGCTAGCATACCGACCGACGGTTCCGGTGTCTACCGACCCATAGAGAATACAACCAAAATGACATACTCGAAATCTGATAAGAATACTGTATCGTTCTAATTTAGTTTAACAGAAAAGGTTGTTCACTATGGATTCATTCGTTATCCAACTTGAAATTAGATATCCAAAAACAAAAAAACGGGACATTTTACATCCCATTTTATGGTTAATTAATTAATGTTTTCATTTTAAAAACAGATATGATTCTGACAGTTATAAGTACAGTAGTCTATAAAGGTTTATACCCTTGTACACCTGCCCCACGTACTGCCACCATGAAGTGGAGGTGTTCAGTGACTAGAGAAGATGGGTCTGGAAGTCCTTTACCAGTTTGGACGCTGCCTGGCTACAGCAAGTCATTTTTGGGCACGACACTGATACTGGTATATGTAAAGTATGGTACAACCAGAGACGTCTCTGGGTCTCATTTTGTATTGTAGTTCCTGGTAATTCTAGTGTACAATATAGAGTGATTGTAGGTCTATACATGCCGTTTTTATGTCCCTGTGATCATTTGAAGTGCAGTTATGGCTCTCTCGCCCCATTCATTTCAATACTGTCTTTCTAATAATGGCCCAATTCTGGTACCGTACCGGTACCGTACCATACAGAGCTAAGATTGCTGCCGACTTTTGTATAAAATCGCGTTAATACTAATGGACTAATTCTAACTAACTTTTTGTAAATAACACATGGAATTAATTAATATAAAAATATTGCCTACCTACTGCTTTTGACATATATACAATTGTGGCTGACGTTTTCTGGCTAGCTAACTAATGCCAGCCGTCGAGTTAGCTAGCTAGCTACAGATACTTTATTTCAACGAGAAAGTTTATATCCAGAACATACAAAACACATTAACTTTACAATTCAACATAATATATCACCTCTGAATCTCTGTGCTTCCTGTTCGGTCACGTTTACTCCTGCCTCCTGCATCTTCTGGAGGAGCTCCTCTGTAGAAATCTCCATCATGGCTCTTTCATCCTCAGATTTTGCCGCCAAGTGATGGATGTTAGGAATGTTGGTGTTTGCAAGGAGGAACCCCACCCCCACCCCAGTAGCTAATGTCTCAATACATATATGTCAATACACTAAGTATAAAATATGTAAAATTATTATTGGAAATAAATACATGTTATAAAAGTTTAGGCTATATGGGACATTAAATATTACCAATTCAATATTTTTAAGATGTTAACATTCGGTTGCCAGTGTGCTCATATAGGCTAGGCCAAAGTAATATCCTATCCAATGTGATGGCAAAGAGGTCAGAAACAGATTTGATGTGCTGTGTTGTTTGGCTTTATACCAAGCTTGGCAGTTTTGTCTTCTATTACTGTATTTATAAGTTTAGGCCTAATATGAAATAGTTGGAGCGTATATTCAAAATGTTGCCCCCTTCACCACCACAAATGTTAATCTCCGCCTAATGGGAGAAGAAAATGATTGAGTCAGCCCTGACACCATCACCCAACTTTTTTTGGGTCACACAATGAATGTACCCCTATAGGTTGTTAATATGGTACAGACATGGACCCTTTGTCAGTCTGGAATTTATATGTACCTTTTCAACATAGAAAAGGTACATATTAGTACTTAATGGAATATATATGACCCTTTGCGGGTACATTGCCAATGATTGTACTTTGGAGAATATAAATGTACCTCTCCTGTACCCTTATTTTTGACTGTGTACCGCAGAATTAGCATTTGATCGGACTGTCTTGTGTTTTTCAAAACAGTATGGGGTTCTGTAGGACTTATTACAATCCTTACAATACGTAAATGTACTGCATTTATATATATAAATGGACTGCATTTGCCTCACATTCACCCATTCACACACCGATGGTGATTGCTGCCATGTAAGGTGCGACCAACCACCAGGAGCAGTGTGGGGTTAGGCATCTTGCTCAAGGATGCTTACAGGTTGGTCAACACCGGGGTGCGAACCCACAACCTTGCAGCTGAGAGTCCAACGCCCAGACCACTAGACCATCCTGCCCCCAAACAATAAAGATAAGAGGAGGACGTAGCTACACTTAAGACACACACCAGAAGGGGTCACAAGTTTAAGAAAAGAGGCTAAAAGACAGCTGGTCATTCCTGTAAGTTCTCACATGAGAGAGCATAGTTGAAAGGGTGGTCAGAGCAGGATATGGCATAGTCCTTAATGTAAATGATCCTAAGAGGCCTCTTTATTGGCCTTCTAGAGTCTTCCTGTGTATATCCTGTAGAGGTTAACTAATCTCAAACCTACAGAAACAAGTCTTAAGTGAAAAGGTCATTAAAGTCATGTAAATGAATATCTGTGAAAGCACACGAAAGGCAGTTCCCAGATCATAAACACAAGACTTATACAAAAATATAATAACATATAAGAATAAGTAAAAATATGCCATTACAACGGTGTTAACACTTTCCCATATTTATTTATATGATTTGTTTTTGCACAAGCTTCTCAAATATGCTTATATCTGTAAATGCTACATCCGTGTCAGGTGTAAGACCCGCATCCGCCTGCAATTTTTTCCCACATTCTAGAGCCATTTGATCTGTGTAATCAGGGTGTATCAGATGGGTTAAATTGATGGCGAAACATAGCTGGTTATCAACGCTGTTCACCACTGCTGTTCACCACCCCGTTGTAGAAATCGGCATAATCGGATATGTTAGAAGGGTCGGGGAGATTTAATAACTGTCTGATCTCAATATTATTAAATATTTCATGACGTATGATAGTGGGTTGCACACCGCCCCCTTGCTGCACTGCCTCTTGGCTATTTAACTCATTCAGATCCATAACATCGCTATCTGAAAACCCTTCCTGAGTCTGCGAGTCCTCAAAACACGCCGAATTGTCAGAATGTGCCGAATTGTCAGAATGCTCCGAAACCATATCAACATTATGAGAATCGTGTGATTGCGTATTTAAGTCGATGGTGTTTGACAAGCTACCATTAACGCCTGCGTGGAAGTTAGCATTGGGTGTAGTTGTATCGTTTTCATCGAAATCCTCACTAGTTAGGCCTTCCAATAAAAATCTATCTTGGACTGTGAGCATAGCTCGTTTCCGGAGGGCTGTTAGCTTATGGTTTATTTGGGTGCGAGTGTACATTCCTATATGAGACATGTTTTTTTTAAATTTTTTTTATTATTTATCATTTTATTATTTTATACCCCTCGAATGTTACACCTTAGCACATACACCGACGATCGAGACTAGAGCACTGTATTACCCAGTCCTGCCTCGATGTCATCCATTCTATTGCAGTGGCCGTCTAAAATCTCATATATAGCGTTTGCTTTTTTTGTTGTGTGATATTGGTAATGCTTTAGACCAACCAAACGCTGTGGGATGCTAGCTCCTGGATAATCAAGCGTGACATCTATGTGCGTAGTGGCTACATTTAGCCCCTGAAGGGCTCTTGTGAGACAACTAGTAAATGCAGTATTTCTACGTTTATACAAATCTAGACTGTTCATACACTGTGTTATGTACTTAATAATGTTACGATCGCAGCCATCGAAATTCAGTTCACTATAGTTGACGTCAGCGTCATTACCACAAGCCACATTGCGTGTCCGAGGGCGGGTGTTTCGTTGTTGGTTGGTGTTTGTAGACCCCGCACTTGGTCGAATGCCGGAGTTATACTGTCAGCTGTACGTGGCTGTCCTGTAAAATGGGTCTTCAGACGCTTCAGTTTTTTATCTGTGGGAGGTTGACATGAATCGTATATGGTTATTATAACATGGCATAACATTTGCTAGATAGATTATTAATAGCCCTATTTCCGACGCTTACTCGTAGCTTTTGTGATGGAGTATGCTTTCGGGGGGCCGATAGGAGTACTTGTTCTGATGGGAGGTTGCAGCTCGTCTGTAATGAGTCGTTTCTTACAGCCTGGGGCTCGCGGAGCTATGAGCAGCCCGTCAGCATTGCATGATGTGGATGGTTGGGGTGACCCTGCTAGCTGCCCGCTGCCAACATACTTCTTAAACCATTGCACAGCCCGGGGTGGGGGTAATAGCGGGGTGTCGGTTGTTGCTGTTGCTGTATTCCCCGGCGATTTCTGTAAAGCTATAGACGACGGTAATATTATTTTACACATGCATGCATTGTTTTAAAATATACTAAAATGCTATAAAAATATGTCAATGCATAGGTTATCTACACACCTAGTGTGATATGTTTTTTCTTGAATAGTTGTTTTTTCTTTTTCATTGGCGGTTGGGTTGCTGCAAAATAACACGTTAGCGACCATTCAAATCGTATTTTAGAATAATACTATTTACATTTTAACTTACTCGGTATGGTGTGAAGTGGCGGTTGTCTGTAGTTAGAATGCGTAGGCTTGGGTTTCACAACCACCGGTTTTGCTGTTAAGAATTAATTACATACATCATGTTAAATATAGGGGGTAAAACCATCAATATAACATATCCAGCCAAATAATGTTTATCTTACCCTGAATGGCATCTGCAAAATCGTCCCATCCTTTGAGTGAATCGTCACTAATAAAGATAGCGGTGTCTGCTTAAATAAAAAAGGAAAATAAAAAATAAAAAATAAAAACTATTATACCGGTTACGTTATATTGGGGATGTGCGCATCTCTGCTAACGTACCGTTTGTTATCTGCTCCATTATGACAGTTCTGTGGTGGTTTCCGGAGGTGTATCTAGCTGGCCGCAGGCCGTCGCAATTATATAGCAAGCTTAATAAACATACAGCTAAACCCCTAGCCATAGCACCACACATGCAAATTTTTCATTTATATTGTGGAAATAAAAAACATTTAGTAGGAGTCAGACCATTCGCTTTGAAAACAATGTAACACCGTATGGATTCGTATTGTTGCTCCGCCGTATTGATGTGTAAAACCTATGTATTTCCCACAGATAGCTGTACAGCATAGTAAAATGAATTGATCACATCCATAAGACCTCCATTGTGGGTGGTTGCGTATGGCTTCGCTGCTCGCTATAGTTATTCCTGCTCGTATAATCAACTTGTTTTTACATGAACAACTGTCCACCGTGTATGTGGTTGCGCTTGAGCTCCCGGGGTGAAGTTTTTCAGCTGTGATCCATTCTGAGTATGTTGTTGTTGGACTG
>JAODUK010000010.1:1413347-1431819 GCA_027564635.1 Typhlichthys eigenmanni | reverse complement strand
GAGATGCATTACGCTGCTCTGTATTAGAGATGCATTACCCTGCTCTGTATTAGAGATGCATTACGCTGCTCTGTATTTGAGATGCATTACCCTGCTCTGTATTAGAGATGCATTACGCTGCTCTGTATTTGAGATGCATTACCCTGCTCTGTATTAGAGATGCATTACGCTGCTCTGTATTAGAGATGCATTACGCTGCTCTGTATTAGAGATGCCTATCACAGTTAAAGGGGGAGTGGTAGTGAACAGTGTGAGCCTATCACAGTTAAAGGGGGAGTGGTAGAGAACGGCGTGAGCCTTTTAGAGTTGTAGGGGGAGAAATAATAAATTGCAACCTTCCTGCCACTCAAAAATGCCGTACAGTATTGCCTCATATTCACTCATTCACACAATGATGGTGATGGCTGCCATGCAAGGCTCCACCTGACCACCGGGAGCAGTATAGGGTTGGGTGCCTTGCTCAGGGACACCTCGACACTTGGCGAGGAGTTAGCGGGATTTCAACCAGCGACTTCTGCATTACATGTGGCCCCGCTCTACCCACTGTGCCACTGCCCACCGAGCCAATCAGATTTGGCGGGGGAGGAGTAGAGAACGATCTGAGCCAATCAGATTTGTTGGAGGAGTACAGAACTGTCTGGGGAGCCAATTAGAGTTGTCGGGGGAGTAGAGAGGAGTGCAGGGAGGGAAACGTGGTGCTCTCGGCATCGTAGCGGCTGCTTGGGCAATAAGGGTTACTGAGCATGAATGGAGGAGCATCCATTTAACCTTCATTGCTTCAGGAAAAGGAGCCTTTTCGCTATAGCTCCTGGACACGTTAACTTGTGTTTCATGCACTTTGTGTGCGTACGTGTCTCTGAATCACACTCCAGCAGAGAGTGGTGTAACATCTGAGACAGGCTTTCAGTGAGTGCACCCAGGACGGTTGTGTACCCTATCAAATCATCGCATATTTATTCATATAGCACACTGACGCTGCTGCTAACGCACTAGCACATCTTTCTATGCGTTAGGCCTTCAGGGGGGAAAGAAATGAGTGCACATCGCGCTAATGAGTACTTTGTAATGCAAAGCCGATATGAGTCAGCCTGTCCTCAGCGCTCTGAGATGTACACCCCGATTTAGACTCACGTTAGTCACACTGTGAGCTGGTGGAGTTATACTGTACGGGCTTCTGTTCCCCGGGGCTTCATGTGAAAGCTATTTTATAGCTGCACCAACGTAGGCCTATGGGGGGAGATTGTGAACAAGACCTCTGTGAATAGACATATTTCTCGTCATCCTCCATATAAGCCTATGTACGTTGCTGCTGAGTATTGACAGCAATATTCTGTTTCATATAGCATATGTAATATAAGATTGTATACCTTGTCTGTTTCCTCATATAATTTATACAAGCAAGTGTTAAGGATCAGGTAGGGGCAACTTGCTTAAGGATGCTTACAGGAAGGACAGAGATCAAACCAGAGACATTTACACTGCACTTGACCTCCACTGCCATGTTGCTGCTGTATTCTACAGTATATGGACTGCATTTATATAGTGCTTTTATCCAAAACACTTTACAGTATTTTTGCCTCACATTCACCCATTGTGATTGCTGCCATGCAAGGTAACCACCGGGAGCAGTGTGTGGTTAGGTATCTTGTTCAAGGATGCTTACAGACAGTTTGAACACCGGGTTCAAACCCATGACCTTGCGGCTGGGAGTCCAACACCCAGACCACTAGACCATCCTGCCCACATCTTCACTCATTGTGAGAATAAGACATTATACATACACTACATTATAGGCCTACATCTGAGATTTTCTTTTTGGACCCCTGGAAACCCTGCATTGACTTGTGAGACCACTGTGAGCATCAGACTAATCCAGGCCTACATATATTATTATATTTATCCAATTGTAGGCTACATGGTTGCTTATGAACAGAGGTCTGAGCCTATATAGAAGGCTCAGACCTCTATCTCTGGATGTTAATGTTAGCAATGAAGTGCTTGCTTAGCATAGCTCATAAACACACTATTAAATGAGATAATGAATGCAAACATGCCGCTAATGGTATTTACAGTAGCCTAATTTGTACGTACAACATTTGTAAGTACAAAAATGGTTGTATAATCAGTGGAGGAAATTGATCAAATAATTGTTTAAGGATAAATCCCTTTGTAAAATACCCTTTTCCATCTGAATAAACAAATACCAAATAAACAAGATAACACAATAAGAGTGTATGCATACTACATTTCTACATAGAACTCTTACGATGTCATAAACATTTGGTGGTTCTGATGACTTTAGAATTATGAGTTATTGTCTCTATACAGCAGGTGGATCATATACTTCTTTACTGTACGCGGCTAGTTATGTAACCAACGTGAAGTGATGACTATTGTTCAAATACCAAGAAACACTTGGGGCCTTTTGTGGGATTAAGGTTGATGCATTGAGTTTATTCAGAAAGCGAATATCTTTAGTTTTGAAACTTTAGAGCATCACCAGGACAAGTTCAAGATTGTGTGTATTACTGTGTGTTAAACAACATCTAACTGCTGTGAATGCTGGCTAAGCACACAAACTAAGTTAAATAAATGTTGATCAACTGATTTTTTTGAATAATAAAAAACACAGAACAGAATTATTGTTTCGCTGATGGTCGAAACATAATCTCATATTTACACTTTAAACTCTATAAAATAAACAAACCTAATATTTAAATCATAGGATATAGGACTATGTTTCCCACAATCCCGTATGAAGTCATGAAGTCCCCTTCAAAACAAAAATGATATGACTGAGTGATTGTACAACCACCTTCAACCAAGTTCGCTGGCAGCAAGGACCACAAAATGGTCAACACAGCGCATTGAGCCAAAGCTTGTGCCTTCTGAAGTACATCTTTAGGCTTTAGGGGTGGTTGCTGGGGGGGGGGGCGGTAACAGACTTGCTTAGATCCCATGTTTGGCACAATTTGTGGCAGTTGAACTAATAAGTGTTTCGCATCAGTCGTACTGTACGTTAAACACAAGTGTTCAGACAAATCTTTGGCATCATTTGTGGCAGTTGAACTAATAAGCCTTTCACATCAGTCGTACTGTACGTTAAACACAAGTGTTCAGACAAATCTTTGGCATCATTTTCTTATTTCTATTATTTAAACTAATCCCAGAATTTAAATCAATAAAACATAATCGTTGCTACCTATATGTACCTGTGAAAAGACACGAATGACTCATTTTTCTTGTGTTTATTTATTTCTAGTGTGTTTTTATTTTTATTTTATCTGTCCACAAAGTCATATTAGTCACTACTAGGTTAGATCGGATTCCCCTCACTGCAATCGCAGTCATCTACACAAGAGCACAAACCAAGCGTAACACCCCCCACACACACTCACACCATCGTCCCAGACAACTAATCTCACAGGCTTTTATATACTTTAGGTATCAGAATGTGAGTTAAAGTCCTGAAGAAATTCAGAAACCCATTCCAGTCACACCAGTGGACTGTCAAGACATTTGTAACTTTCATGAGTCAGGAACTGGCCCTTTACTAATATCTTACTTTCTTATTTTAATGTGTGTCATGTCATTGGACATCCACAGTGATTGGCAGGCAACTTTAGTCCAACGGGAGGAGGTGTGGGAGGGACAATGGCTTTGGGTTTGTGCTCTCATTTAAAAACACAACATCTCTAGCGCTATCTGTACAACATTCAACAACACATTTCTCTTGTTTTTGTTTTTTTGTTTGTTTTCTTCATAATGTCAAAACAATAATAATAATAATAATAATAATAATAATAATAATTATCATAAGAGGAGCCTTTTCCATCTTGACGGCATTGAACGGATATCACACAAACTGAAATATAATCCTAAGAATAATAAAGGCCTCGATACCAGATAGTACATGTCACCTTCAAGTGGTGCTAAAGAAAGAGAGAGAGAGAGAGAGAGAGAGAGGAAAGGGATTAAGACTGATAAGGAATAAACTGAAAATAAACCTCAGCAGGAGAGGAAGGGGGAATTATTACTATTATTTTTTCTCTCTCAATTTCTCAAGATCATACACATTTTAGTGTCATGGTGGACATGCTTTTTGGCACCTCGCAAGATTAAATATATATAATCTCGGCTAATCTTCCATTTGGGCTTTGGCTTGCCAAAGGTTACTAGTAAGACTAAAGGTGGATAGTGTCTACTTGTCTAAGGGTAAAATAGTAGCAGTCCTTAGTGCAGCTATGCTTGAAGGTTGGAAGTGCTTTCTTTTTCAATTCCCGGGAAGAGATCGGGAAATAAAATGCTAAAGAGAAGGTGGGAGAAAATGATTCAGGTGCTTCAGGAAATGTATAATGGGGGGAGGGGGGAGAGAGAGAGAGAGAGAGAGAGAGAGAGAGAGAGAGAGAGAGAGAGAGAGAGAGAGAGAGAGTTTGTAGACACAAGCTAAGTGCTTTTGGTGAGTTTTACAAAATACACCAGGAAGTGCTTTAAACAGAAGGCACAGTGGCAGCAGTTGTTATGGAGACACCACTAAGGAACTTTGACTTAACCAAAGAAACATAAGGTGCTCTAAACAGGAACAGAAACACATCACACATCCAGGAACTACATAAGGCGACAGTCCCAATCATTGGCTATCCCATCAAAAAACACATATTTTTGTATAGACTATGGAATATTAACGCGTTAGCATGTGTGATGAGTTTTGATTGCCAAACATGCCTTCAACCCAAAATGTGGCTTGATAGGGTTTTTGAAATTTGATGTGGCACGGCGTTGCATTTGATTGGTGTTATTTTGATGATGATATGTCGCATGTAGTTATTCAGGCCTCTCCCCGAATCTGCGTGGGCGTGTACAAGCACCTGACTGGCCAGTCGAACAATTGGTCCCCGCTGTTCGATTGGTCCATTTCAGCGAATGCAGTTTGGGTTGCATACGTTGCTCCGCCCACAGCCATGTAGAAGAGAGAGTCGTGCCAGTATTCATGTGATTATTGTAGACGCAAAACAATAACTGCAATTTTTGGTAAGTGGAAGTCAATAAATTGATTTACATTTATAATGTATTTTTTTATAGGGCACTTCTGGGAACTGTTTTGAGGTTCTGTGAAAAAAAATGTCCCTCTCTTCTACATGGCTGTGGCTACGCCCATCTTTGATCCAAGAGGAGGGTCCATTCACGTGAACTCAAATCACCCATGTGACAGGATAGCGCTAATTGGTGTATACTTGGCAGATGAATGAGTTGATTGACTAATAGCATAACTGATTGGGGCAAATTGATTGAAACCACAGCACTCAGGACAACAACGAAAGTGACAACCTTAATAGGAAACGTTTGGTCTATCAACAAAGTCAAGATATATAGATAAGAACAACTACTTTGGGAACTCAAACCTTGCACAGTGCTCTGTATAGACATTCCAACTAGTCTTAGCTCACAAACAATATATTCAATATCACCTATATGCATAACCTTTTTGCTGAAATTAAAATAAACCTAAAAATGATTTTTTTTCCTGCATTTTCTCCTGCATTTTCTTGTCTTTACAAAAGCTACACATATTCTACTGGGGTGACTATGAATTTGTTAGTGTTTTAATGATTACGTCTATCGTTGTCTTTTTTTTTTTTCTTTAAAAAAGAGAGGGAATCTACTTGTCTAAAAGACATCATATCCAGTACAGTTTGTTTTAATCCCATTCAGTGGGGACACTTTTTTCCATTTTCTTCTTTGAACTTTTCTCTTTTTCATAAAATGAGAAAAAGCGTACGTTTTTTTTTCTTTGTCTATTTTAGTTTTTGCTTGTGACAGTTTCTGGGTGACAGTCTGTTAAACGCTCGTGTCAGTTGATTGTGTTTAGGGGGGAGTGGAGCAGGGAATGGGGGTGGGGGTGGGTTGGGGTGGGCGGGCGGCATCCCTGCAGTTCCCAACAGACTCCTTCTTGGCATCAGTCGATGTGCCGCAGTGTGACCCCAAAGGGCGATGGCGCCGCCACTGTAAACGTTGAACCTTTAAACCCTCTAAGCGTTCCGTTTGCCGCTTGACCTTCAACCTCCTCCGTGGCCCTCAAACTTATATATATGTCGCTCTTTTTTTGTTTTCTGTTGCTAATTTCACACCAACACCTGCTGCCGGCACTGCATACTGCAACGTGACGGTAGCTATTCACAACACCCTAGAACAATTTTCAGCAAATATAATTATATCTTTTTAAAAGTGTACTGTATATTGAGATAGATAGAAATGACTAATCAGAGCCTTAATACGCAAGCATGAACAGGCACTAACTGTAACAAAACAAAACCACTGCGAACCTTTGCATCTGTCCTCTAAATACAGACAAACAAGGCAGTGAATTACGGTATGTAGCATCTGTTATTAAGAACACATTGTCTCTTTAATGCTAAAGGAGACCGCTGAATAGCTTAGCTGAGATTCACAGCTTTAAATGTTTCTGAATACTTCCCCTTCCGTGTCGACTCGGTGGTGGGGAAAGGGGTTGTGGTGGTGGGAGGGTGGTTGGGTAAAAGCTCCGGGAGTCTCTGGAATTATGATGTGTCTGTCCTTCCTCGTGTTGACTCATCGTAAACGCATTACGGCCAATTGAAGGCTAAACGTAGGCTCATAAACTCTAATAATAAAACAAACGGGCCTAAAGAGCTCATGAAGCGGTCGTTTTGTTCAGGGCCGCTTGCGGAGAACAGCAGTTCAGGAGAGGCCCACTGTGTCGGAAAAGAAGACAAAGAAGAAGACGTTGGAGGAGGGATAGAAGCAAATAAAACACCAACGTTGAAATCAACTCCTTTCCCAGGAAGGTCAAGCATCCTCGGCTTGGCTCGAGGCCTTAATTAAAGCCCACATCTCTCCTTCAGCTTCCTCCCTTCCTCGCTCCCTTCCTCGCGCCCTAGTCTGTCAGAAACGCCTCCTGCCCCCTTGCCAGGTGGTCGGCGGGCGA
This sequence comes from Typhlichthys eigenmanni, assembly GCA_027564635.1. Classification (NCBI taxonomy): domain Eukaryota; kingdom Metazoa; phylum Chordata; class Actinopteri; order Percopsiformes; family Amblyopsidae; genus Typhlichthys; species Typhlichthys eigenmanni. The sequence goes on along the minus strand of JAODUK010000010.1, from coordinate 1,424,855 downwards.
CTCGGGCAGGAGCACCATCACGCCCTGCTCCTGGCCCGAGGAGTCCCCGCCGACGCTTCCGTTCTCCAGCCCCTCCTCCTCCTCCTCCATCTCTTCCTCCTCCTCCTCCAGCTCCTCCTCCTCCTCTTCCTCCTCCTCCGCCACCATGCCCCTCGCGGGCTTCAAGGCCGCCACGGAGGTCAGGTGTCGGAGGTGGAGTCCGTTGAGGGCGTGGCCTCCCTCCCGCGAACCCCACTCCTCCGGGACCACCAGCGCCACCTGCTGCTGCTCCTCCTCCTGGCCCTCGCCCACATAGCGCCACGTGCTGGCCGGGGGGTCCTGGTTGGCGGCGCGGCGGCGGCGGACATTTCGCGCGACTGCCGGCGGCGGCTGCTGGGGCTGCTGGGGCCCATCGCCCAGGGCGACGACGACAACTGCGGCGGCGGAGGCCGGGGCTCGGCGCTTGCGTCTGGACTTGCTGGTGTGGTTCACCTGCAGGTGCATGGCCATCAGCTCCGCCGAGGAGGTGCGGAACGGGCAGAACAGGCACTGGCTGAGGGTGACTCCTCCCTCCTCCCCTCCGCCTCCAGCCCCCTCCCCGTCCACGTCCTCCGGCCCCGGGGAGGGCCGGTGGGACAGGTCCAGGGGCTCGAAGACGGAGGGTGGGGCCCCCGGCCATGGCGGCATGCGGCTGGTTTTCAGAGGCTTGCGGCGGGACACCTTCTTGGGAGGCGCCCTGGACGGGGAGTTGGCGGCGGCGGGGGCCGTGGGCGGGGAGGCGATGGGCGGCGGCGGCGGCGGGGGCGACTCCCGGATCCAGCCGCTGCCCAGCCCGCCCTGGTAGAGCGCCCCCATCACGCCAGACAGGTAGCGGTACTGCGTCTCCAGGTCCACGTCCCGCAGCGCCGCCAGAGCCTTCTGCTGCTGCTGGTTCTGCTGGTGGGAGTGGGGGGAGTCGGCCGGACCCCCCAGGAGCCAGGGCCGTCTCGGGGGGGCCGCGGACGCCGGGCCGTGGCTGGGCGCCTGGGAGCGCCTTTGCTGGGCCTGCTTGGAGGAGTGGGTGGTGGCGGAGGACGAGGAGGAGGTGGAGGAGGTGGAAGAGGTGGTGGAGGAGGCCGACAGGGCGTTGCGCTGCTCCCGGTGGTGCCGCTGGAGGTGATACTTCAGGGAGCCCGACTGGGTGCCGGCGTAGTCGCAGTGGGGGCACTTGTAGGGCCTCTCGCCTGGGGAGGGGGGGACAGCAGAGGTAAAGCAGGGGGTCGTCTACAGCCGGTGTCCTCCATCCCTCTGAAAATAACTCCCACTATATCCCCGGAGCTCACAGAGTCATAATAATAACCATATATATATATACACACATATATAGTTTATAAAAATACAAATACATTTAATATATAAATTAGGTAGGTAGTCCAAGTTCAAACCTGAAGAAAAAAAAAGAAAGAACATTTTATAGTCTTTTAATATTGTACATCAGTCAAAGTAATGTATGAACTCTAGCAAGGATTGTGGCTCATATATTCTAATCGCTTTAAAGCTTTATTACATTTTTGGAAATCTTTAAAGCTTTATTACATTTTTGAAAATCTCGTGACCCCTTCTTTCTGTCTCAGGACCCCCCCCGGTGGGCCCCGACCCCAACTTTGTGAACCCACTGGTCTACAGCCTCTTAACACAGCAACAGGGAGCAGAGCTGATAACCATTTAGAAGGCAGATATACACCACAATTGTTAAAAACAGTTTCCTCTAAAGGAAATGAAGAGGAAGGCTTTTGCTTATTGATACCCAGATTGAGGGATTTTATCCGTTTAGGGGTGAGAACCAGAAGAAGGCGGAAGTAACATTTTGGGTGAAATGGAGATATACGGAATATATCAAATGTAAAGCTCTACTCAAAAAGGGCACAAGTGAATTCTTAATACATTTGGAGTTATTCATTAGAAACCAAAAGACTTAAATGCTGAACATACTAAACCAGTTGGTGCCAACATTTTTTTTATTTAATCACAATACAGTAGATTGTTATTTCTGTTAAACTGTATGTAATGCTTTGTTCATATCATCATCAGATGCATTCATGCATATAATGCATGCATTTATATGAAATAATCAAACGTTGGTGCCAAAAAGGCCCATGTTAATTTTAAGATTTTGTTTTGACCCTCCTGTAAAGTTAAGCCCCTCTGGTTCTCACCCCTTTAATTGTTGTTGTATTACAGGTTATGTAGATTTTTCTCCTGATTTTTTTTCAGGGCCGTTGTAGTTGCGCATTTTGGTCAGTAGATGGCAGCACATCACCAGTCTTTTTGCCCATCGACCTGACTGACGTGATACATTAGAGGCATGATGTTTGAAAGCAAGTTACAGTAACACCAATATAACATTATACATGAGGGAAGAGAGGGAAGATCTTATCCCCAACATGTCCTTTTTCATAAATTCAGTTGCTTTGAATAGGACAGATATTCATCTGAATTTAACTGTTGCAGAAATTAAATATACAGTACAAGTAAAAAAAAAAATACAATTGTAAAATGGACTGTATTTAAATAGCACTTGCCTCACATTCACCCATTCACACTCATTCATACTCCGATGGTGATTGCTGCCACGCAAGGTGCGACCAACCACCGGGAGCAGTTGAGGGGTAGGTGTCTTGCTCAAGGACACCTCGACACTTGGTGAGGAGTTAGCCGGGATCGAACCAGCGAGTTTTGGATCAGCTGTCGCCCCGAAGTTGAAACTAGCTGTATCAAGGGAGTACCATTATAATATTAGGGTGAATAAGGCAGTACAGGGGACTAGGGGAGATAAGTCATTTGACAGCTTCTCTGAAGTTAACAGAATTGACGCTTTTCTTTATTCTGCTCTGTTTCCTGTTGTGGTTGTGTGAATGGACCCATAGACATGGACATTACTGGTGACGTTATACTGAGCAGAATCCCTTTTGGGTAGTGCTTGGATGCACCTGGCACTTAGCTATGCCCTACTTGTTGGATAATCATTGGAGATTGGCAGCAGCGGTTATTTTATTATTAATTGTCATCTTTTTTTAAGGGCGGGGGGGAGAGAGGCTTGTAATAATGATGATTATTGAGTCTTTCAAGTGTGATTATTAATTGAGCGTGTGGGAGTTTTCAAGTTCATTAAAGTAATATGCAAGACTTTGTTCTTAAAAAGAAAGAGTGATTTAAATTAAAATAGTATAATTATTTTGTACTTTGTAGAGTGGGTAGAATCCTGAACATATGTCCAGAACAACATAAAAAACAGATCTTTGAAACCTATAATTGATTAATGTGAATTTGCCCATTTAGTTAGATGTGTAACCAAAGTGTCTCACAGTGAGTGCAGTTACAGTTTAAAGTTGCTCAAAGCGATTGTAAGGGCCCCGATCACACCGAGACGCGTCGCTAACGGCGCGGCCGCTTCAAAAGCGCTTTGACAAACCCCCGACCACACAGAGATGGGCTGCCTATGCCAGAGAGAACGGCTGCCTGGGCCAACTGTCACATTGACGAGCAGCGCGACTCTGAAAAGTTGAGAATATCTTTAACTTTTATTCACGTCCAAAAAATGCGAAGCGCGGCGCCAGACAAAAAGCGCATGTAAGGCGCGCAGTACCAAAGGGAAATAGTGGTTTTGCTGGCCACGCGTCTCTGTGTGACCTCACGATCCACTAGAAAGATTATCTGGTGTTTCTACACAGCCCTGGCTCTGTAGATGGGAGCACAAATAAAGTGGTGCAGGCCGCACAACACTGCTGCATCCCAGCCTTGGCAATGCCTGTCCAGTGTGTGGTGATACCAGTGTCTGGGACAAATCTCCTGTGGCTTCAAAACTACATTTGAGGGACCACTCATAATCTACTTCATTTATTTCCACAGTGTGTTCATTTGTATTTCCTACACAACGTGATACATTTCACTCTTGTTGCCCTCGTTACACCTATTGCATCCTAACTGTCCTGGAAGGGTGGACTCCCTCTGTGGTCCCTTCCCAAGGTTTCTTTCCTTTTTTTCCCACCATATGGTTTTAATGGAGGTTTTTCTTTGCCCGGGGGAAGGAGCAGGTTAAGGGGGTGTTGTTTGTTTCCATGTGAAATGTAGGCTATACAGACTTTTGAGACTGCAATGTGATTAGGGGCTATATATAAATAAACTTGACTTACTTAAGCAGCATCTTTCCGTGAAGTGAGATGCGTTATTATTTCAACCCCCTTGTACATTATATTGTTGATACAATGTTTTGTTAAATTGTAACTTCACTGTGAAAAACAAGCTCTTTTAAATTCAACGATACTGTATATGTTGCAGGGTATAACATGAGGCTATCGTCGTGTCCCAGGAGATTATTAGAGTTTACCTAAGCTAACCGCCTGCTGAATCAGTTAAGTGGGTATGGTAAAATGTTTAAACACCCCCCTCCCCCCGAGCTAGACGGTCAGAGCGGTTAACAGGCGAAGTGGGCAGTAAAATAATCTCCAAAGGGGCACGGACATAAGCGTGGATCCCCTTCGACTCAACAACTACAGGGAGTGGCCTTGAGCAAGGCACTTACAGGGTTAGTCATTCTTGAGAACGCTTGCTAACTTAAAATCAAAACAAACTCCCTCAGAAGCTACGCCCCACACACTGCAAACTCATTGCAAACCCTAGGGGATTGTTGTTGTGACCGGATTTCTCCACTTTGCTTGTGTTCATATTTACAGAGCTGTGTAGAAGTACCAGTACATTTTAACATTGAGGGGTCCCAGACTGACTCGCTACAAAATGAAATTGGAGCTGAACACTACTCTTAACTTGTTAAAAGGTGGGGTAAGACCATCCTGATCTTGAAAGGCTACGCTTACCCCACCTATAAGCCGTGGAAACATTGCGAGAGTGCGTTGAGGCTCTTTTATTCAATTAAAATGTTTTCCAAAAAGTAAAAAATAAAAACCTATTTGAATTAAAGCGTGTATAAGCGATTTAGTCTGCCCGTGGCCGGCGTCTCACCCGTGTGGACCCGCAGGTGCACTTTGAGATGGTGTGACGAGCGGAAGGCTTTACCGCAGTAGGGGCAGTCCTTGGCCCCGGAGCCCCGCACGCGCTCCCTGGAGGGAGTCAATGGGGGAGGGGGTGAGGCCGGCGCTAGGCCGTTCCCTCCTGTGTGGAGACACAAGAGGTGAAGGGTGAGGAGGGGTGAGGAGGAAGGGGGAGAGAGTGTTTGTGCAGAGGGAGGAGGCATAACAAAAGTCTTGATTTACAACTGGGTGGGGCGGGGCTACGTAACACACACGGTAACACACTGGGCGTAACACTACACTACCATCACACATCACAACACGCTACCACACGAGACAACGGCCACCTCTCACATGCACACCCTCACATGCACACCCTCACACGCACACTCTCACACGCACACCCTCACATGCACACCCTCACATGCACACCCTCACATGCCCTCAATGTGGCGTCGTTAGATACAGGGAATATGCTGCTGCTCTTATTTATGTGCAGTATTATTCCGTACAGAAGTGGAGTGTGTATGTAGACTAGAATGTCGACAGGTAAGGGAGGATAAGTGGGTTAAGGGGGGCTCGAATGTTTATTGCGAGGGAACGGAGGGGTTGTTTGTGGATAAGTGTATAGGGGTAAAGGGGGGCTAAGGGTATAAGGCAGTATATGAGAGTATGGGGAAGATAAGGGAATATAAGGAATATGAGGGGGTATAAGGGGTTATAGAGGGGATCAGGGGTATGGGGGATAATTCAATTCAATTCAATTCAGGTAGTACAGGGGGTTAATGTATTAAGGGGGGTAGGGATTGGGCAGAGAAGAGGTAAGGGTTATGGGGCATAAGGGGTTATAGGGGGGTGTATAGGGGGTAGAGGGGGTATAGGGGGTCTCAGTACCTTGGAAGGTGGAGACGATGGAGTGGAATCCAGACGGCTGCTGTGCCCCTCCAGTCCGCAGTTTGGCCTCCTGCCTGACGTCGCCTCCTCTCCCTGCTCCCGCCCTGCGAGCTCCCCCTCCTCCCCCCCCACCCCCTCCATCTTCCGCCTCCCCGGCGCCGCCCTTGTGGTGCCTCTGTGTGTGCACGCGGGCGTGCACCACCACCTGCTGCAGGCTGCGGAACAGCTTCCCGCAGTCGGGGCACTCCCAGGGGCCGCCCCCGGCCCCCACGGCCCCGCTCCCAGGCTCCTCCCTGGGCTCCAGGCCTCCCGGAGGTCCCCTGGCCTGGCCGTGGCCCGGGGGCCTGTGCTGGGCCTGCTGGGCGGCCACCAGGCTGCGGGCCACCAGCTGCCACATGGCGGCCTGGTCGCCTCCTCCGTCGGACAGCGCCGCCGTCTCCCCTCCCCCCCGGGCCCCCGCTCCCAGGGAGCCGTTGCCCATCTCGGCCACCTGCGCCACCGCCTGCAGCCTCTCCATGCAGCTGGCCCCGCCCCCGTCGCTAGGCAACCCCAGGTAGCCCAGGATGGCGGACTTGGAGGAGGAGGCGGAGCCCCGGGCGTCCCTCTCCGACCTCCCACGGCCTCCCCTCCCGCCCCCTCCCCCTCTCTGGGCGAGGAGAAGGCTAGAGTAGAGGGCATTGAGGGAGCCCTTGGCTTGCTGCTGCTGGTCGCCCCCCAGGGCCCCGCCCAGGCCCCCCAGGCCCCCGAGGGCCCCGCCCAGGGCCCCCAGGCCGGCCTTGAGGCCCAGCTTGTTGAGGTGCACCTTCATGTGGTTCTTGAGGAACCAGGGCTCCTTGAAGCCGCGGCCGCACACCTGGCACTTGTGGTCCAGCGAGTCCTTGTGCTTGCGCATGTGGCCCTTCAGGAACCACGACTGGGTGAAGCGCTGGCCGCACGTGTCGCAGCGGAACGCCGGCAGCGGCGGAGTCGTCGCAGATGCCGTTGCCGGCGGCGGCGGCGTAGCGGCGGTGGGCGTGGCAGGGGGCGTGGTCACGGGGGAGGGGGAGGGGTGGCACTCCCGCAGGTGCGCGGCCAGCCGGTCCTCGTGCGCGGCAGAGAACGGGCACAGTGCGCACCTGTACGGGCTGTGCAGGATGCGCACGTGGCGCGCCAGCTCCGAGGCGGTGCGGAACTTGCCCTTGCAGCCGTGGCAACGGAAGGCGGGCGGCGCGGCGGCGGCGGCCGCGGGCGTCGCTGTCGCCGTGGGCGGTGGCAGAAGAAGGAGGGGGGGGGGCTGGGTGGAGATTGGGGAGGAGGAGGAAGACGAGGAGGAGTAGGGAGAGGAGGAAGGGGCCGTAGGCCCCGCCTCGGTCAGGGGAGGGGTCAAGGGGGCGGGGCCCTCGTCATCCGGCGGGAAGCTCGGCTGGGGGTCTGGGTGTGTCTCCCGCTCCCCCCCCTGCGCCTCCTCCTCCGTCAGGTGCCGGAGGAGACGCTGAGGGGGCCCGCGGTGGTTCTGGAGCGGCTCCCTGTGAGTCAGTCGAGTGAGGGCGGAGGGGGCGGGGCCAGAGGAGGGGAGCCCCGCCCCCGCCGCGCGGTAGAGGGCGATGGCACGGCGGTCCCGTTCCAGGCTGTGGCCACGCTCGTGCAGGGACAGGATGCTCTGGAAGCGGAACAGCTTGCCGCACACGTAGCAGGGGAACTTGAGGGCCGCCACGCCCGGGCCGGGCGGCACAAGCAGGGAGGGCCCTACCCCGGCGACGGCGGAGTCCTTCCGGAACAGCTGCAGGTCCAGCTCGTCGCTGCTGCCGCCTCCGCCACCCTGCCCCGAGGAGAGGGCCCGCTCCAGGGCGCTGAACCCCAGGAGGGGCACGGTGGGCGGGCGGCGCTCGGGCCCCTCCTGGGCACCCCCACCGCCTGGGAAGAGGGCCACGGCCGGGGTCGGGGATGCAGGGACGCCCCCCTCATCGTCGTCGTCGTCGTCCTGGGTGCTAATGTCCCCCGGGAAGGGTGAGAGGGGGAAGTAGGGCGTGGCGTCGGAGGGGCTGTGGAGCGGCAGCCCCAGGGGGCTGTGGAGCGGCAGCCCCAGGGGGCTGTGGAGCTGCAGCCCCAGGGGGCTGTGGTCCAGGGAGGGCAGCGTCGGGGGTGAGTGGGGCGGCTCACAGGAGACTGCCAGCACACACTCTGGTGGAGAATCCATCCTCTGGAGGGAGAGAGGGAGAATGAGACTCCTCGATGTAGTCCTACAGTAATACATTATGTCTGTTGGTCTACAGTAATACATTAGACCTGCTGTAGTCCTACAGTAATACATTATGTCTGTAGGTCTACAGTAATACATTAGAGTATGTATGTATGTATGTATGTATGTATGTATGTGTATATATACGTATATATATTAGGGCTGTCAGAATTAAATTGCGATTAATCTCAATTAATTGCTCGCTGTACGTAATAAATTGCAATTAATAAATCACATATGTTCAAAATTTCACCTAAATGTTTTTTTTCCAAGTGTTGGATTTTAATTACACGATATGCTAGCTTTATGCAAATGTTTTCTATATATTTTATTTTATAATTAAATTAAACATTTCATAAATAATTTATATATACAGTATGAAGACACAGTAAGTCTGCCTCACATAAAGAGTGGTCGATTAGGAAACGATGAGGAAAGGAATATTTTAAAAGATATCGTTTGGCATTTCCTCAAGGTGTGTGAGATCTACAATCCCCCCACCACACATACACTCTCAAAAAGCCCACTGCTGTGTTAAAAAACTGTGAAAACTGTTCACAGTAAAGAGAGATAAACTGAAAAACTAACTGAAAACAAAACACAAAACAGACTCAACGAAAGAAAAAGAAAGACTTTTGAAGAAAGTGACTTTGGAGACGGGGCATTGACTTTCAAAATAAAACAGGAAACGCTAAGAAGCTTCACGTCACGCATGATAATGTCACAGTTATCAGCGACAACGTGACCTTGACTGATTCTGGCAACAACAAGAAGAAATCGTCAGTGAAAATAAACTGAGGGTGGAGGGAGAGTCGTGTACACGTCCAAAAGCGTGCGCACATTCATTCACAAGCATTTGAGCTGTGTGTGTGTGTGCGTGCGCATAGATATGGAATTTACCGGGAGCGTGTGTGATTCTATGCCATTCTTCTTCAGCTTGGTCAAGTGGAGACACACTTCTGTGGCAGACTTCTGCAGTGTTCTGAGAGAGAAACACAAATAACAAACAGATGTAACACCATGACGTCCACCTAAACCTCGTTAAATACGCAGCTGTAATGACACAGGGCAACCGCTAACCGGCGTCTTTACGGTAATGAATCCTTTGAATTTGCATCGTTGTCAGAACGTAGAAACAACAACAACAAAATAAATGTATATTCGAGTTCAAATGTAATCTTTGTTTGATCTTCCCTCATTGCCGAGCCACCCTTAGGTGGGCGCGCTTCGATGTGTAACAGGTGCACACCTGTTCCTGCATTCACGTTTATAATCCTATCTGGCATACTGGCATATGGACCATTACAGTCTGTGCATCTGTGTGTGTGTGTGTGTGTGTGTGTGTGTGTGTGTGTGTGTCTCAGTTAAGGGCACCACAATACATAGAATGTCCCAAACAGGATGGGCGCGCAATGTTTTCACTTCCCCTCACACCCTTCCTGTACACTTGTACAGTAGTCACGCTTAAGATAAATTATGATTGTAGAAATACACATACGCGCGTGCACACACACACACACGCTGAAATATGGTCCGTGTAGAGTCTGGGGAAGGTGGCTTGACCTATGACCTTCGTTCTTTCTTTCTATCGTTCCATCCTTTTCTTGTTGTGTGTGTGTTTGTGTGCGTGTGTTTGTGCATGCATGTGTATAGTGCAGAAGGTGTACAAGTGCAAGGTTCCTCAACACGTGCGTTCCTTGTCCCTTGACTTGGGTGCACTGTACACAGTGCCTATCAGAAACACACACACACACACAGGTACACAATGGCAGGCACGCACACGCCGCTAAATATTTTGCAGGAGCCGCAGGGTGCTAATAAACGGCGGTAGGCCATGTCTGTCTGCTTGCCTGCCTGTGTGTCTGCCTGTCTGTCTGCCTGCCTGCCTGTCTGTCTGCCTGTCTCGGCCTGCCTGTCTGCCTGCCTGTCTGTTTGTCTGTCTGCCTGTCTGAGACGTGTGTCTGTCTGAGACGTGTGCCTGTGTCTAGAGGTGTGACTAGAGACTAGAGGCATGACTAGAGGAGAGACTAGAGGCATGACTAGAGACTAGAGGCGTGACTAGAGACTAGAGGCGTGACTAGAGGAGAGACTAGAGGCATGACTAGAGACTAGAGGCGTGACTAGAGACTAGAGGCATGACTAGAGGAGAGACTAGAGGCGTGACTAGAGACTAGAGGCATGACTAGAGACTAGAGGCGTGACTAGAGACTAGAGGCGTGACTAGAGGAGAGACTAGAGGCATGACTAGAGACTAGAGGCGTGACTAGAGACTAGAGGCATGACTAGAGGAGAGACTAGAGGCGTGACTAGAGACTAGAGGCATGACTAGAGGAGAGACTAGAGGCATGACTAGAGACTAGAGGAGTGACTAGAAACTAGAGGCGTGACTAGAGGCGTGTCCATCATGCCGCCTCTCTGATATAAACGGGGGGCAACCGTGTGTGGGACTGAATCTGGTCTCAAGGCAGGGGTCCCTGCCATTGGTATGTGGTGGTCGTGGTGTGTGTGTGTGTGTGTGTGTGTGTGGGGAAGGTGGAGAGATAGACGGCATGTGATTCCGACGGCATGGCGGTTGTGTCTGCCGCTCGCTGAAGCGGACTAGCTGCAGCGCTCCGGCTAAACAAAAGGTCATCAATCACAGCGGCGAAACAATAGAACATCTGTTTTCACAGGTGTGTTCGCCATATTTGCGTTCCGCGCAGGAGTATGTTCGAGCATGTGTGCGTATATGGTCTGTCTCTGTGTGTGTGTGTGTGTGTGTTTGTGTACAGTATAGGGCTGTCTGTGTGTGTGTACAGAAAATGGTTGTGTGTGTGAGGCTGGATGACAAAGAGATTCTCATGTAGCCAGTTGACATTTTAGCTCAGCTATGACTCACAGGGATATCACACCATATCAATCACGCACACACACACACACACGCACGCACACACACACACACACGCACACACACACACACACGCACGCACACACGCACAAACGCACACGTACACACACACACGCACACATCACACAATGTCCCTTCTTAATCCACCATTATTGTCCATTCTTCCCTCGCTCTTTCGATTCTCTTCTTTCTGTCTTTCATTCCCTGGTTCACACTCCTCCCATCCCCCCTCTCTCACTCTCCCTCCCTCCTTCCCCTCCATTATTCACGAATTTTCTTTCATTCTCTCTCTCTCTCCCCCTCTCTCTCTCTCCCTCTCTCTCTCTCTCTCTCTCTCTCTCTCTCTCTCTCTTTTTTTCTCTCCTGCAGAGCTGCCAGTTGGCGGCGTGCCAGGGAATGCTGATATCAGCTGGTAGATTGGGCCCTGCCAACATGGCGATGGGAGAGAGAGACAGAGAGGGAGAGAGGGAGAGAGAGAGAGAGAGAGAGAGAGAGAGAGAGAGAGAGAGAGAGGGAGAGGGGGG
>JAODUK010000010.1:1381228-1395323 GCA_027564635.1 Typhlichthys eigenmanni | reverse complement strand
ATGTATGTATGTATGTATGTATGTATGTGTGTATGTATGTATGTATGTATGTATGTATGTATGTATGTATGTATGTATGTATTTGTCCATACAAAACAGTGTCATTGGAAATAAACATATTTTGCAGGATTAGACGTTCGTACAATTACATTAAAACAGTAGGCCTACTGTTTTGTCACTATTCTTTATTTAATAGGCTATACTCAGTGGCTATTAACCAATAGCCTAGTTTGTTGTTAAATCATGTTTTTTTTTTTTTTTTTACATATTTCAATATTTCAGATTTGAAAACCTGTGATGTAGAGAACTTAGGCCAGTGGTCCAAACCTGGTCCTGGAGACCCACTGTCCTGCGATCTTTAGTGTATTGTTAGAAATCTGATAGTGATCCATGGATTTTAATCAGGTGTATTGGAGCAGGGAGACATTTAAAACATGCAGGGCAGGGGGTCCCCAGGGCCAGGGTTGGGAAACACTGTTATAATATAGGTAGGCTACATATGCCTATACTGATAAGGCTACAATTTTGCTCTTAAACCAAGTGACTGCACAATCATCTCCATTTTGGAATAGCATATACTATCCAGGTCGGGATTACACATTATTATTAAGGCATTTAACTGAGGGATTCATCTATGCTTGATTAAACCAAGGAACCAATAACAATCCAGTTAAATTATCAGAACTGAATTACAATAGAATTATATAACCTAACCCCACCAGTTTTAATTATATAAATGTAGTTTTGTGATTATATGATGATTAGTATAAGCTAATATTAATGCTTAATAATAGTTTAAATAGCCTTGTTGTACACTTAATGTATAGGCGAATACAACGTTGCTCTTTACTACCACCGTGAGGATAACACAATGCATGCAGCATATAGAATATGCCCGTGCGCTCTCTCCTCCCCGAGTTGGTTTCAGTTATGACATTACTGCGCAATTGAGTCAATTCAATGTTGCATGCTTGTCAGTTTGGCTTATTGCGGCAAATCCTGTCTGAAAAGATGTGGTTGAGATTGGAGCGTCTTTGGAAAAATTGAATTAAAAATCTCCCTGCCTTTGTTCTGATCTTAATAGTTGGCATGTCCTCTCTTACACGGAATGGGGAGAGATGTCACGCATCGAGGAGCGGCACACATTGGGTAAGTCAAACACTTTTTAGGCAATATGATCAGGGACTTTTTAATACGGGCGGTACAATATCTAATAGTGACTATTCATTTTGTTGAATTGTTATGTGTGTGGTTTATAATTCTACAAGTCACTTATGTTGATTGTTATTTATTCAGCATTGAGCAGGTTTTATAATTAAACGATCATGTTTCCCAGAGCACAGATGTTTCACATTACAACAAAACCATCGGATTTTCTTCGGAGTCTGCTGGACATAAGGAAGGATGCTCATATGCCAAGGAGCGCCCTTCCCCTGAAGGCGCCGGGTCCGGTGGCGACTCACGCAAAACTATGTGCCAGAGAACCAACGGCGATTCACCCTATAAGTCTTATAACGGACAGCTAACGAAATACGACGGCCACTCGTACAACCTTGCTTCTTATGGGGTCACCATGTTAGAAAATGTATGCGATAGGACTTGGGATAAAAAAACTCCATGCTGCGACAAGTGTTCTGCCACCCTGGTGGCGCTTAAGAAACAAGCGCTGACTCTCGCTGTTCACCACCACCTCTCCTCCAAGGTAAAGTCATCTTTCAGTGATATGGCCCATATGGCACACCCTGCTACATATGTGTTTATGTATATTTGTATTGGTAAAAGCACATATCAAAAGTTTTCAGCATGTGGAGTATATTGGTCTAACACACAACAGCACAATACAGAGGCTAGGATAGGCGCGTACTCAAAACCAAAAAAACAGCATGTAAAACCTCATCTGCAGATTGAAAATTTGCAAATTATTGATGGTAGGCTAATTAGGAAAACCGTTGATTCCTGATAACAAATGTAGAATGCTGATGTTGTTTTTTTTACTTTCCAGGCTAAAACTGAAAACACTTTTAACAATATTTATTTGATATAAATATACCAGAAATACACACTAATGCGTGACCAAGATATTGATGGATGGTATTTTGATATTGCATGAGGTTTATTAGTGCATGTAGTGCTGAATTTCTGAGTGACCGTGTATACGCTCCGTTGCTTTTCCCGCATCCTACATTTGTCTGCAGCATTCATCACGCCAGTAAACCATTATTTGAGTGGTTTTAAATATGCATTAATATTTCACCAAGGCTGTCCCCGTCAATATTTATTTTGAAATTATTGAGTGGAATCAAGTAGCCAACAACGTGTTTTATAGCCGAAAGAAAGACCACAGGCCATCGACACGGCGTGTGTGCAAAAGTGAGATGGTCGCCACAGACGCAGAGTCGGTAGAAATCTGATAAGCGAGGTTTATGTATGTGTATTGATCCGGGTACGGTTTCTCAAGAGCATCGGTTCACTCTGAGATCATCTCGGTATAAGTTTCTAGCAATACACCGCAATCCAGCCTACAATAGTATATGGCAAAAACTACTTTTGACATCATCATCATCATCATCATCATCATCATCATCATCATGATCTTTAGTATAGGCCTAATATCTGTATCTTGGAGTAAAGTGTCTGCAGTTTAAAGTAGCCTATTCCTAAACAAAGTGGCCAATCATTTGTCATTTAATGATTTTTGATAACACAATATCTTATCAGCATATATACCTATGCCGTTTTAAATTACTTTACTGTATTAAGCCTAGAACCGTGATAATGCATCCTCTGGGTGCATATGGGTCAAATGGCACTGCCACTGCATGACAGCTTGCAGGATCGGAGGGCAGAAGAAGGAAAGATGGAGTTTTTTTCTTTTTTTTTTGGACTGGTTGTTTAGAGATGTCAAGGGCAGAAATACCTATCTGTGACACTATGACATATAGGGCTGAGAATTAACTGGGTGTTAGGTTCAGTCATTTTCACTTTCACTTGATCAATGTTATGGCAGCTACATTTTTAGCAGTGTATAAGTATAGGTTGTTCGATTTCTGCATATCTGATTTCTCCATATCTTGTAGGAAAGTGTATGTGCATTTTTCTGAGCTCTCAATGCTTTAGTGCACTATCTTTGCACATTTATAGACACTCAGCTGTAAACAATGGAATGCAATTTTAGTCAAAAGAAAGTGTGTGTATATATATATATGTAAATAAATAAATAAATAAATAAATATGCCTGTGAAATATTTAAATCAGGCATTACATGTCTTCATGATATTGTCATGAAAATGTGAATGCACACACACACACACACAAAACAAAACCATAACAGGACACCATTATCGCAGTCTTTCAGCACATCGCCTCAGTGTTAAGACCTCCGACACTCCTGTGACTCAATGGGCCATGCTGTATTTTCACCGACAGAGTGTAGTGTATTATTCATATTTTATCCTCCTTCATCTCTGCCTCCGCATGCAGGAACTAAGTGACATGTCTGTGTTCCTCCGAGACAACCTCCGCGTCCACAGCACCCGGTCTGTCTCCGAGTCCAAGGACAAGGAGCAGGGGTCTTGTGCCGCCTGCGGCGTCCACCTGAGCCAGCTCAAGCAAGAAGCCATCCACCTGGCGCTGAGCAGAGAGCAGGCCAGGTGGCGGGGCCATTCCACCGCGTCGCTGCCAAGGCAACAAACTGAGACGAAGTCTGGAGGCAGGGCTTCCACGGAGAAGGCTGCTACCCTCGCAGGGCTGGCGGGCGTCCAGCACCACAGCCGGCCCCAAAGCCCCAGGACCCCCCAGAGCCAGAGGACCCCCCAGACCCCCAGGAGAAGGAGCCCCAAGGCCCCCAACCCCGACATGGGCCGCTGGGTGGAGGAGCAACAGCACATAAATGCAAAATTTGCCTCGAAGGCTGCCGGTGACGACGGTGTGGCCGTCCACCCTTATCAGGTAAAAAGCCTTTGCTCAGCTCCACATAGTTCATCATAAACAGCTCGTCCCTCATGCCCAGTGTATAAAGACAAGGTGAAATATGTCTTTACTGCTGCACGTGTCAGCAATGAAGTGATTCATGGCCACTGATCAGAGCCTATTTAGATTGCATGACTGTAGATATCATAGGAAAGTGCTACGGCTAATGGAATAGAATTGGGTCATGATTTATACACTCTATAAAAGCATGCCGGTCAATAAGCTTTTGTGATCAATAGGGGGAGGTGGGGGGGATTGTTGAAATATGCATTAATGGTGATGGGGGGTGGTAACCCAACTCTGCCCCTAGGAAATGGATATAAGTCCATAATCATTTCTGAACCTATGATACTTTGCCAAAGCTGAGAGGCCGTCTGTGGACTAATGAAGTGTCTGTCTGATGTCTGTCCTGTTCCTTACAACAATGACACATTACATCCCACTTTGCTTATTGATGTGCGGTCATGTTGCTACACAAAACATCTCTACCTCTAAGACGCTCTATTGTTTAAAAAAAAAAGCTTCTGTGAGACATGCTCAACACATAGATCGGCATCACAATTAAAATTGATTGCCGATCCAATCCAATAATAACCATCTGCATAACTAATCCTGTATTAGAAAAAAAGAAAGGAAGGAAAAATGATCTGGGCTGGTCCAGGATGGAATCAGACAAATGGCTGGTTCGTGAAACTCAATGAAAGCAGCTCTCAGAAGGGGAGATGGGAGAGGAGGAGAGAGAGACAAACAGGGAGGAGGCCATGCGAGAATGGAAGAGAGAAGCGAGATGAGATCACAGGGAAGGACTTGAGGAGAGGAGGGGATGGGAGGGAGGGGAGGGGAGGGGAAGGGGGAAGAGAGGGCAAAACGATGACATAGCATAGCAAGAAGTAGAAAAACAAAGGATTGAAGGATATCATGTGGAGGTCAGGCAGACAGATTATCACAGACCACGTAGGAAGATCAATGAAACATATGAGAAGGATACAAATCAAATACACACACAAAAAGAGTGGAATAGAATTGAACATTTCACGTTGACATATATTTCTAAACCGTTTCAGTTGGTGTTGCACATGATACGTTTTTATTTTTATTTTTTAAAGGGAGAACCTTTGGCTCAATGACGTGTTAGACAGATTTGAAAATGTGTCCAAACTTTTCAGATTAATTTACACAACTGACACGACTCGAAAAAAAAAAAAAAAAAAAGTAAAAAAAAATAAACTAAAATAAAAAATATATATATTACTATAGGGGATGTTTAACTTGATCTATTACTACATACAATATATACAGCACACAGTATAGTATTCACTTATTCCCTCCTATACTTCTGGGCGATCCAATAGCACTAATTTGTGCCTCCAGGCGGAATGCTATCTTTGGGCATTAGAAGGAGAAGAGAGTGAGGACATCATTATCTCTTTCAGGAATTGGCTAGCTAGCATGTGGATGAGGCTGGGCTGGCAGAGAGGCTGAGCAGGCCGTGGTCAAACAAGATGTTGGCCGTTTGTCTTGGCTCATGGCCCGTGTTCCCGGCCATTACTTTGAGTAGTGTAGAGGAGGTGGTAACGGTCATGTTGCTCACACACAGCGCAATACAACATAAGACAAAGCTGCCACATGCTGTATATACAGGATACAGTGCACACATTGCTGCTGAACATATGTGCATCTTGAAACTGCATAACCCAAGGTAGGCTTCCAATGTTCCTTCTGAGGTAAAGAATTGACCTTTCCCAAGCCCCGCCCTTTTCACTAGCAAGCAAGAAAAAAGGGGCGGAGCTTGGGAAAGGTCAACTGTTTATGCATTTTATTCTTGTATTTAAACTTGACAAACAGATTAGGTCTGTTGTAAAGTCAAGTTTTTTTTCAATTGCCACAACTGGCCAAAATTAAGTCTGTGATTTCAATGCAGGACTTTGAGACAGTAATTCATGCCTTTATTACGACTCGGCTGGATTACTGTAATGCACTTTATGTGGGGGTCAGTGGGTCAGCGCAAGCTTCAAGGGGATTGTGCTTTTTCTGTAGCAGCTCCAAAATTGTGGAATGTCTTACCTCTGCCAATTAGACAGGCCCCTTCACTGTTTGTTTTTAAATCTCTTCTGAAAACCCACCTCTTCTCATTGGCCTTTCACAACAGACCTTGACATTTGTGATTGCATTGATTGTTTTTACTGTTTTACTTACTGTTTTATTATTATTTGGGCTCTGTGTTTGTTAATTGCATTTTATGTTTTTTTATAGTATGAGCTGTTTATTTTATTGATTGATTTTACTGTACAGCACTTTGTGACCACTTCTGTAGTGACTGCACTCACTCTAAATTGCTCTGGATGAAACAAAACATTTTAATGGACAACATAAGACCAGCTACATGAGAGACATTTAGAGCCAGTGATGTGACCTTATGGTAGAGCCCTATTCCAACTGTCACTGATGAAACAAAAAGGGCAGTTAAATGAGCGATCAGTTTGACCTGGCAGGTCACGCGAACGCTGTTGGCCTTGGCCCAAAAGACGCAAATGCTTTCGCACGTAGCAGCGGTAACATACAAGGCATAATGAGACCATTGGGGTCACTCTGGTCTTTCTTTGAGGGCTTCCGTCAAGAGGGGCCTCGTTTCCTGTTTGCACCCGTTTGGGTTCAAGGGGATTTTTTTATGGCAGTTGTAAAATGTGTCTATCGCTGAAAAGTGAGAGGAAGATAATAAAATAAAAATACACATTTATTATAATACTAATAATAATAATAATACACTTTATTTAGTCACTTTTCATGCATAGGTTGCAGCTCAACATGCCTTATAATTGAAGAAATTAACAAAGAAACAGGATGAAATGGTCAAATGAAATGTAATCAACAATAATATTATCAGCTCTTTAGTCATGACTCGTGGACAGCTTATAAATCTAACAAATAAAGCTAATAAAAAAATATGGTTTAAGAAACAAATTATGTCGATTGATTCCTTTGTGTTGTGAATTGTCTAAATATCCATAAAATTTGCCTGAATCGAAGGTCAAAGCTTAATTTATAAAAATACTACAACTTATAAACAATTTTAAATAAATGAATAAATAATGAAAATATAGAACTTATGGACATAGTTCGTCTGCTGCCTTGGAGTCAGTTTTCACCGTGCCAGCTCTAGATGAAAAAGTAACACGTAGCGTAATGTCTGACTCCAGATCAGCTTCTGCCGAGCGCAACACTGTCCCCGCCCTTTTCACTTCAATGAAACTCCGCGCGACGCAACTGGTCCACGCTATTGACGTAAACGAGCCACAACCCATCGCCATTGGCTCCGACGTCCGTCACCGGACATCAGTAGCGACGGCGCACCAATCGGGATTCCCGCTCGGTCCCACCGTCCCGCCCGCTTTTGGGTGACGCGCAGGTCACGTGTTGTTTGTGCCCTGGCCCGTAGAGATGTGTACAGGGGGAGAAGAGAAGGGATTGCTAACCGAGCTAGCTAAATTCTACCGATTATAGAAACACGGCTGGAAGTGGTCATGTTACGCACGGCGGGCTTCACTTGGTAAATAAAGCCCCCCCGCCGGAGCACCCGAGAGGCAACCGGGGAACAGTTTCGGACGGAATAGCAGCGCCGTGTGTACCGTACTGCGGGTCGAGCAGCCCGTGTTGTTAGCTTGCCCGGCCTGCCAGCCAGCCAGCGTCGGGAGCTCGTCTCCCAAAACAAGAATGGGGTCTGGGTCCGCTTGGATTAGCTCGCTAGTGAAGTGACCTTTTGACTGGATTCTCCGATGGCCAATTTCACGAACTACCCGGAGAGCAAAGCGGCGACGCTGATGCTGGAGACGCAACAGAGGGACGTGGGAGCGAAATCGGCGGTTGCATCTGCGAACGGGGATGGCTCGCTCGGGGATCCCCCTTCCCAGTTAATTAACAACGGCGGCGGTAGCGGGGGAGGCTCCCGTTTCCATCAACACTTACCGCCCTCAAACCACCACCATCACTACCACCCCAGCCTCCACCATACGCAGAACGGCCAGGCGAAGGATCTAACACAGCAGCAGCAGCCGTCGCACCCCTCCTACCCGCAGCATCTTTCCAGCGAGAGCAGCGCGGAGTCCCCGGGAAGGAAGCCGTCGTCTACGTCGCTCAGCCAGGTAGAAGACTGTGCCGCGTCCGTTACTACCAGCAGCGGCAGCGGCCATGTATACGCCGCGGTCAGCGTAGCAAACAGCGCGGACGTGGTGGATGACATCCGCAAGTGCGGCTACCTGAGGAAGCAGAAGCACGGCCACAAGCGCTTCTTCGTGCTGCGGGCAGCCAGCCACCTGGGCCCCAGCCGGCTGGAGTACTACGACAGCGAGAAGAAATTCAGGAGTAGCCTGCGGTCGGCCGCCGCTGCGGCAGCGGCAGCGGCGGCTGGGGGCGCCCCTTCGCCGCCTAAACGCGTTATTTACCTCTACCAGTGTTTCACGGTGAACAAACGCGCGGACTCAAAAAACAAGCACATCATTGCCCTCTACACGAAGGACGAGTACTTCGCTATCGTGGCCGAGAACGAGCAGGAGCAGGAGGACTGGTACGTCGCCGTGAGCGAACTGATGAGCGAGGGGAAACGGGGCCACGTGGACGCCGACGACCTGGACGACGGCTACGGCACGGTGACGCCGGGGACCGTGTTCAAGGAAGTGTGGCAGGTGACCGTGAAACCCAAGGGGCTGGGCCAGACGCGGGGCCTCACGGGCGTATACCGGCTGTGCCTGTCGTCCAAGACGGCGCACCTGGTGAAGCTGAACTGCGACACGCCGTGCGTGAACCTGCAGCTGATGAACATCCGTCGCTGCGGCCACTCGGAGAGCTTCTTCTTCATCGAGGTGGGCCGCTCGTCGTCCATCGGGCCGGGCGAGATCTGGATGCAGGTGGACGACTCTGTGGTGGCGCAGAGCATGCACGAGACCATCCTGGAGACCATGAAGGCGCTGAAGGCCTTCGCCGAGTTCCGGCCACGCAGCAAGAGCCAGTCGTCGGGCTCCAACCCCGTGCCCTTCATCACCACGCGCCGTCACCTCGGCAACCTGCCGCCCAGCCAGACGGGCCTGCAGCGGCGCTCCCGCACGGAGTCCGTCGCCAGCGGTGGGGGTGGAGGAGGAGGAGGCACCCCGCCCTCCAGCAAGAGCTCCGGCGCCAGCGGCTACCGCTTCCGCACGTCCAGCGAGGGTGAGGGGACCATGGGACGGCCCTTCCGCTCCGCCACGGGCAGCCTGGTGCACCTGGGGGCGGGCCGCGCCCACCCAGGGGGCGGGGCGGGCGCTGGAGTCACCACGGGCAACGCAGGCACCAGCACGGGGTCGAGCGGGGGCCGCTACATCCGCGTTGCCCCACCGCTCTCCTCCTGCCACGCCCGCTCCGCCTCGCTGCCAGTCTCCCACGTGGCCATGGCGACCAGCCCGGTGAGCGTGTCGTCGAGCAGCGGCCACGGCTCGGTGTCGGACACGCTGACGCGGCCGTCCAGTGCCTCGCTGTGCGGCTCGCCGTCCGACGGGGGCTTCAACTCGTCGGACGAGTACGGCTCCAGCCCCGGCGGTGACCTGCGCTACTTCCGCGTGCGCTCCGGCACGCCCGACTCCCTCGGCAACACGCCGCCCATCCGCGAGGAGCACGGCCTCAGCGACTACATGGCCATGGGCTGGCACCGCGAGCCGCCGCCGTCGTCAGTGTCTGTCACCGAGGGCGACGGGGCGGCGGCGGAGGATGAGCGCTGCTACTCGTCCCTGAGGCGGCGCACGCACTCCCTCTCCAGGCCTGCGGGGGGCGTGGCCGTGTACCAGAAGATGACCCAGACGGCCTTCTCGCTGGAGGAGGGGGAGGAGGGGGGGCCGGCGTTCTTCGGCGGCGGCCTCCTGCAGCAGCAGCAGCGCGGCGCCGGCCCTCCCTCCTCCTCCTCTTCCTCCGTGCGCTCCGACTACTCCTCCTGCTCGGAGCACAGCCAGCAGAGGGGCGTGGGAGGCGCCGCCCCCTGCCCCTCCCCCTCCCCGTCCCACGCAGTGCCGGAGGGGGACGGCGGCTACATGCCCATGCTGTGCGGCGTGGCCTCCCCGTCGCCGCGGCGACGCTGCCCGCCCCCCGACTATGTGCCTATGCAGCCCGCCACCGCGGGCCCCTGCCCCTCCCCTCACCCCCCGCCACCACCCATCACCGCCGAGGCCCACGGCTACATGATGATGCTGCCTGGGGGCGGCGCCGGCCGCTGCCCCTCGCCCTCCCGGTCGCAGGAGGCGGAGGGGGAGGGGGAGGGGGAGTACATGGACATGACGGCCAGCAGGGGGGGCTGCTGCGCCCTGGGAAGCCCCTACTTCTCGCTGCCGCGCTCCTACAAGGCGCCGGCCGACCGTGGCAACGACGACGGCGACTACGTGCCCATGAGCGCCCCGGCCAAGCCCGTTTACTCCCAGGTCGCCACGGCGATGCTGATGTCCACCACGGCCGCCAACAACAACAACAAGACAACGGCGGCCCTCCTTGAGCAGCGGGGGGAGGGGGGGGGGAGCGGGGCCACGCCTCCCCACCCCCCACCTCCGTACGGGGCGCCGTACATCGCCCGGCCTACCCGGCTGCCCCTGGGGAGGCGGAGCTTGCAGGGGGAGGGGGAGGGCCTCCCCCGCCGGCCCCCCTCCCCCGGGGAATACATCAACATCGAGTTTGGCGAGTGCTCCCCGACCCCCGTCCCCCAGCAGCAGCAGCAGCAGACCCCCGCCGTCGCCCCAGGCGACCACCAGCAGGACTACATGAGCGTGGCGGTCGGGGGCAAAAGCCTGGTTGCCCCGTGGAACCCCCCCAGCTACATCCGCCCCCTGCCGCCGCCCGGCCCCGTCGCCCAGCGCGGCGACTACACGGACATGACCTTTAACCCGGTCGGCCCCGCCCCTCCGCCCCAGTCGGGCCCAGGGGAGCCCCGGGTGGTGCGTGCGGACGCCCAGGGCCGGAGGAGGCACAGCTCGGAGACCTTTGCCGCCCCCTCGGGCCCTCCGCCTCCCGCCTCGCCGGGTGACCCCAACGGAGTGGTGTACCCCCGCTGGAGCACCTCCGGCTCCTTCGACAGCGTGTGGATGTCCGTGGAGGGGCTAGGCGCCCCAGAGACGCCCCCCTCGGCCCTCCCCTCCTCCCCCTCCCCTGCGTCTTCGTCGTCCGTGGGCAGGATGTGCCGGAACATGTCCGCCGGCTACCAGAACGGCCTGAATTACATCGCCCTGGAGCTGCGGGAGGACGGCGGCGGCGGTGATGTCGTCGACGACGGCAGCGGCGTTGTGGTTGCCGCGGGAGCCGCTGCGGACAGCAATGGGGCCTACGCCAGCATTGACTTCACCAAGGCGGACCACGTCACCTCCTCGAGCAAGGGTGAGAGAGAGTGTGTGAGTGTGTGTGTGTGAGAGAGAAAGATATGATGATGTTTTCTCTATTTTTGACAAAACAGAAAAAACACTTTTCTGTCAGATGTTCACCTACCTTAAAGGTGTAGTCAGCTATTGCAAGCTAATTGTATGCTAATACACTTTTTGTCAAATACACCAAATATCTCCTGGCATTTCGCTAGTTTACCCTTCTCTGTGCGTGCTGACATCATCACAGAGTACTTCTACACAGCCCTGGCTCCGTGAAACAGAACAAGTGGCGAACATTGCTCATATTACATACTACGTTTTGCGTCACAATGTGTTTCTTATGTGTTGGGCGGTTAGCAAGAATGGACCTGCCTTTACTTTCTGTTATGCCTCTCAGCTGCAACTTCCAGAGTTGTGCTGGTTGCTATGGGTACAGTCAGCTTGGACATAAAACGACAATTAGAAAATGCATCTTGAAACACATTTTTCAGGACAGAAAATTAATGTGACATTAAGGTGGAGAAAGCTTGTTGATATTTGAACTCTTGATCAAAACACAATAACACTTTGTCCCTTCAATGCCATTTGGTGCCCAGCCCTCCACGCACTGTACACGCATTGCGAGCGAAGGCCAGGATATTGTTGTGTGCCATCTCTGCACCCCTGCGTTTGTTGTTTTTTCATTTTGCAGCACACACGCAGAGAACAGCTAGCTAGCTAATTTATTTAACTCAGTAAAAAAGTAGCTCTAATTATAAATGATTGACTGTTAAATTGAAGTAGTAGTTAATAAATGACTATAAGCAGGTCAGGCAGTAGGCTACTTATTTTTTTATGCCCATTTTCCCTGACTCACTGTTTCCTTACTTTTGCTCCTAACCCCTATGGGTAGGCCTGGTCTGGTCTTGTCATGTTGATCTGTAATAACGGCATCCGCGTCGGTAAAAATTGGTCCACTTCGTCTGATTCGTCCGATATGTCAACATTCACTAAAAGTCATAGCGCCACCTACTGGTAACAGAAAATATTGTTGTAAATGCTCAAATCTGTACCAAATTTTTATCAATTCATAAGAGCCCCACCCTGAGCACATCGACATGTCAACATTAACTCAAAGTCACAGCACCACCTACTAGCAACAGAAATATACACTTTTTATGCTTTCATTCCCAGCTCCTCGTAGGTTGCCCACATTTTCTCCAGAATCGTCTCACACAACACGCATAATGATTCATATCCTAGTCCGTGCCACGCCCCGACGTGCGTCACGGCGCAAGGGCCCGCACAGTGTTGCTTGCAACCCTAGTTATATGTTTGTGTCCTCTTTGGAATTGTATCCCTGTGCTGTGCAGTTTTGTAAATTAAAATCTGTGTTCTGTAATGCACGTGAAAGAGAGGGGAAAAAACGACCAGTTCAATCTCAGTCGACTGAGATTGAACTGGTCGACTTTCAGGGGGCAGCCCTACGTAGTAAGTAGTGTGTAGATGCTGGGTGGGAGGGGTTGTGTGTGTGTGTGTGCGTTGTGTAAAGGTCAAGCCAACAGGGCAAAGAGGATGTTGAGTGGTATGTTAGGGGGGTTAAGAAGAGGGGTGGGAGCCAGCAAGTGTGTGTGTGTGTGTGTGTGTGTGTGCGTGCACACACCTTAAAGCGCTCTGTGTGTGTGTGTGCGTATGGCAGCGGTGCACACTGACACTGCTGCCTCGGCAGGAAGTGCATCACCTCTCCGGAATGCACCCCCCCCCTCCCCTCCCCACGCGCTCTCTCCTCCCCTCCAGGTGTGCAGAGTGGATCACACCTGGAGGACACACACACAGAACACTGCTGAGGGATCCTGTACCCTCAGCAGTGTTCTGTGTGTTGCTACAGCTGCAGACATGCACCCTGGATCCTGTCTGTCTGTCTGCCTGCCTGTCTGTCTGCCTGTCTGTCTGCCTGCCTGCCTGTCTGTCTGCCTGTCTGTCTGCCTGCCTGTCTGCCTGCCTGCCTGCCTGCCTGTTGCTCTTCTTCTCAGCCTCCTCCTACTGAAAGGTGATGGCTGAGAAGAATCCCCCTCTGCCCCCCCTCATATATTTGCACTCTATTTTCAGACACAAACCTGCTTGCTGCAGCCCTGTGTGTGTGTGTGTGTGTCTCTCTTCCAACAGCTATTACAGTGGTCCTATCACAGGATCCCAGTAACTGGATCCCCCCTACACTGTGTGTGTGTGTGTGTGTGTATTTACAGTATGTGTGTGTGTGTGTATGTGTATGTGTGTGTGTAGCTTCTGAAAATGAACCCTACTCAAACCACTAGATGCATTTCCACAGATGTTAGTTATTACGCAGAGTATACATACATACTGGGAATAGAACCCCTAACCCTGGAAGTGTTAGTGCCTTGCTCTACACAGGGAATAGAACCCCTAACCCTGGAAGTGTTAGTGCCTTGCTCTACACAGGGAATAGAACCCTAACCCTGACAGTATTAGTGCCTTGCTCTACACAGGGAATAGAACCCCTAACCCTGGCAGTGTCAGTGCCTTGCTCTATATAGGTAATAGAACCCCTAACCCTGGAAGAGTTAGTGCCTTGCTCTACACAGGCAATAGAACCCCTAACCCTGACAGTGTTAGTGCCTTGCTCTACACAGGGAATAGAACCCCTAACCCTGGCAGTGTCAGTGCCTTGCTCTACACAGGGAATAGAATCCCTAACCCTGGAAGAGTTAGTGCCTTGCTCTACACAGGCAATAGAACCCCTAACCCTGACAGTGTTAGTGCCTTGC
>JAODUK010000010.1:1348517-1376247 GCA_027564635.1 Typhlichthys eigenmanni | reverse complement strand
CGACACATGCTCATCCACACTGGAGTGAAGCCCTAGAGCTAACATCACTGTTATAAAACCTTAAATCAGTCAGGCACTCTACATCAACACACCAATCCACCTAAATATATTTATTGGCATATAGCTCTGTAAAACAGGAGGATTTTCTTTTTTTTTTTTTACACAATTTGTTTTCTACAATGTATTATCAATGTCATTGTGTTAGCTTACTTGTTCTTTGTAAAATATAATTCTAGACATGTTGCATGTTTTATTTGTTGTTTAAAACTTAAAAGGTAAAACACTACATTACATTTAAACACGTGAGTTAGCAAGTTTGCTAGTTTTGTTGTGATATTCTGTGTTTTTT
Source organism: Typhlichthys eigenmanni (assembly GCA_027564635.1). NCBI lineage: Eukaryota > Metazoa > Chordata > Actinopteri > Percopsiformes > Amblyopsidae > Typhlichthys > Typhlichthys eigenmanni. The sequence goes on along the minus strand of JAODUK010000010.1, from coordinate 1,375,898 downwards.
TTCTGTACCATAATACAATAAATGTTAGTTTGGTGTTACTACGTCTGCAGTTTCATTGTGGGATATTTACGTGGTGACGTCACATCCATTTGTACGCACAATCAGGAAGCAGGTGGCGATGTTATGATATTTGAGGAAATCGTTTCTGGGAGAAGTTCACTAAAGTGGGATACAATTCACATTCCGGGGTGAGAATGGAGGTAAGACTCACAATAAATATAATAACAAAGGTTGGACAGAGTAAAAGGTAACATCATGTACAACAGGTTGTCACAAACACAAGAATTACATTCCACGCTCGACATTTGGTCTGTCGAGCTTTATTGTAATTCTACATTAAAAGACGTAATCTAATATATATTCAGTCCCCTGGTAGCTCTTGTCTCTTATTGGGTCTGCTCTGCATGCATGTCATAAACCCTGCTCACACAGAAGTTACCAACTTTTAATGTAAGCGTAAACTCTTCACGACCTATTGAACGTCAGAACATTTATAACAGAGGTTCGAGTAGTAGACCTACGCAGCTTTTACCATGTCAATATTACACAGGTGGGTGATGATATTGGTAACTCTTAGCATAATGTCACCAAATAATCGCCAACTGCCCAAAATTGAATAGGTGAAATATAGATTAAATTGATAGTCTCCTGTGTACTGACAGTCATGTAATTCGGACGCTGTTGACCTCATTCGGACATATGGGCAAGATCCCACCCTTTCTGGGGTTTCCCCACATAGATAAACTAAGTGAGTGTGAAGGTAGTAGATATATACACAACGTATTAACGTCAGTATCGTTATAATGTTAGAAAACTTCTTGAATCATCAACTCTGCTCAATGGGACAATTTTATTGGGGGCAGCATTTTCCTCAGCAAACATCCATAGCCCCTGCCTCCTTGCTGGTGTTACACCAATTCCTCACCCCGCCTCTTTCTATCACAGAGTGCTCAATCAATCCATATACAATCCACCTCTCGATCCGTTGCTCTGGATCTATTGATAAATCTGGCCCAGGGCTCCTGACAGAAAAGCGGTAACGGACCGACTTTGGTAGTCGTCTGTGGTGGCGACGGATAATTCCCGATATGTTTTCAGGCTGCCGTTTAAGTAAAGCGTTTTTCTGTTAGTTAACATGTAACAAATGTGTCGTGGCTGTGCTAAACTAAGGAGAGAGACGGGCAGTGGCGTGAGACCGATCCCGAGGCGTATCTGCATCCGTGCGACAAGCCACTTTGAAGGCTGTAGCCACGTTAGCATGGTGGCTAGCCTGTAGTCAACAGGCAGGTTATTTTTGGGATTGTTGCTGCGCTGCACATGCTCCGCTAAGATATATGAGCTATCTTAACACACTGTACAAACGTATATATTCAGGAATACCAAGCAGAACACGTATTATTTTATACTATTATTTAGTTATATAACAAACGCAGTTCATAAAACATTGCATGGCACGTTGCACGGACATATCTTATGACGTCCCGTTAAGATGGACCTGAATTTTTATTCGGATCTGACAGACGGCACCGGACAACACGGGGATCCGTCGTTTTTGGATCCGCAGGCTTTCAGTGGATTTGACTCAGTCAACAAGGTGACCCTTTGCACTGGCAGGCACGATATAATGTGTGTGTGGTCAAGTTACCCTAGCCTTGTTCCTCCCTAGACTACACAGAATACTCTTTGCCACGTTCTGGCAGTCTGAGCTTGGATCTTGTGCTGGCCACTGTTATAAGCAGGTCATTGCAGATTTTAACAAAATTCTTCTTTAAATGCTTAACCAGAACAGTTTTTTTTAGCATTTCAACAAGAACTTACTAACTTGTAAGTGAGCGTGTTTTGAGACAAACCATTAACTCCAGTCCAAATGTGCTAAAAAGTTGTCTGTTTGTGGAGTTGATTCCATGCCATAGGCAAAGCTTAACTCCAGGCTGTTGTCAATTTTTAATGCTTTAGTTCCCTGGAGGCAGTGACAGCTACCTGACCATCTCTGGGTCCGGACACCCATTTCTCTCCTCGTCAGAGGTGAGTGTGTGTGTGTGTGCACTAGCTAGGTACACGTGTATGTGTGTGTGTGTGTGTGTGTGTGTGTGTGTGTGTGTGTGTGTACTAGACATACATGTCCTGACTGTAACCGTCCGGTCTCTCCTCCAGACATTCCACACCCCCAGTCTAGGCGATGAGGAGTTTGAGATCCCCCCCATCTCCCTGGACCCGGACTCGGCCCTGGCGCTCTCCAACGTAGTCTCGGACCACCACGGTCTCGGCCCCGCCGGCCACGGTGGGGTTGTCGGCGGCGATGACCCCTCCTTTTCCTCCGCCTTTGTTAACGCCCCACCGCCGCAGGGCCTGGAGCACCTGGGCCTTGGGGTCATGGGTCAGCCGGGCTCCACTCTGGGCATGGTGAGTCGAGCCGCTTACCCCAGCCACATGCACTGCTGTGTGCGTGCGTGTGTTAATCCTCTAAACCCAAGGTCCGCGACCCCTTGGATAAATGCATAGTTTATATTTCATATTGTATTTTCAGAACGGTAAATGATAGAAACTCACGTTTTTCCCCTCATAATCCAGACATTGCGCTGAAGAGAATAAGCGACATATGGTTTGTGCTATTCCGCCTGCCTTGCTCTGCAACACAATGACAGTTACATCTAAAACAAACCTACAATGCATGTATTGTGCATGGTCACATGAGTCTGGCTAAGGTTTTCTCACATGCTGTCCAATCTCAGTGATGTGTGTGCCCTCGTTATGTCTCCTTAAAAACGGCCGTCAGACCTTAACCATGCGTTCAGCTCTAGCGTAGTATAAATAGGCAGCAACGTTTGGTCTTGCTTAAGAGGGTCTGACTCCATCTTAGGACTGAATTATTTATCGTATTCAAACCGAAATTGCGAATTGAAACAATGCGATTAGCAAATCGCAAGGCAAATTCACCAGAGGATTTTCATCACCAACAGCTTTTGTCTGTGCTTCTGCACTTCCCACCTGCTCTAGAGGACTACAGCTCATATCCCTCCACCATCTACTTACTCTACATCGTGTCGCTTCTCCCATGTTGGAGCCTGATTCAAATGAATCGGTCATTAAAACGAGCTATTCATTTGAATCAGCTGTGTGGGAGCAGGGAGACTTCTAAAACATGCAGGGCTGTGGCCCTCCAGGACTGTGATTGGTGACCCCTGCTGTAAATAATGTCTGACTCCGCCTTTAACACTGACTCCTTTCCCCAGGACCTCGGCCACACCCTGGGCTCCCAGTTCAGCGGCTCCTCCCCCATGGCCATCGACGTGCCGCTGAGCGACATGGCCCACGGGCTGCTGGGAACTGGTCAGCTGACCACCATCGACCAATCGGAGCTCAGCGCCCACCTAGGCCTGGGGCTTGGCCTAGGCGGCGGTGGGGGGGCGATGCGGGGCTCCCGATCACCCGACCACCCGCTGTCAGCGACGGGCTCGCCCACCAGCTCCCTCCAGGATGACGACATGGACGACTTCAGGCGGGTGAGGCTGTGGGTGTTGCTGTGGGGAAGGGGGGGGGGGGGATTGGAGGTCGGAGGTCAAACCACCACGTTCTTCATCATCAATCCGATCAGTTCAAATATGCTGAACGTAAACAATGCCACCAATCTTGCAACTGTTCTTCCGGTGTTCAAAGTAGATCACCGGCGCCGCTGAAAAGAGCGTTTTACAGCGAGTGTCAAGCAACGTAACCATAGAAACTCACTCATGCGGCCAGTGACATGCCCCTGCCTGCTACACTAGGGTTGGGCCGGTATACGATGCCATCGTCCATCGCCGATGGCTGACAGACATCGTGATAATTCTTTTTATTTTTTGCTGCAGCCCACGCCTGTTGCCAGTCACTAAAAATTAAGTCACAGAAGGTCTGAAAAGTCGCTAAATCAAGTGGGAAGGTTGCCACTGTTGCCAGGTTGTTCATGCTAATCTGTCGTGATGTAGGTGCGAACACTAAACAAGAGTAGGACAGCATCACCATTTTGGATATTTACACTGAACAAAGTTATAAACGCAACACTTTAGTTTTTGGGCCCCATTCATCAGGAGCTGAACTCAAAGATCTAATACTTTCTCTATGTACACAAAAGGCCTATTTCTCTCAAATATTGTTCACACATCTGTCTAAATGTGTGTTAGTGAGCACTTCTCCTTTGCCGAGATAATCCATCCACCTCACAGGTGTGGCACATATTTAGACAGAATAAAATAAATCGACCACCCCAGATAAAACGTCATAATATAATGAATCGTTTTAGATCTTGTGAGGTGTTCAAGCAATGTTAATAATTGTTTATCCAACCATCTCCTCCACAAGGAGGAGATGGTTGGATGAAACGTTACGGTCGCCCAGTCCACCCATCGTACAGTATTTCTCCTGCGTCGCTGACTCCATCCTTCAGTGTCCATAAATGTCATCATTGTTTGTCACCAGAGCGTGCTGGTGGAATCTCCGGTCCCTCTCTCCGTCTTGTCCCTCGACTCCTCCCTCTCCGGCTCCCCCCTGCCCACCCCGTCCTCCAGCGCCACCTCGGGGGCCGCGGGCCGCAGAGGAGGAGGAGGGGGGGTAGGAGGAGGAGGAGCAAAGAAAGGGAGGAAGAAGAAGGACCCCAATGAGCCCCAGAAGCCCGTGTCGGCCTACGCGCTCTTCTTCAAGGACACGCAGGCAGCCATCAAGGGCCAGAACCCCAACGCCACCTTCGGAGAGGTCTCCAAGATCGTGGCCTCCATGTGGGACAGCCTGGGGGAGGAGCAGAAGCAGGTGGGTGTGGTTTGAGACGTTAAACAAAGAGCCCATATGACCCCACTTGTCATTTCACTGCATCAACTTCTAGATTAGTTTAATTAGACAATACATTAGTAGAACCTATCTATTAGCAACTTAGCCTAACCCAGAGCCATGGGAACAAAGTTATGCCGACGGATGTTTGACATTTTCAACAGTCACGTGGTTCATGGAGCATGGAGGAAAAACCTATGGCAAAAAAAGTTTTTTATAGATAGATATAAGTTGGAAGTCAACATATAAAAAAATACAATAATGGGCATATTATAATATTGAAGAACGGTAAAGGCGTCCAGGCATATTGTAAAGGGTCCAGGGATGTGTGCTTAAAAACAGTTTTGTGTGTAAGTGTGTGTAAGTGTGTGCGTGCGTGCGTGCGTGTGTGTGTGTGTGTCGCCAACGACTGGGGTGACCCCTAACAAGATGCCTAACCGCTACTTTCTAACACCTGTACTTCTTGTCAATGGAGTCGCTTGGATGAAACATGACCGTCATCTGTGATTATTTAGGGCTCTGTAAAGATTGCCATGTTAAGATGACATCTGAATGTCCTGATCTCAGGTTTACAAGAGGAAGAATGACATTGCCAAGAGGGAGTACCTGAAAGCACTGGCAGCCTACCGAGCCAATCAGATGTCTCAGGTGAACAGACTGACAGTGAGCAGTTGTGTCTCACATATCGCACAATTTAAAGACACACTCCACGGTTTGTGCAGTGCGACTGTGGAATGTCGTAATGGGCTCAAAACGACAATTTCATAGAATTGGTTGTTTTTTACAATTTTAGTTGAACAATCTCAAACCTTTACTTCTTGTTAACCAAGGTTGTTCTAACTGCCCGTTGTCATAACAATGGACTTGATTAACAATCTATCACATTTAGTCAACTATATACAGTTAGTATGTGTAAATATATTTTTATATATAAAAATTAATTGAATTCATCATTCATATAAATGCAATTAAATATGTCTATCATCTGTCTTATATTACAGCGATGATAACATAATATTCATGTTCAACTCATTTAATTAACCCACAAAAGGCTGCGGTAATGTCACTACACAATTTTTGGTTGTCCCCCAATAAAAGTTGAGCATTTTCTGAATCTGACAACAATAGCCTACTGTGCTGTATAGGCATAGTACCCTAGCTACTGTAACTAGGTTGTACAGGTGAAAGGGGAGGGGCTTGGCATCGGTCAATTGAAGAGCGTACCTTTACTATGTTGCACACACCCCCCCCCCTTCCAGGCTCCTATAGAGGTGCTGGACCCCGCTCCCTCTCCTCCTCCCCCCGCCCCCCCCCGCCCCAGCCGAGCCCAACAGTACAACCCGGAGGAGAACACCATCACCAACATCTGCACCTCCAACATCATCCTGGACCTGCCGCAGGTGTCCACGCGCTCCCGCACCGGCGCCATCAGGCCCCCCGCGCCCAGCCCCCCCCCTCCCCCGCCGCCGCCCGTAATCGCCAAGATCGTCATCAAGCACACGGCCTCCGGTGGCGTGGCCATCGCCGCGGCGACCGCCCCGCCGCCGTCCCCCCGCCAGCCCCCGCCCCTGCAGCAGATGCACGGCCACGCGCCCCCGCCGCCGCGGCTGGTGCACGGCCACGCCCCCCCGCCCCCGCTGCAGGCCAAGCCACGGGGGGCCGCGGCCCCGCCCCCGCTGCAGATCAAGGCGGCACCGTCGTCAGACTCCTCGTCGCTGCAGGCGGACGTGGGGGAGTGCCCCCCCCTCCTCGTGTCTTCTGCGGGGGCTGCTGACGCGCCCGCTCCCTCGCCCGTGGTCCTGGAGGAGGGGGCCGATGTGGAGGAAGGGGTGAGGATACTGTCTGGAGTCAGGGGTCAGGGGTCTAGTCTTGGTGCTGCGTGCTCTCTCTCTCTCTCTCTCTCTCTCTCTCTCTCTCTCTCTCTCTCTCTCTCTCTCTCTCCTGCTCTGAACACTCTCAATTCATTTCAATAGCTTTCATCGGCTTACTACCAATGTTGCCAAAGCATCAAATAAAAGAAAAAGGAAAACTACTAATCAATATTAAATACTTTTGGACAATATGAACATTAATGCCATCATAATTGATTAATTTGATATATTGCATGTCCTACTGTATGTGTACATTATCTTCCTTCTCTGTTTCGCTCCCTCCAAATCTCTCAGTTCTGGAAATGCGTTATTTTCATGAACATACATGGATAGAATGAATAAACGTGGTATGAATACAGTTTAAGGTCCTTGATAATTCATTATCATGTTCTTCATATCCTTCATAGCGTTCGTACATATTTACAAGACCTGTAAACAGCCAGTTCTGTTGGTTTAGCTTTCCAACAAATCCCTCATTGTACGTTTAACATCCGACTTGGTCATTGAGTTACGTACAGTAGTTGGTCGTCGTGCATGTCAATCAAAATACCTGGCTTGTCAAGTAGGCGGGCACTGACGCAGTTTGCCAGCGCTGTGTTACTTCACATAAGTAAAGACAGGCTCTGCGAGACTAGAATCTCACTGCTCACCAAGTGTCGAAGTTGCTGGTTCGAACCCCACTGCATTCACTCTCTCTCTCTCTCTCTCTCTCTCTCTCTCTCTCTCTCTCTCTCTCTCTCTCTCTGTCAGATGGAGGTAGAGGTGACCGTAGCCCCGGGGCCAGCCGTGACCCCTGACCCCGGCCCCAGCCGGTGTGTGCGTGCAGGCTGCACCAACCCGGCGGTGGAGAGCCAGGACTGGGACAGGGAGTACTGCAGCAACGAGTGTGTCGCCACGCACTGCAGGTACGCGCGCGCACGCACACACACACACACACTGTACATGTGTGTACACACACACCTTCCCCTGAAAAGATATTTCTTAGAAAAATAATGGACTTAAGAAAAATAATGCAGTTTAATAAAAATAATGCACTTAAAAAAAATAATGCAGCTCACTTTTGAAAACATAATACACTAAAACTGCACAGTACTGTACACTTACGATACCTAAAGTAAATTTTTACTGTTTTTGAGGAGACTTTCATATTTCATGGGGTTGACGAGACCTCGATTAATTTTCATATGATGTTTGTGAAAGCCACAGGCAGCCAATAAATGTTATGGCTGAAGAGACTCCTGGTTTAACTGTATCAAAGTATGTCAGTGCAACCACATGATTGGCTTAATAGGTCAATAGTTTGCTTGTTATAAAGCAGACAATTGGCTCTTCAAGTCTGCGTCACAGACTTCTCCCATAGGACATCAGACTGTGTTCCCGTATCATAATCACCGATGCTTTTCAGATGACTCGAGGACATCCCACATTAAAAACATACATTATTTGCAGTAAGCATTTACACCTTATTTATTTAACATATTTTATATAACAACTCCTTATCTGCTGACACGCTCTCACAGCAGTAGGTCCTTTGTCCTTCGTAATTCATGACAGGGAATATCTTCTCATTCGCAGGGACGTGTTCATGGCCTGGTGCGCCATCAGGGGGCAGAATTCCACCACGGTCTCCTAGGGAACAGACAGACAGTACAGGGGCCGGGCGCGGACCAGCAATGAACGACGACGCGTATTCCTAAACGAACGCTTGGACGAGACGAGTACTTGCACATTTTTGTCTTTGTTTTGTTTATGTTTTTGTTACTGCGTGGGCGGAGCGTCGGCAATATGGAGGACCTTATGGGGTGCCCCCCCCCTTCCCCCAGGACACACTAACTCACCCGCTGAGACTGACCTGCACTGATGCGGGTGTGATGATGAAATGGTAACCAAGAGCTACAGGGATGATGGATGGACACATCCACTCCATCCCTCAAGGAGGAGAACAAAGATCGTCGATCTTGTATTTAAATTATGGATTTGAAAAGTGTTTTATATTGATGTTGTGTTTTTAACTGGTGTTTTGGGGACACGTGGGGGGGGGGGGGGAATGACGATCTGGTTTGACTTCAGTGATGTGTGCGTGATGCCCTCCCTACCCTGGACTGTAGGTTGAAGAGTGATTGTTGTTAATTCAGCGCGACCCAATGAGTGATTTATGTTAAATCATGCTTCAGTAATTTATTAATATTTCGTTAAGGGCTGATGGCAGCTGGGGTTCGGGTGTACGCGCTCAGCCAGCGTAGGACAAACGCTTGAAGACCAACTGCCTGGCTGAGCAAACTACCTGAGTTTGTTTGGATTTTTTTATTTTTTTTGTACAGGAGCGTGAACGCTGGGAAACCACTTTGAAACAGGATAAGGTGTTGTAAGCACTATAGCTGCACTCTGACTGGCTGTCCAGCTTGTCCACTTTGCTTCACAGGTGACTTTGACAGGTAACCAAATCTCATTTGGAGGTGCTATTTGCTCAAGAAGTGGACGTGGCTGCTCTGGGCAAAAGCGGCAGAAGATTATTGCAATTTCAACAAACAAAAACAAAATATGTTTTAATGCACAACCTCTACCTTTTCCTGTACAACAAAAAAGATGCATTTCAGTGCTTATTGATTTTTCTTTTTTCAGTTATAATGGGATTAAGACTGAAGTTGTTATAAAAACAACAAAAAACAACAATGGAATAAAATATACAAATCAGTCATATTTGACAGTACTGCCTTTTTGTTTAAAGGGTATTTTAATGCAATAAATATTTTGAAGTAATAATCGTAACTATTAACAACACATATACATTATAGATCATAATGGAAACTGGTCTGCATACATTTAAATATGAGGTGTGTTTAAATGTGAAATGAAATGTGTATTTATTTTTACACATTTGGGTATGTACCGTGATTGGTGTTAAATCGTCGCATGAATGACGTCGTACGTAGTAGTACTTTCGAACTGGTGATGGCGGGAAAAATCTGCCGTGGCGGGAAAAATATAACGTGGGTTTAACAAGAAAGAGGGCGCTGTTTTGCGCTATGTGCTATGTATTTTTTTATAGTTCCGTGGCTACAACAAATATATTACCGTGTCCCTAACTTCCAACAGTACGGTAAATCTAATACTATGTTGAAACTAGGCCAATGGAACACGTTTCGCACAAGCATTTTCCTTCCTTTTTGTAAAATATTTGGGCAATCATACCCAGACATTCTTTAATAGCGCTATAATATTACACTTAAAAAATTCATAAACTGCATTCATATGCTACGTGTGATAAGTTAAGATATTTAATAATTAAAACCAGGTTGGTTGAAGGAGGGGACACGGAATAATTAACAGATTGAGCTGCGCATGGCCGTGTACCGTACGGGGGGGGGGTGGAAAGAAAACATGCGTGTTTAAATGCATGAATGATCATTTATATTGTCAATTGGCATATTTTAACTCAGACGTGTATTAATCGCTTAGTATATCGTGTATGTACACGTTACATTTAGCGCGCTACAGGGGTCTGTGGTAAGGGAAATTATAAGGGGGAAACGGGCTCTAGTAGCGAGGTCTCTGGTGCCGAGGCGTGGAAAGTGCGTTAGTTCACACTCATCCGGCCCGCCAGAAGCCGGGAGCTGGAGTTTGAAGCAGCACACAACTCGCTATGGCGGTAAACCTGGACAAAGAAGCATACTATCGACGAATCAAGCGATTATACGGCAACTGGAAGGTAAACACTGCAGCTGTCGAGCGAAATTTTGAGAATCGCCGCTTGCTGAATTGATGAAAATGTGCAGAAAGTGTCCGGGAAAATGCTGAGCGTTAGCCGCTTTCACTTTGTTTTCAGCGGCAGCAGTAGTGATGTTTCCAGCCTGTGTCCTCCAAGTAGCAGTGGAAGGCCTCACATTGCACGCTGACATCTGCTATTAGCTGTCCACTTGTTCCACTACATTATACACATGGACAGCTAATCAGATATGGGGTATTTGGCATTTCCTAACGCGAATAACATCGAAGCCGGAGCATTTAATTCAGGACATGTCATGGACAACCCGGCTAGGTGGCTAGCATCGAGCAGCTTTGGACAACACGTTTGCCGCCAAGCTAACTAGCGAAGCAGCTAATTGTGCAGCAGGCTAACGTAATCTGAAAGCATGAAAGCAAACACTACTTGATACAATTGTTTTACCAGGCACACGTTTGTCAGACGTCAGGGTGAGGTGTGCAATGTTAATGTTTCCAGCCCGTTTGTACGCGTGGGTAGTGGATACCGAGTCAAGTAACCTGCCACAAGCCTATGGGCAAAGTTAGCATCGTAATACATGTGTTACGCTGTTTAATACAGAGCCCCTACTTGTGCTCAGTTATGTATGTATCATTCTCTTTTTGGCCACTCATATCGGATTTATAAAAGTAACACTAACGGCATCTCCCCCTCTAAGTAACTTATTAATGTGTACTAGCGTTTGATGATCTAGTAATAAGCAGACCAGGTTTTGACAAACCCATTAAGAGTTGGTTATGCAGAATCACAGTAAAAATGTGAGTCAGTCATTGCACGCGAAGTAATGTAATTTTTTGTTTTCTGTGTTTCAACAGAAAGGAGAAGATGACTTCGGCAAAGTGGATGCCATCGTGGTGTCTGTCGGCGTGGACGAGGAAATTGTGTATGCCAAGTCAACCGCGCTACAGGTACCATGTTACGCGGTTCAGCCGTTTAAGATTAATGCTGGGACATGATTATAGGCAATATACATTAACAATAAGGCCCTCACAGCCAGGCCAGAACATGGCAGGACAATGGCCCTTTGTCGTCATCAGGAAGCCAGCTCTTATAAGTTAAAGGGGGTAATGCATGAGGTGAACTATCATTACACTATTCTAAACAAATGTGTTTTGTGCAAGGTGTTACTTCAGTTGACAGGGATAACTTTGAGGAGGTTGGGTGCTAATGCCCTCTTTGTCAAATTCACCAAATATCTCTTTGCAGTCCGCTATATTGCCGTTCTGTGCATGCTGAAAATATAATCCGGTACTTCTACACAGCCCTAGCTTTGTACATATGAACATAAACAATGTGTCAAAAAGCCATAAACCTACATTGAATAACAGCAGATTTCTGAGCTAAGTTTCGAATGTTGCATTCCTTGTACGCACTGGCAAACGACCTCACGCTATAGGGTGCTTTCACTCATTGCCAAGGCTGGGATTGAGTTGTGCGGTCTGCACAACCTTGTTTGTATTCCCATTTGCAGAACGTGTAAACATATCTGCTAATATTTTCAGTGTGCGCACAGAATGGGCAGCTTGCAGACTGTGAGGGAGCTCTTCACTGAATGAAGCTATGAACTAAAAGTGTATTTTCTTAGAATCGCTTACACCTAAACGACTCTTGCAGCTGTTTCAACTGGCGGTGTTGTTCGGCGGAGGAGCAGCTCATAAATCTGCAGATATTCAATGCATGTTTATGGCTTGACGCTCAACAAATGGAGCCGTGTTATTAACCTTGGCCTCTACCCGCATCAGACACTGCCAGTGGGCGTTGTCCCGTTAAAAAGATCTAGCTCGAAAACTCTGGCACCTCTTGATGTGCGTTGGTGCCTTCAGTGGGCGTTGGTTGAGCGGCACAAACTGCAGCGATGTGACTGTGACCAAACTTGTGCACGTCTGCGTCGTTTCCTCAGACCTGGCTGTTCGGCTACGAGCTGACGGACACCATCATGGTGTTCTGTGACACCAAGATCCTCTTCCTTGCCAGCAAGAAGAAAATTGAGTTCCTCAAGCAGGTGGCCGTAACCAAGGGCAACGAGAACGCGAACGGCGTGCCTCCCATCACGCTGCTCACCAGGGAAAAGGTACGGAGAGCCACACGGCAGCCATCTTGGTAAGGTCAGGGTCCTTGCAGGCAAGTCTGGCCGCTCGGCAGCCATCTTGGTAACACATCCAGGCAGTTATTAGGAAGACTTTTCTATATGAATGGGGAGAGAGGGGTGGGATATGTGTCCAACGGCCATCTTTGGTGTTATGGACTTTTCCCATACAGTTCTTTTAAGGATTATTCAAGTGGCCAGTCTCCTCTATATAATATCTCTGGTCAGGTTCAAGGCTGAGCAGCATCTGGAAGTGAGAAATCTTGCTTCAATTTTTGGTAATTGGCAACAGCAAGACAGTAAAGCACATTATTATAATTTGCTGATGTACAACCATTGAAAAGCAGCGGTTTCTTTCCACCAGGGCAGGATGGGTTAGTGGTGGAGGGGGGTTTGACTTCTCTTGGGAATAATCCATGGCGTCAAGTCTACCTGTAAACATTCTAGAGCAAGATACCTAACCCCATATGGTCTTTTTAAAGAGTGTAGCTGTACTCACTGTCTCTTAGGGTGGTAATCATCTACTAAATGAGCTATTTACCATAGAACAAGGGAGCATATGAATGTGGAAGGAATAAAATGTCTATAATATGTAAAATAACTTTAGGCCGACGTCAAATTTGTACACATCCAGTGTGCGAGATGACCGAGTGACTCCGCCAACTGCTTTGTGTTCAGAATGAAAGCAACAAGGCCAACTTTGACAAGATGATTGAGGCCATCAGGGGCAGCAAGCAAGGGAAGACTGTGGGGATCTTCAGCAAAGACAAATTCCCTGGCGAGTACATGAAGAGCTGGAATGACACCATCACGGCTGAGGGACTGGAGAAGGTAGCCCTGAGTTTCTCATCTCAATAAATCCCAGTCACTAAAAGTATGGTCAGACAAAGATGACATTTGATTATTATTTAGGAATGTAAATTATTAAAATGAGAATATCACTCTTATTTATAACTGTCATAATAGCCTAACACTTGAAACGTTAATGAGATATCATTTGAGATGTGCGAAGCCATCGCATGCATTTTACGCCAAAGAGTATCGACGCTGACAGTTTGCGAACGTCTTCAACCGAATGTCTTTCGCATGCGTTGAGTTCACGGCGAACGTTTCCAAACACAAACGCTCTGAGGAGGTATGTCTCTGCGAATAAAACATTCTTTACAATCTGAGAAATGTATACACAGTAATTCGGGAACTTGTCAGGCAGCGTGTTTTTTGCGGATTTTCTCTTTGGACTTTGGCAGTTGGGTGGCAATCTCATGAGGCTCCCTACCACCCAATATGTGAAATGAATGCATTCCCACGCCTTGATTGCTTTTTTTTTTTTTTTTTTGAGTGGGGGAGATTAATAAATTTGGCCTCTGTGATTGTTTTTATTCCAGCATCTTTGCTTATAGCTTCTAAACATAGTAATCCATCACCCCCCACCACACAGAGCTACTGTATATGGCAACGTCTTTTTGTTGTAGAAGTTCACATTTCTATGCAAACCAAGACGTGGATGCCAGCCTGTTATTGGTGGCAAACCTGCGTACGCGATGAGTTGACGTCACGGTAAATTTCACATTAAAGGTGCCCCATAACAAATCAAATGTCTCTGTCGTTGCTCCGCGTGACCCCTGACCTCTGACACCCCCCCCCCCCCCCCCCCCCCTCCTCCCAGGTGGACATCAGCGCGGTGGTGGCCTACACTATGGCGGTGAAGGAGGACGGAGAGCTGGCCCTGATGAAGAAGGCTTCCGGCGTCACCAGCGAGGTCTACTCCAAGTTCTTCAAGGAGCGCGTCATGGAGATCGTGGACGCGGACGAGGTGAGGCGGATGAGGTAGTGGAGGGTGATGTGGGTGGGTGGGTGGGGGCGGTGTGTGTGTGTGTGTGGATGAAGAGCAGGGGGTGAGGAAGAGGGGATGTAGAAGGGTGTGTGTCCATGCTGGTAAATTTGAGACTAGGTTTTTTTTTTTTTTTTTTTTTTTTTTACCATGGGGCAGAAGCGTCGTTTCGCCCCGCTTCTCTTGGCGCACTCGTCTGTTGTAAACGGTGGGTTTACGCAACTGGTGTTTCCGGTGCCGGCTGGCGACGGTCGCAACGCTGGGCGGCTGAATATGCATTAGGAGGAGTAGTGGCAGTAGTCCGTCGTCGCTGAAGGTGACCTGCAACTTTAGAGGCGTAGTCAACGATTGTGAGCTAATACACCAGCGGCAGTGTTCCCGCACAGCTCTAACTCTGTGAATGGGAGCACAAACACTGTCCCAGCCGTGACAATGTTTTGCAGCCTACGGTTCAAACGCCAACAATCTCTTCCACTCGAGAGAAACTGACAGAGACGCGTCGCTTAAGGAGCGGCCGCTTCAAAAGCGTTGCTAAGACCCCGATAACATATGTTGGCTGCCTTTGCCAGAGAACGGCTACCTGGGCCAACTGCCACATTCCCGTGTAAATTAGAATATTTTACGTTTTGTGCTTGTGTTAAAAAAAAAAAATGCTAGAAAAACCGTGAAACGCGGCACCAGGAAAGTGAACGACGTTGTTGGCGACGACCTGTGTGACCTTAAGTGGCAGATATGGCAACTGGAGGAATATAATCCAAATAATAAAAATCCATAACAAAATCTAAAAGAGCCGATTGTCTGCTGCATAACTGCCAAGCATTATCCTGTTTTAACCAATCGTGTGGCGGCGTTGACGTAAGCCACCTGCCCATACAAACATCCCCTTTTTGTTTTAAATCTCGTCCCTCTCCCCGCCCACAGAAGGTGCGCCACAGCAAGCTGGCGGAGTCTGTGGAGAAGGCCATAGAGGAGAAGAAGTACCTGGGCGGAGCCGACCCCTCCACGGTGGAGATGTGCTACCCTCCCATCATCCAGAGCGGCGGCAACTACAGCCTCAAGTTCAGCGTCGTCAGGTAACCGCTCCGTCTGCCTGCGTGCTGAGTAGACCCGTGTTGTTGTTGTGACGCCCAAATACGGAGTTCTGTGTCGCGGACCAGGCCTTTTCATGTCTGATGCTAGCATGCGCTAATATGGAGTTCCGGGTCGAACACAATCTCTCAAGCTGAAATGTGGATGGGGCTTGTCATAAAAGTGTCTGTATCGTGATCTTCCATTCACCTGTTGGGCCTATCCCGAGCTAGGTTATCTCCATATCATAACGCGATAATGCTATCCTCAAGCTAGGCTATCGTTGGTGGCCTTGCACCACTAACACCACCCCCCTCCTTCCCCATTCTCCAGCGACAAGAACCACATGCACTTCGGCGCCATCACGTGTGCCATGGGCATCCGCTACAAGTCGTACTGCTCCAACCTGGTGAGGACGCTGATGGTGGACCCCCCGCAGGAGATGCAGGACAACTACAGCTTCCTGCTGCAGGTGGAGGAGGAGCTGCTCAAGGAGCTCAAGCACGGTGGGTGGCGCGAATAAGAACCTTCTGATCCGTCCAACAAATAAACCCCAAGTGGCTCCTGGCTTCTGTGATTGGACACCTGTCTTGACTCTAGTTTTGATTATTGTGCCCTTACTGTAGGCCTACATTTTATAAACACTATTTCTAGAGTGAGTTTTCCCCCAGTATTCTATATATTTGGATGCTAAAATCCACATTTTTAATCTGACCTTTGCACACCTGTCTTCTTCAGCCCTGTTGCATTAAGCGCTGTGCTGTGTGACGTATGGGCAGGGAGTTTTTACATGCCCCACAGCTCCACTCAGACATCAGATCTTAAACTCAATATAGATTAGACGTGTGTGTTCCTGTCTACAGGGGTGAAGATCTGCGACGCCTACAATGCCGTTCTGGAGTACGTGAAGAAGGAGAAACCGGACCTGGTAGCCAAACTCACCAAAAACCTTGGGTAAGCACACGCACCCTTACACCATCACCAGCTGCCTCACCTGCACGCACTGCCATCCGTAAAGTTTCACAGAACCTCGGCGCGCGTCGTTCTTCTGGAGGCCGTTCTGGAGTTTTCTTACGATGCTAAATAATAGTTAGTGGCTCTGCTAGCTGTCGGTCTCAGACTGACTCGCCTGCCGCTTTCCGTTGTGTGTCGTAGGTTTGCCATGGGCATCGAGTTCAGAGAAGGCTCCCTGGTGTTGAACAGCAAAAACCAGTACAAGCTGAAGAAAGGTACGGACGTCTTCATTTGACACCTCAGCACGCTGCTACCATTGTCCTTGGCTGTGGAACGGAGGAATCACATTGTATTGTTGTTTTTCTCTTTAGCCACTTTGACACTTTTGTCCAAAGTGATTTAAAAGTGAGTGAAATGACAAAGTATCAACGAGCAGGTCAGGTTGAGGCTCGAACCCACGGCAACCTTTTTTGGTTGGGAGTCGACAAGTCCTGGCCACTATTGGCCCATCTTACCTCCAAACGTCCTAACAACGTTTGGAAAATATCAATGAAACATTGACCAAGAAAATAAGTGTGTGTGTGCGTGTGTTTTCCCAGGCATGGTGTTGAGCATCAGCCTTGGCTTCGCTGACCTCATCAACAAAGAGGCCAAGAAGGAGGAGCAGAAGAAGTACGCCCTGTTCATCGGCGACACGGTCCAGATCAATGAGGTGAGCACCACCAGGCCACTAGGGGGCGCTGGGCTCTAGTTGGTGTGGATGGAGTTTGCAGTGATTTGTTTTTTTTTTTTTTTTACATTGTTTGTGTGTGAACATGTCAACAGGAGGATGCTGCTACTATATTGACGCCAGTGAAGAAGAAAATCAAGAACGTTGGCATCTTCTTGAAGGTGGGGAATGAATAAGACGTTTGATTGGAGTATAAAGAAGAGTGATTTACTTAGAAGTCAGCAAAACAAACTAACAAAACTTAAATATAGTTTTTATAGTTATGAACAAGTGTTCTAGTTTATGTGATGAATGTGTAGCCACATTGTCAGGAAATGTTTTATTTAGAGCGTATTAAACGTATTTTACAATGTAATGCAGAATAAAGTAAAGTTGGTTCGGTTTAAATACCTTCTTTTTTTTGTTTGAGTTTACAGTACAGTGGGGACATCGCCTTCTCATGGCTAATATAAACATCTGCTGGCTGACCAGAAATTGTTGCTCATGTAATGTGTGTGTGTTTCAGAATGATGATGAGGAGGATGAGGAGGAAGACGCGGATGATGCAGAGGAGCTGCTGGGCAAAGGAGCCCGCAGTGCCGCGCTATTGGCAGACAGAACCAGGGTGTGTGTGTGTGTGTGTGTGATACAGTAGACATCCGAGTCTGTAATGGTGCTCAGGGGGTTCTCAGCGTGGAGGTCGTGAGACACAGCGGAGGGGGTCACGGGGAGGGGGTCACGGGGAGGGGGTCACGGGGAGGAGGTCACGGGGAGGTTCACAAATGAAATGCCATTTCTTGCTTTATTGTAATTGTTAGTAACAGTTAATAAATGACATCGGTGTATTCTGCAACTAGCCTTTTTTTCTTAAAATACCATAAAATAATAAAATAATATGGCTGGTATGCTTCTACCACCTCCGGGGGTAGCGGGGGTCCAGTCTCTGGCACTGTTGTTTTTGGGGGTAGCGAGCTGAACTGTTTTAAGAACCTCTATACGATATTATATGAAGACTTTATATAGCAGCAAACTTATTTTCTGTATAATGGCGCAATAACACCCTGAGCAGAGAATGACATCACTCCCCCGTGCGTGGGTGCGTGTGTATGTGATCCTCTGTTCGTTGTTGTAATAGTTGGCCTTATTGTTTCGTGTGTACCGAGATGCTGGAGCGCCTAGTGACACCTAGTGGCAGAAAGTCGCATGGCACAGCTTTGAGATGACGCATGGAAAATGTATTAAAAAGGATCTGTGTTCTTGGAGCTGCCCATTTATTTATGTGTGTGTCTGTGTGTCGCTCTTGTTGGCTTGGGCAGAACGAGATGACTGCGGAGGAGAAGAGGCGGACCCACCAGAAGGAGCTAGCCAATCAGGTGAACGAGGAGGCCAAGCGGCGGCTGACGGAGCAGAAGGGGGAGCAGCACATCCAGAAGTGAGTGACAGGTGGCACGGAAGCTAACTAAGGAGCGGTGTTGCTCCAGAGCACTTCTATATGTTTGGAAGCTAACTAAGGAGCAGTGTTGCTCCAGAGCACTTCTATATGTTTGGTCATGGGCTGAGTAATACAGGGCCTAAGACTCAACTGAATGCCTTTAATCCACCTTTTAATTACCTATACTGTTTTATTAACGGCTCATCCCTCTGCGCGCTGCAGGACCAAGAAGTCCAACGTCTCCTACAAGAACGTGGCCCAGATGCCCCGGGAGAAGGAGATCAGGGAGATGAAGATCTTCATCGACAAGAAGTACGAGACGGTCGTCATGCCCATCTTCGGCATCGCAACGCCGTTCCACATCGCCACCATCAAGGTAACCCCCGACGCGTCAGCCGCGGGCGAAATGAGCAGACATTGTGAAACATTTTGTAATTGTGTTACGAAAAGTGAGGGGTGGGGGCTTCTTGGCCTCTGTCTGGACATGCTTCATTGGTGATTGTTTAGGCTTTGTGTCCTAATGGGCTTTGACCTAGGTTTAGTTTTGATAGTGTGGGAGCAGTCTTTAGCCAATCTGCATTCAACTGCTTCATCTATCACTTCATCTAGCTCTACCACCATTTTGAAACAAACGCTTGACTATAACATTACACTTTGTTTGGTCCACCGTCCAGAGTGAGCGAATGCTGAAGCGAACAGGGTTTCCAGACTATAATCTGAGCGAAGATTTATCAGAGTCGTCAGGTGGAGCCAAGATGAATGTTGTTTTTTTTTTGTTTTTTTTTGATAAATTGTATTCTCCTGCAATGGTTTTCCCCCCCTCTCTAGAACATCAGCATGTCTGTGGAGGGCGACTACACGTATCTGAGAATCAATTTCTACGTCCCGGGCAGTTCTCTGGGACGCCACGAAGGAAACATCTTCCCCAATCCAGACGCCACCTTCGTAAAAGAAATGTGAGCATAAATACACCTTTTCTAATAATGCATTGTAATAATGAATGTATATGTAGGTGTGGCCACACGTACTAACTGCAAAGTGAGATTTTGTGTGTACTAGACAATTGTGTGTCTCTGTCGGCCTTCTACACAATGTTGACCGCTCTCCCTCGTTCACCTCCTCTCCCCCCCCGTTAACAGCACGTACCGGGCCTCCAACCTGAAGGCCCCCGGCGACCCGTCGGTGCCCTCCACCAACCTGCAGAACGCCTTCCGCATCATCAAGGAGGTGCAGAAGCGCTACAAGACGCGGGAGGCGGAGGAGAAGGAGAAGGAGGGCATTGTGAAGCAGGACTCGCTGGTCATCAACCTCAACCGCAGCAACCCCAAGCTCAAGGACCTGTACATCCGGCCCAACATCGCCCAGAAGAGGATGCAGGGCTCCCTGGAGGCGCACACAAATGGTGGGGGGCGGCCGGCCGGCCTCGCGCTAGAGCTTGACAACGGGAGTGGATTTGCACTCCAAACAATGTCCCGTGCCGTCCCGTGACTTGTCTTACAAAACAATTGTTGCCCCGTTCAAAAATCAGACCCATATATAAAAAAACAAAGTTAATACAAGCTGTTAATACTACTGCTTTTTTATTTTTTTTATATAATAAGGTAGCTGTGTGGGCTAGGCTAGGCTAGGCTAGGCTAGGCTATAGCACATTTACATGCGCAGCACATTTAGCAGACACCTGTATTCAAAGCGGCTGAACAACCAGTACATTTGCCTGTTTGAGCGGGTCATTCACCAGTTGTAAGCAAACATCGTTTCGTTAATGACAGCAGAATGTCATCGGGCTAGCTTAGTGGTACAGTTCACAACACACCTTGCTTATTGAGATCATACATTTCCCAGTACGTTGGCTTCCAATTATTCTAACATCTTAAACAGGAACGGGAAAGATGACATAATTGATTGTCTAATTGATTGTCTAATTGATTGTCTAATTGTACAGGTGAAGGTTAGGTTGAACTTCTTCAACTAAAATGTGATGGGGTGTCTCAAAATGTCTACTCTCATATTTTCTAATGCTAATTCTGCTCAATGTCAGTTGACCTAATGTTTCCCATAGCAACGAACGATGGTTACGTATGTAACCGCGGTTCTATGAATTTCGGATGACCGCCAGAGCTTGGCAGTCACTCGGCCTTCTCGCGAGAAGATTGCCAAGAGGCCACTTCCTGGGTGAACGTGCCTTTAGTACCGGGGCTGGGTCACACGTCACCCAGGTCACAAGTGACTTTGTTGATACAAACACTCGACCTGCACGTGTGCGATGAATATCCAGGTGCTTAACGCACCGCCTCTGGCTGTCAGTAGAAATGAAATAGAACAGTTGTTGTGGTCGTCTTACCGGTTATCCTCTCCGGGCAGGCTTCCGCTTCACGTCGGTGCGTGGCGACAAGGTGGACATCCTGTACAACAACATAAAGCACTCCGTCTTCCAGCCCTGCGACGGGGAGATGATCATCGTCCTCCACTTCCACCTCAAGGTGTGTGTGTGTGTGTGTGTGTGTGTGTGTGTGTGTGTGGGGAGAGCACCCCATGGCATTAAAGGGACAGGTGTTCTTTGATCGAGTTAATGTATCAATCTTTCTCCAGCATAGCTTACTTAGTTACCACTTAGTTTCGATAACTGTTTCTGCGAAAAATGACCTTGGCTGTAAATTACCTTTCAAAAAGTACCTTACTTATTAATAAACGGGGCAGGCCCCCCTCTATTCCTATGTAAAATATCATATAGAGCACATGCATGATATTCAATTATTTGGTCAGACTCTTGTCTGACCGCTAAGTTTCAGTAATGGTGTCCAATGATGAATGAAACGCAAAACACCACAAATTGAAAGTCATTAAATCACCATTCCCTGGCCAACAGTGGAAGTGAATTAACCATAATCTAAACTGACATTTTGTAGAAAAGAATGGTTATTCTTAATAAAAAAAAAAAAAAAACTAGGCTACAGCGATGTACTGTATGTGCTAATAGAATACTGCGTAACCTGCTCATTGTATTATTCTCTTTTGGGGTGGAGGGAGTCGGGGGTCAGAGAGGCAGAGAGAGATTTAGAGAATGACCCGCCTGTAACAAAACCGGCCCCTTCCCCAGAACGCCATCATGTTCGGCAAGAAGCGACACACGGACGTGCAGTTCTACACGGAGGTGGGCGAGATCACCACGGACCTGGGGAAGCACCAGCACATGCACGACCGCGACGACCTCTACGCCGAGCAGATGGAGCGCGAGATGAGGCACAAGCTCAAGTCGGCCTTCAAGAACTTCATCGAGAAGGTGGAGACGCTCACCAAGGAGGAGCTGGAGTTCGAGGTTCCCTTCAGAGACCTGGGGTGAGCCCCCCTGGGAAAAGGGGTGGGGGCGAGGCATTCTGGGGGGGGGGGGGGTGCGCATGTTCAGCTATTAAGTCCTTATATACACTTTAATTTATTTATATTTTATACGAGCTAATTATGATTGTCCGTTAACTTGGTTTAGGATGATGTCATTTCAGAACACTAGGGGGCACTGAAGTCAGTTAGGAAAAGGGGATGTAAAATGATCAGTTTAGGTGAGTTTTGCGAAGAATACACCGAAGGGGATCCTAGGCAATCGTGTTGTCAGTGACGACACGTTCAACAATCGTTCGCTATACACATTGAATACTACCCAGCAGGTAACACATTCCACCGTAAAGAAGTAGCTTGACAATGCAATTCACTGGCGTGGTTGTATGTATTGTACACTAGACAGTTGGTTTGAATTTGCCATCCAACGTGTATACGTCTCGTGTTTCTATTAAAGTCCTCGTCAAATCACACTGGGTTGGTTTGTTTAGCTCTTTGATTCGTTACCGGGAGTACCGTAGACTCGCGGTATTCCGGACAGGATCGTACGTGCGCCGACTTTAAACGAGGCTCCAACGAGAAACAACAAAGCTACAGTTAATCTGATTGCATCACTGTTGCCAGAAAGGGCTTGGCAACATTTTTACCTTTGACTGACATTCTTTTGGACCAATAGTATTTGTTTAATCAAAGAAAATTGACCGCTTCCACCACTGTACGGAACACCATGACCAGCTCACGGTGTTCCGTTCTTCAATGCTAACGCTGTAGCGGTTGGTTCTCGCCACCAGGCCCCGCTCTTTCCAACGCTTTATAAAACATATTTAAACATGTTTTACTGACAAACATGAACACAAGACACTTGCAGGACACTTACTCTACGTTATAATAATTAGTTTGATGTAATTGAATATATATTTATTGATTTTTGAGCCAAGGAAAAGTGACGCAACATATTTCGTTCGTGTCTCTTGTTCGTAAAATGTTAGCTAATATACAAAAAAAAAAATTCACAAACATTGTTTTTGTATATATTTATTTGTTTGATAAATACTTCGATTTGTTATTCTCCAATTTAAAAGTTTATAAGTTGTTAAAATAAGTTATAAAACGCTTTTCCCCGTATAGACTGGTTCATCCCATAGAACTCCATTCATATTTGTCTCTCCCGGCGCAATTCTAAAGCCTGCTGGGTGGAGCTTCAGTACTAACTGAGATCCTGTCTAAACGAAATATCAGATTGTAGTCAATGTGATGTGGCTGAAAGCAGGAGAAAACACACTACCAGTATTTATAAAATTTTTGACCGTGACGTAATTTGATTTCTGTGACGAGTTTTACGTCGTGTCCGGTACACCGTGAGTTAAAGTGGAAAACGGAACACAGTGAGTCTACGGTAAATGCTGGTGACTCGTATTTTAATCAATAATTTGCAGTTTGGTGGTCTTTACTTTAGGTGGGGGGGCTGTGTATTTCACCTTGTCCACTATTTTTGTACTCAATCACCCTCGTCATTTTGACACTTATGTTTTCTTTAAGGACATTTGTTATGGGGACAAGCCCAGGAACAGTCTCAAATAATGTACAGTAATAGCTTGTATTAATACTAAGTGTGTATGTGTGTGTTCACTAGATGCATGCATGCAGTAAACCTCCATTTCAGTGTGCATCAGTCTCCGATGCAGTGGATTATAGGCACAGTTGTGCCCCTTTTCCAAATGGTTGTTCTGACAAGGTTACTCTTGCTATGATCCATCGTGTGGGAATGTAGAGACTCGCCAGCCACTAGCAACCCTTCCCCAGCATTTAGTTGACTGCTGGTTTCATTTTCCCCTGTCGGTTTAGAATCACATCCTGAGGGACTTTGTTCGCCTGTCTTGTTTTCAGCTTCCAGGGTGCCCCCTACAGAAGCACTTGTCTACTACAACCTACGTCCAGTTCTCTCGTCAACGTCACTGAATGGGTGAGTGTGCGTGTTTTAGGGATGTGATTAAGTACAGCGTTTCTGCTCTTGCTCGTCGGCACCAGGAATACTAGTTAAACTAGTTAAACGTATCTTGTTTAGGGTTTGGGACCGAATTCTGTACTTTTAAGAGTACCGAAAGTCAGTACTATAGACTTATCGATTGAGGTCAAATCAGTTGGTACCTAAATGTTGGTGGTACCTGAGAACGCAAGCAAACATAGAAAGAAGAATATTAATAACTCATTCAAATGGCTCTTAACACGTTTCAACAGTTTTCTGAGAATGTCCATGCCTACTTGTTTAAATGTCAATGGAAGTTAGTCGCTGGGAACATCGTGTGTGTGTGTGTGTGTGTGTGTGTGTGTGTGTGTGTGTGTGTGTGTGTCCAATGTCTCACCCATGTCCCTTTTGTGTTTCCCCTTGTCCCCTTCCCAACTGCAGCCGCCGTTCGTGGTGACGCTGGACGAGGTGGAGCTGGTGCACTTTGAACGCGTGCAGTTCCACCTGAAGAACTTTGACGTGGTCATCGTCTACAAGGACTACAGCAAGAAAGTCACCATGATCAACGCTGTGCCCGTCAACTCGCTGGACCCAATCAAGGAGTGGCTCAAGTAAGGCCCGCCCCTTGTCCAGCTGGCCAAATATTTAGGGGATTTGATGCAATTTGGACTATTCTACCGGCATGCAGTAACCGTTTCTGTCCTGCATGTCTGCAGCTCGTGCGACATAAAGTACACGGAGGGCGTCCAGTCCCTGAACTGGACCAAGATCATGAAGACCATCGTGGACGACCCCGAGGGCTTCTTTGAGCAGGGCGGATGGTCCTTCCTGGACCCGGAGAGCGAGGTAGGAGCGCTCCACGATGTCGTGGTGTTAGCGGTCCGCAGACGCCTTAGCAAGGCGCGCTAAAATCCTAGAGTGCTACCTGCTAACTGCCACGTTACATTAGAAGTTACTGTACAGCGCTAACTGCCACTAGTATCGCCGAAGATGCTAGAACACAAAGAGTCATAAACCTCCGTCAGTGGTTTGAAATGGTTCTTTCTTTGATCGCCTCGTGTCTCAGTGGATGAAAGCCGATTTGGCTGTACGTCGCCATGGTGTTAATGGTAGTATATGTCGGAACATTGGTGGGGGAGGGGAAGTACATTTACGTTTCTAAAGGTATGTGTTGCCGGATCTCGCGAGGGTGTGTTGCTGAGATTTTCAAACAAAGTTAAAAATGCAAATGTCGTGTCAGATTAAGGAGATATGTAGCTTGTGGAAAAAGGGGTCCAATATTTTCTTGGGTGACTCCAGTGGGGAGAAGGGACAGATTCTTTCTCCCCACTGCTGCTGGTCCTGGGCTGTGACGACTTAACAACACTCCTGTTGTGAATCAGAGTGCTGTGATTGGACAGCTCAAGCGTCCGGTGACTGTCAAGTCTGGGGCATGTAAACAGAAAGAAAATGTTCAGTACAAAGTGTGTCCAACGTGACAGTTGGAAAATATAATGCGGGTCTTAAAAAAATAAAATAATATAAAATAAATGGACACAAAATATTTTTCTAACGGAGTTAGAACTATTACACATTGATAATTGTTTTTAGCAACACCCCCCCCCACACACACACTCCCTGCGTTTGTCATGAATACATCTCTAATGGCTTGTTGTGGTTTTGAAGTTGTGCTGACCAGACACGTCGTGATGTGCTCCTCCCCCCCCCTCCCCCCAGGGCAGCGGCGCTGAGGAGGACTCGGAGTCGGAGATCGAGGACGAGACCTTCAACCCATCAGCCGATGAGGAAGAGGAGGAAGAGGAGGACAGCGACGAAGATTACGACTCGGAGACGGAAAACTCCGGTACGTTGTCAAACGAATCAGTCTCTGCTCCACCTCTGCTACTACACTGTGTCCTGATGGGTGGGGGGTAACGGGGGGGGGGGGGGGGGGGGTTGTGGTCTATAGGGTCACGTAGCCAGAGGTCCTTTTACCACAATGCATTTCAATGTGTTCTATGTTGCTGTGATCTGGGCCCCTGCCTTTAACCTTTAACCTCTTTGTCTCTGTACTCTGTCTGTGATGTAGACTACAGTGCGTCGCTTGGAAGCGAGGAGGAGAGCGGAAAAGACTGGGATGAGCTGGAGGAAGAGGCCAGGAAAGGTCTGGTTGTTCTCATCTTTTATTTTTTAAGTCTTTTTATTAAGCAAGTACCGTCATGTTTTCAGAATCGACTTTGTACCAAAATATCGGTTCTCGTGACATCCCTAATGGAAAGCAATCAGATTATGTTACTAAATTTAGGTCATCCAAAAATTACGTTACTGATTATAATTTTAGTCTGGCAACTAACTAATGGATTACATTTAAAAGGGCAACCTGCCTAACTAACCCTGTGTAGGATGCTTGTAAACTGTACACGGCATTCTTTCATTCTGTATGGAGCTTCGTCCTTCTGTAAAGAGATCACTGATAACTGCAGGACAAGACACTTGAAATCAAATTTTCTATTGGAATTACATTTGAGACCACTTCTATATTTGGATTGGATTTGATGTGGTGTTCTGCTGTTCAGATTTGCAAAATAAATCTGGATATTCCAAATGTTGGATTTTGTCTAGCAGGGTGAACATGGCTGCTATCAGACACCAATTAATTTAATCAAAATCTCTTCACTAAACTCATAGGGTGACACATTAACCCCCAGATAAGTTAACCTGAGGTGTGCTCAGATTTGGCAAACAGTGGCAAACGTTCGTGACGAACATGTTTGCTTCGTACTTCAATTTTGAAGAATTTGTGTACATGTTCCAAAAATGTTGAAAAATGTTTGCGGTTCGCCAAGTCTGAACGCACCTCAGGTATTAACCTGGTAATTCAGTTGTATCCCTCTACATTTTAGTTATGTAGTTTATCATAAACTTTATTTGCTGCTGGTATGCTCTACTGGTGGTAGCATTTTTAGGATACTGGTTTGCTGTAGAATTTATCCCCCCCCCATCTAAAACATAATGGATCTGAAATTGGCTTTATTTATTGATTTATAAATGCACTCAATAAAAAGTCAGGTTGAGGATATGTTCGATGGGATTTACTAGATTAGGATGCAGAGGGCTAAAAGGTCAGTTTCTACAGGCCACTGATGACCTCAGCAGACTGACTGAGTGTGACTTTGCTGCCCTCTAGCGGACAAGGAGAGTCACTACGAGGATGCTGCTGAGGATACAAGCAACCGGAAGAGGAAGGGTCGATCTACGCCCGCCCCTCCCAGCAAGAAGAAACGACGGCACTAAATGAGTCCGTCTCTCTCTCTCTCTCTCTCTCTCACATACACATACACACACACACAAACATTACTGCCAAAACCTGCTCCTCTGCGCTACCCCAACCGGCCCTTTCTCAATCACACAGTGTATATAGTGGTAGATGCCCCTTATTTTTGCGTTGGTCCGAGTTGGTGTCGTGAATAAATGGTAGATACCAGCAAACATTAAAGACACAATTTGACTATTCATTCCCATTTTATTTATCTTTTTATCTCGTGTGTGTGTGTGTGTGTGTGTGTGTGTGTGTGTGTGTCTGTAAAACATTTTT
>JAODUK010000010.1:1333095-1345002 GCA_027564635.1 Typhlichthys eigenmanni | reverse complement strand
TAGAGGACTAACCTAACTGTAGAGGTCTCTCTCTCTCTGTAGAGGACTAAGCTAACTGTAGAGGTCTCTCTCTCTCTCTCTGTAGAGGACTAACCTAACTGTAGAGGTCTCTCTCTCTCTGTAGAGGACTAAGCTAACTGTAGAGGTCTCTCTCTCTCTGTAGAGGACTAAGATAACTGTAGAGCTCTCTCTCTGTAGAGGACCAAGATAACTGTAGAGGTCTCTCTCTCTGTAGAGGACTAAACTAACTGTAGAGGTCTCTCTCTCTCTGTAGAGGACTAAGCTAACTGTAGAGGTCTCTCTCTCTGTAGAGGACTAAGCTAACTGTAGAGGTCTCTCTCTGTACAGGACTAACCTAACTGTAGAGGTCTCTCTCTCTCTCTCTGTAGAGGACTAATCTAACTGTAGAGGTCTCTCTCTCTCTCTGTAGAGGACTAAGCTAACTGTAGAGGTCTCTTTCTCTCCCTCTGTACAGGACTAATCTAACTGTAGAGGTCTCTCTCTCTCTCCCTCTCTCTGTAGAGGACTAATCTAACTGTAGAGGTCTCTCCCCTGCAGAACTCCCACAAGGTGCCTCCTCCCTGGCTGATAGCCATGCAGCGGTACGGTCCTCCACCCTCCTACCCCAACCTGAAGATCCCTGGCCTGAACTCCCCTATTCCAGAGGTACCTCACCCAAGGCTGTCTGCTGTTGCATGTGCACACCGTTTAAACACAGTGGATTTATCAGTGGCTTTTGTTTGCAGCATGTTTACATTTTAATTGCCGGTGATCTAAATGTTAATGTACATGGTATTGCATTTAGAGATGTCTCAGCATCTACTGACTATCTACAACTAACCTACACAGCCATAGTGTATAGCCATAGGTGGTTGGGTTTTTCCCGATCATTACAGGTCAGGGACATTCAGATATTTAGTCAGGGAATTAGCCGCTAGACCTTCTCCACGTATCTACTGGTGTTCTTTCATTGACCCCCAGAGCTGCACGTTTGGCTACCATGCCGGAGGCTGGGGGAAGCCCCCAGTAGACGAGATGGGCAAACCCCTGTATGGAGACGTGTTCGGGACCAATGCCGTGGACTTCCAGGTGATCCCTCTCTGTCCAGTCTGAATAGTCCATAGTTATTTCAGTGTGCAGAATATCTGTCCAGGGGAATTGTTCCTGACCACCTCTCCCCTCCAGGCCAAGGCGGATGAAGAGGAGGTGGACCACACCCCGTGGGGGGAGCTGGAGCCGTCGGACGAGGAGTCTTCTGAGGAGGAGGAGGAGGAGGAGAGCGACGAGGAGAAGCCGGACGAGACGGGCTTCTTCACGCCAGCAGACAGGTGCTCTTATTAATATGTCCCTGTTGATGATGTCACACTGTCTGTTTGCGCACATTAAGAGTTGAATATTGAGTGCAGCTGTGGCACATGCCAGAATTCCTGGGGTACAAATCCAGACATTTCAAAATCTTTCACAATATCTCTCTCCATCTAGTTTCCTGTCTCCACTGTCAAAAAAAAAAGAAACGACTATAAATATATGAGCTAAATATAAAATTCAGCCTTGGAAAACCATTTGACGTCTATGAAATATCGATTAGTACTTACGGTATAAACTCTGGCAGTCACAATCGACACCATCGACAAAGGCAGAGTGGTCTTTACTGCACACACAGTGGCACGCGGTAGAGATGCTGGAGAGACATCTGTTGTCACATTTGGCCGTGGAACTTTAAGATCTGCTGGCCGGCGGCCGCTGAAGTTGTGACTTGTAGAACGAAACGTTCAGTAGTATTCAAGTCCCCTTCTCGGTGCTCATGTGCCCAGGCTGTCTGCCCGCCCACAGCTGTTATGCGCTAACGTGTGTGTTCGTTCATTCCAGTGGTCTGATCACACCTGGAGGCTTCTCGTCGGTCCCTGCTGGCATGGAGACCCCAGAGCTCATCGAGCTCAGGAAGAAGAAGATCGAGGAGGCCATGGATGGGTGAGGGTTTTCTCTTAACGCTTACATTTTATCATCTGTTGTTGTTGTTGTTGATGTTGTTCACTCAGTTTGGCTTGCAAAGTGTCAAGCTCATGGATCTGTTTTATATAATTACAAGATGATTGAATTAGAGCTATATTTAGATATCTGAACATATCATATCAATATTTCTATCTATGTTATTTCTGTTTCTCTTTAAGATCAATAAAGCTTACCCCTGTTGTTAGAGCTTTAACCCTCCAGCGGCTAATGCTAAAGCATGCTCCTGGTTTAAGTGCTGTTTAGACTGAGTGTTATTGTGTGTGTGCGTGCGTGCAGCAACGAGACGCCCCAGCTGTTCACCGTGCTGCCAGAGAGGAGGACGGGCGCCGTGGGGGCGGCCATGATGGCCTCCACACACATCTACGACATGTCGGCGGTAAGGCTGCATCTCCTCAGGCGCGCGCTACAGGGATGTACGACAGATAGTAAACATTGCCGCAGGAGGTGGGGGGGGAGGGCCGGGTGGTCTGAGGGCGGCGGCGTTATCAGTCACCCCAGTCAAACGATGGTTACCCATCTGGACAGCCCTGATGTAATATAAAACACTGCATCATGTCAACTTCACTGCTGCTTTTTGTCCATTATAAATGTTGCTATGCAAATTGCTTGAAGCCATCACTAATAGATACTGTCCAAAATATTACAGTATTTGTTTTTATACAAGCATTTTTTAAAAAAGACTTCAACCCTCTTATGTGGTTTTGCACAAATAATAATAGACATGAAACTATTGCTTTGTGAGCCACACAACACACACACACGCATGCGTAGCCATGTAAACAAAGAGCAGGAGCTAGGGTTACACTACACACACACACAGAGGGAGTGTGATGATGTCATTGTGTGCTCAGGGCTCCATTACATCACTACACCCTCACATAGTTGTTTGCTGCTACATTAAAAGCATAGTCCTCCATTGTAAGATAATCGTAAGCTAGTACGCTATTTGTGTCAAATTCACCAAATATCTCCTCGTATTTAACTAACTTTAACTTGCCGTTCTCTGTGCGTGATGAAAACAATGAATCCGTTCCGATACTTCTACACAGCCCCGGCTCCGTAAATGGCAACGTGAACAAAGTGGCGAACACCGCTCACGTCAAAGCTGTAGTACTACGCTTTGCTTCACAATGCCTTTCAATGTGTGGGGCGGCACCGCGCAGGGATGTTTTGATTTGATCTCTAATATAGCAAGCGTTCTGGAGAGTGAGTAACCCTGCCTTTAACGTTTACATCTCCCCTCCCTCCCCCCTTATCTTCCCAGGCGATGGCGGCCCGCAAGGCGGGCGGCGGCCACGAGTCGCAGGGCGTGGAGGTGGCCCTGGCCCCGGAGGAGCTGGAGCTCGACCCCTTGGCCATGACGCAGAAGTACGAGGAGCACGTGCGCGAGCAGCAGGCGCAGGTGGAGAAGGAGGACTTCAGCGACATGGTGGCGGAGCACGCTGCCAAGCAGAAGGTGGGCGGGGCCTGGGGTGTCGTGGGGGGGGCCTGGGGTGCTGGGGGCGGTGTCGCCGTACGTCACCAACAGTATTTTGCTGGGTGTACGCAGATAAATGTACCATGCATGGCCTGAAACAAAGTCAATTTTCCCTGAAACACCATTTTGGTCTCACATCAGTAGTAGGTACTTATGTATGAATTAATGCACTATTCACCAAATATAAATTATAGAGAGAAATAGCATTCCACTAAGTTGAAAGCTGCATCATTCTAGCCTGCATAAAGGCTGAAATACCAGACCAAAATATATTTCGAGAGGGTGTAAGTACAATGTAAAGTACAGCTGGAGGGGGTTTGTTGAATGAACAATTAAAAAAAAACACAATTAGGTTTGCCAGGGCAAACCATTCCGAGCTCCCACGAAGTCTGGCTGTAAGGGCTGCACATACTTGACCCACTTTGGTATAGAATGTAATGAAGGTGGGTAGAAAAGTAATATTTTCCATTATATAAATGGCATTTACTGAACATTTCCACTCTTGTATTGTAGGGGGGTTCCCGGAGCATTCAGTGTCTAGTTAATGGTTCTTTGAAAGATTTCAGGGCACCAAAAAATATCAGGCCATTTTGGCTGAAAAGCCACCCTTCATAAAAAATGTGTAAACTGTTTGTTCAGTATTGGAAATGCTGTTTATTGCTTTATATGAACCTGCCTAAAAAGCTATTAATTTCTGGACACTCCACGCTGCTTGTCAGCAACACAATCTCCTCCATTAAGATGTGCTTTTTGCTTTGGTGTAATGAAATAAAACACCTGAGTTAGTACACTTCCACTGAGGCTGAAACACATCTGGACAATTGTTCTCGGATATTAAAAAATATCCCCCTTTTGTGTGCATTTTACGAGCCAACGTGCGTAAAGTACATGGGGAAGTGGATACGAAATTGGCTCCACAATCATACTAATCTGTGCACCAGTTGGAGTGATATAAAGGTTTCTAGTTGTGTACAAACCCCAACTTCTAACTACATTTGTTCAAATATCTTCATATTTCGCTCAGTCGGTAAGTTAAAAAGTAAGCAGTTAATTGGGCCGTCTGCAGGTATTAACAATGTCCTGTTGTGGTGAGACTGGATTATGAACCTCTGTCCTCTGCTCTTGTCTTTAATTTCCTTTAATCCTTCCCTCCCTCTCTCCCTCCATCCTCCCTGCATCCTCCATCTGCCCCTCCCTCCCTCCCTGCAGCAAAAGAAGAGGAAGGCCCAGCCTCAGGAGAACAGGGGGGCAGCCAAGAAATACAAGGAGTTCAAGTTCTAGTACCCTACGTACACAGAGAGCCACGCTGGAGGAGGCGTGACATCGTAACGCCTGGGGTGCAGGGCCACGGCGGCACTCGTCCACCATGAAGACCTGCGCTTCTCTCTCGTCCTCTATTTTTAATTATAAATAGACCTACGTGCTTATGTAATGTTTCCTCAGATCCTTGTCAAGTGATGGCACTGTCATCTATGTCCTCTGTTTGAAGATGTGGTTTTACGTTTTTTCTTGTATTTGCAGTACTGTTTTTTTCTGGTTTTGTAAATAAAAGAATTAAGTAATTTTTTTGTGTGATATTTACAGTCTGTTTTTACCGAATTTCTGTTGTTTTCAAGGGGACATAGTTTGTGTTGTTTATGGTGACATGTCGGGTCATATTCCAAAGCCAGTATAATAAAGCCTGCTTAAGGCCATCGCAAGGTACCTGCGTAGTTCTTACCGCTAGAGGGCGGTAGAGGTGTCAACGTGAAAGTTACCACGTGTCTGAAGCACAGTGACCTAAATAGCTGCTGCAAGTAGCCTACTCTGTCTGACTGGCCCAGACAAGATTCAGCAGGTCTACAGACTACAGGCATGCATGCATTCCAGTCAGAGTTTAGATTGTTTGGCCTTTTCTCCCTGTGAACCTGTTAACTGATGCATTTTGAGGTTGGCCAGAGGAGACTGAGCCCATTTTAGATGAAAAGACCGTGTCTTGGCACGTAAAGTGCCTTCTCTGCCAAGCTATAACAACACGGTCACTACCTACACTGTGAACCCATTATCATCAGTAATGTAACCTCTGAACCCCTGGGGACATGGCATTGTACTTATTTCAACATTCCTGCTTACATTACGTCAATCCATAACGTCTAACTCCCGGAGTCAGGCGATGCAGCGGGGACGCGGAGTGAGGAAACAACATTAAGTGAAAATAACATTTTGTTTTTCTGTCAATGTCTCCCGCTATATGTGGGAAAAATTGGTGATTCACACGGAAGGTATTTCAAGAGGCACCTGCGGCTAAAAAAAATCACAGTGGTTTACGATTTAGGCCCACAAACTTGTTGTGGGAATTCACAACAAGTTTCCCCTTTCTCTAAATAAATTGGCAATGTCCCCCGTCGGGAATTACATTAGGTTACTTCCCACGCCTTAATCTGTTATGTTAAAATATATATTTAAATATATACCGCCCCCAGTTATGCTACTTACTAAATAATGACTATTTGGTTGGAAGGCGGATACATACAACTTGTTAAACTAACGAACCACAACCTGCTGCACTGCAATGATAAGGTCAATTCAACAGTGACGCTACATAATATTAGGTGTAATGCCTCTGGAAAGGGGAAAGTCTGCTAAATTATTCCATCATAATTGGTTAACCTGCCAACCCCAACGTGTAAATTACGAATCCTTCAGAATAATGCACAGTTGCAGTTATCATAATCTCTGACTGTATCTCCGTTCGTCGGAGTCGCCCTACGTCTTTAACTAGAGGCGTTGCTCTTTTTCACTGTGCGACTTCGGAGAGAAATTTCCTCTTCCTGCACAGATAAACATTCACACGCCCGGCTGAAGTCTTCGCTGCGCGCTAGCAGGGAGAAAGGATCACGGAGGCGATGTGTTGTCATTCTTAGCTAGCGATTAGCCGAAAGGGATCAACTTTCGATTGCACACGCGGGGCGTTTACACATTAACACCAGGACAGTCTATAAAGGAAATCTGCTGCCAGTAGAGGAGAAAAAAACGAGCTACGAGGGGTTTAAACCATCGTTTGAAAGGCTTCCTTTTTTTTTAGCGATCCAGCCTCCAGTATGTCGGAGCGAGGAGGGCTCCCGCGGTCTGGGGGTGTCCCCTCGCCGCACATGCAGCCCTCCAAACCGGTCACGATCACCTCAAATCGCCCGGTCCACATGAACCTTTACGCCACATGGGAAGTGGACCGCTCCTCGCCCAGCTGCGTGCCGAGGTAGGAGGCTGCATTAACAGTATTCACGCTTCGTCCGTTCATGGCATGTTGACAGCCAGTTTTTATGCAAACTATCTCTCCTTTTTTGACCACCGTATATTGACATTCGATAGGAGCACACGCGTTATGCCTGATTATTTCAAATCGTTGAAAAGCTTGCAGCATATGCTTTGTGGCAATAACAATATAATATAGCCTATTGTATATCTGAGCTAGACACACGCAATACGTTGTGTTGTTGAATAACTACAACGGTATAATCAATGGTATTCGTGGTAATCCAAAATGCACAGTCTGTGTTGTGTACTTGGGTGACTTGGCACGCAAAAGTGGCTCTTTTGTTTACCGTAATTCTGACAGTGTACCACCAAATGTATTATTTGTGTGATCATACACGCATGACGTTGTGTGTTGCTGTCTAGTTATTGTAAAGTCTATATTATGTGTAAGATGTCCCCCCGTAAACATATTGCGTAGACTACGTGTGTGTGTTCTTTGTGTACCGACGTGCCTCCTTTTGTTTGAACGGCGACTGGCCGATCAGTAGAGCTAACATTCGTAAAAAGAGAGGTCTATATATTTTTGTGTGACCCGAGATTAGGCCTACCTGCCTAGTTTTTATACATCCTGGCTAGATTGCAGACCGCAAGGATACCTTGTTTGTAGGCTATAGTGTAGGCAAATGCCCCACTACCCCCATCCAGCTTCTAATCTGCTGCCAACCACCTCATTCAAGCACATTATGACCATTGGAATAGCTATGCATTAAGTTAGGTTCATGGTCAAAGTAACCTTTCCGCTGGAGGCTCACTCACATGACTGCTTGTATATACTGTGTGTGTGTGTGTGTGTCTCAATATCAACAATATACATGGTTGTGATTCAAATTAACCCTAATAAATCAACATGTAATCACAATCACGTTCAGAAAATGTAGCTGTATTATTCCTAGTTGTTCGCCACTAGAATGGAGCGTTGGAGACGGGCAGAGAATGTTCCATTTTACCGAAAGCAATTACGGACGGTGAGGAAGTGGTGCTAAAAGCTTGAACCACCATCGTGTTGGACTTTCATGCTGCTTCCTGAAAGCTTTTGGGGGTTTTGAGTTGTACAGGGAAGTCTCCAGGGGGCATTTTGTGCACTTGTGTGCACCACAGAGGATGCAATAGCATATATATACACCCACTCTGCAGCATGGAGATGAATAACTAAAGTGTTGAATCATTGTTTTGAGTGTCTTGTGTGATTCCATATTTGCCAACAATATACAACATTTGTCTTCCATTGTTTTGAATGGAAATGAACCTGCTTTTGTTTTGCTTGTGTGAGGATCTGTACGTATATATACAAAAAACAACAACATTGCCACCTCAAATGTGGCCAGCGATGTTGACAGTTCCGGGCCCAGTTTTAGCTGGCGCCACGCTCCATCGCACATCTTCGATTTCACTGCAGTCACACTGACAGAGAGAGAGAGAGAGAGAGAGACTGTGTGAGCGAGATGAAGCTAGAAGCTGTTGCTTTGTCATCCTCGTTTACACGGGCATGCTCACACAAGCAGGCATCGGAGATCGCACACCGCTAAAAAAGGCATCTATGGCATATTTCGCCCTGCGCTAGAACAATCTGTCACTCAACACACTACAGCGCACGACGACATGCATGCAAAAGAGAAATCTGCGCAAGGTCTGTTACATGTTGATGCCTGCGCAGATTTGTTTTCTTTTTTCTTTTTTCTTTTGACTCAACAGTTACTAACAACCATGTATGATTTGTTGATTGTTGTGTTGTAGGCACATTACCAAACCTCCTAATATGTGCCTTTTCTATTATTGTGACAGTGGTTGGGATCCTTTGGGCCATTACATGATTAATTGGCTTTTTTTTTTTCTCAATAGAAAGTGTGTATTAGCCAATTATGATGATGATGTTGTTGTTGTTGTTAATAAGCTATAGTGGTTGGCTAATAACCACATCCTGTGGGAGTTCATAGGTCAAACTGTCCTTTTTTGAGAAGCACTGCTTTAAATGATAATACTTTCGTGGGTGGTCTGCAGGCCCCTTGGTGTTACGTAATCTGTGCTTTTGCAAGACTCTGAAATTCCCCTTAGCTCTCAAGCGCTGATGTCTCTGTGAAGCCTCTTCCTGTATGCGCCGGGTGGCATTTGGTGTGTTGTGCGTACATGTGTCGCTGCCAATGGTCTTTGCGGAAATTCCCAAATGATAAAATGCTATAAAATGTCAGCTATAAATAGGTTATATCTGTGTGTTTTTTTTTTTGTTTTTGTTCTCGTCATTTGATATTTTTGTCAGAACCTGCAAGGGAGGAGAACAAGTTATTTTGAAGATGTGCTGTGATGTTCTGTTAGATGGTCAGCAACAGAGAGCAAAAGGAAACCTAATTTCCCAATTTAGACATACCCAAGAGAAATGTAATGTAGCCTAGAGTTATGGAGTGTTAATACACACACACACACACACACACACACACACACACACACACACACACACACACACACACAGAGAAGTTCCACTACACAATGGGTTGGCTGTGTTTGCAAGTGGAATATAACTGTTTTGTGTGTTTGTGAAAGCATTCTGGCTCTTTTTAGTGAGCCAGCTCATTAGGCTCGGCTCTGCAGTAAGAGTGACTCTTTTGGCCCCCAAACAGCTCTTCATTTGGTACCACTTCTGGCTTTTATAATTCAGCCAAATTGAACAATATTATGACCTATGATTGAAAAGAGTGCATGTATCACTTTCAATAGCCTAATCGTATAATTTCCAGAATAGCCTATCATTCCATTCCATTGTTTTTGGTATAAAAACATCTGATTTTGACATGCACATTGATGGTTGTAAAGCCAGTGGTCTTTCAGATTTTGAATCAACTTCGTCAAACAATTTTTGCATTTTTGTTAATCAAATCAAGTAATGTAAGGAGAAATGATTAAATAGCTTAGAATTGGCTTTTGTGTCAGATATGCTAGGGGTTCCCAAACTGTTTTGTGCGAAGACCCTCCTACAGAGGACTAATCTATTTAGAGACCCACCAAACACCAAGTACCGGTAATGTAATTTTGAAAAACCTATCAATTTTAGCTAATGCTAATATCCTTCTCACGGCCCTGTAGATGTCTGCTAATACATCTACAATCAAATCTGGTGTTCCCACACAGCCCTGGCTTTGTGGAAGTGGTGCAGACCGCACCATCCCAGCCACGGCAATGTGTGTCTTACTACCAAATGCGTGACCTTGTGCAACGCGGCGTGCGCCTGGGCTGTTCCAAGCATTCTCCACCATGCGTCGGCTATTTCTGTGTACCAAAAAAAAGTGCTTTGAAATTAGCGATATTTATATCTGCGATTTTTATGTGCACACGTTGTTTCCCGTGAACAATACTGGTGCAATGAAGGTATTTACTGGAAATATACACCTAGTACACATATTCATGAGCTAAGTAAATTGCCATCTGTAGTGGGCTTCAGCCTGTGTCACTGCATCTTGTGTGACGCTCTCCAATTATTGCAACTTGCTTTTAAGTCCTTTTGACGGACTGGGTCACCGATGGAAGGATTCCAGCCTTCTGTGTTGCCTAGTCATCCACCTGCTATGCCTGCCTGCCTGCATGAAACGTGGCCTTTCATCATACAGTAGCAGGTGTGGTCCAATCGCAGGGAGAATGGGGAAGTCCCTCTATGTACAGAGACTGATTGATTGATTTCTCTTTTTCTTTTGTGGTGACGCTTTGTGCAAAAATGATTTATTTGGTATGAAAGGGAACTTTATTTGTGTGTGTGTGTTACACTGTGTAAAAGAACAGCCCTCAAAAAACAGTTGGTCTTGTAATAAATACGTGAGATCGCTTGAAGAGTTGCAGTGCAAAAACGCAGGATGTTGTAAATTACACACAGAGCCTTTGTCGGGAGCCGTGCGCCACACAATACTAGGAGTAGACTGCATTGACGGCGGAACCCTGTCACCGCTCTGGTGTCAGCGTCTCGCCGCGTGACCCAACCCGGTCGGCTGAACGCCTGGCTCGGTGGACGACATGTTTCCCCAGGCAGAGCGCTCTGATGCTGGCTAGAGGCCCTGGGAGATGGGGTGACACGTGTGTGTCTGTGTGTGTGTCAGTGCGTGTGTGTGTGTGTGCGCTCAATTCCCTTTTTTGTAATGTCTCGATGGACGCTCACTTCCCCCTTCATCTAGTCCTTTCCTTGTTTATTTGCCAGATAGTAGGACTTGTACACCCTGCTTTCGCCATTTCCGTTCATGAAGTGGAGCAATGCTTGTAATAGGGAAGTTAAATGTTTTTACGTCGGGGCAGAGTAGCCCGAAAGTTTATAAATGGTTAAATTCCTGACATGGACCTAATGTGAAACTCCTACGTGCTCCTGTTTACTGTAGCATAACGGCAGTACGTCGCTGCTCCTACATACTTGTACTGTAGCATAACGTCAGTAAGTTGCTTTGCATTAAACCTTCTGCTAAATGAGTAAAACTGTAAGATGTTATTGTAGCTTGCTAGCAGTCACGCTCTGTGCAATCCCTGATGCTTTTTATAAGTGTAAGCAGAGGGCCCGACAGAGGCCTGTATCAGTGGTCTTGCTCCGTGGTGCAGAGATTGATAACCCTCCATTAATTTGAATCAGGTGTGTTGGAGCAGGGAGACATTTATAACATGCAGGTCAGTAGATCTCCAGGGTCAGAGTTGATCACCCCTGGTATAACTTATCATAACATCTAATACATGTCTGTGTACTGGTAGGGATGGGGTGGGTGGAATGGATCGATACAGCAAAGTAATTAGGGCTGGGCAATATATCGATTTAATTTAATCGGTATATTTTCAAAAGAGATATAAAATTAGACTATGGATTATATCAATCTAGTTATATTCGCATCTTTTTTCAGAGTAGCCAATGAGAGAGCAGATACTGAGTCACTTGCTCAATTTCCGTTGCTGATAAACGGATACCTTTAGGTAGCCAGCTGGTATTACAAGGTACCCTGTAATCAAAAACAAATGTGACTTAAATTGAGTAAACTGTCATTATAGCTGCAATATTTACAACCTCTCTGCTATGGACGTACAACTACAATTAACAATTAAGTCGCTAAAAAAGAAAAATTCACATTTAACCCAAAAAATTCAATAAAAAAAAATAATATATATATATA
>JAODUK010000010.1:1321815-1332995 GCA_027564635.1 Typhlichthys eigenmanni | reverse complement strand
GGAGCAAAAAGAGAAAGGTCAGCAGAGAGACGCATCAAGTAAAAGGTGGATCTACGGGAGAAGAACATGGAAGGAAACGGGACCGCCTCGGTTATGGCGGGCAGAGTGAATGGGTGTCGCGGTGGAGCTGTCCTTACCAACGGTTGGGGTGTTGCTGGCGCTGACCGAGGCATTGGAGGACAGCGATGAAGAGCTCTCTGCCCGGGCCAGCGGAGCCGCAGGAGGGGGGCTGGCGCTGGAGGTCTTGGGGGGGCTGAACGGCCGCACCTGATTGGTTGATTGACCTTCCGTCACTACCGATTGACATGTGCGTTCTATAGAAGGGGAGGGTTCTGTCAGTACTCACTATCTCGTTGATCCCTGTGAGTTTACCGGTAGGCAGTTTGGGTCTGGAGGCCGGGCGTGGTGGTGGGACCAGAGCGGCGGCTGTCAGGGGTGTGGTGGGTCGGATGGGGGCTGGCACTGTCGGGTGGGGAAAAGGGCACCAAAGGTGAGCGCTCAGCCTGAAGGGAACCGTAACACATGCAGGCAAGATACAGTGGACTCTACCACAGGGGTCACCACAACAGGATGCAAAACTGTCAATCATGCAGCAAGGTCGCAATGGCCTTCCACAAAAAACACAAAACAACAGTGTAAAAAACAAAAAGTATAATATTAGGGAACGGAACAAAGAATGCAAACGCTTTAAAGTGTTTTTTTTTTATCTCAGTGCATTGAGTTCACATTTCAAAACGCAACACAAGTGAGCCAAACAAGGAAAAACTGGTTATGGTAACAAAACATCATAACTCAGGCAGAAAGCAACCAAACCCAACCAAAAAACAAACAAATGTCCACAGCAGCAGTGTTACCAGTGGGTGTTGCCACGGCATTCTCCTCAGTAAGCACAGAGAAAACATCAGAGATGCAGGGTTCACCGGCTTCTCTCATTCCAGCCGCGCCCACCAGAGCATTGTACGGGTCGGCCGAGTCGTCGGAGAAGAAGCGTATGGACCTGGCCGCCGTAGAGGGGGGCCTGGGGCTCTCCTTTACAGCCGAGGCAAGGCGCCGCGGCTGGCCCAAGCTATCGTTGAAGGCTATCCACTGGCTCTGGGACCAGGATGCGCTGGAGAAGGCGTCCACGCTCTTTGGAGCTCTGCCAGGGTCCAGACTCTTGAGCGGGTCGGGGCTCGGCGCTGGCAGGGTGATGGGGGCACTGTGGGCACGGGTGGGCATGGGTTTGAGGGCTTGGAGAGCGCTATCTGGTGAGGCCCAGGGCGATGAGTTGGACGAGGAGAAAGAAGAGACGTCTTTGGGTGGCTGGGGCTCAGCCAGGGCAAGAGAGCCCTCCATGTGTGGAGGCATTTCAGCTGGAACGGGGAGGAGCACGTCAAACGCAAAGCACAGTAAAGACACCTATGAGACAGAGCGACTGGAGGATTCACAGTAAAACACAGGGTAGCTACATCAACACACTTCTGAAGGCTGTGACACTCCATCAGCGATGTCATTTGAAGCCCATATCATACACTTTTGCAATACCTTTTGTTGAAGCTATACCGGTACATTGTAAAGAACAAAACAAACTAAACTTTAATTTAAGACAATTAAGTGATTTAAACACAACACATTATGCAATGCGCTGAAGTAACACCCAGCACAATCAGTTTATAATGATCATGTAATGCAACAACTTTGTTCATGGAGGTTTAACGTACAGTAAATGGATCATTTGAGATTTCAAATATCCTGCCTTGTGTGGTAATGTTAGTTCAAAAGCAGACGGCTACAAGACTATATCGATAGTCTGTTTGGATTAACAATACTGAATGGGTCCTAGATGTTTTACCTGGTGCCTCTAGCAGAACGTCATTCACCAGAAGAAATGGAGATGGAGGGAGTGAGAGGAAAACAGAGGCAAGATCTGCTAAGGGTATGTAAAGATAACAGGAAAACCAATAAAATAAAAAGACAAATCAACCTACAGTATAGCAAACAACCACCAAATGAAAAAGATACAAATACATACAAAATACAGGTACAAAAAAAACAATACATGAATAAACAGAATAATAACAACAGGAAAAACAACAAACCACTGTGTCGTGTGTTAGCAGATAATCCATCCTATACCTATGTACACTGAGATACTTAAAAGACTTAATTCTAACACCGGCTCCTAATCCGGGCAGTTTACGATGCTCTTGACTTGTAAACCGAGACCTCTGACCGTAACAAGATACTGTTCGACAATATACGTGTCAGAGGACCGTATAGTTGGCCCT
This sequence comes from Typhlichthys eigenmanni, assembly GCA_027564635.1. NCBI lineage: Eukaryota > Metazoa > Chordata > Actinopteri > Percopsiformes > Amblyopsidae > Typhlichthys > Typhlichthys eigenmanni. The sequence goes on along the minus strand of JAODUK010000010.1, from coordinate 1,330,728 downwards.
CTGACCCTGACTAGGTGCCAATTAACTGTGGATTATGCTTAGCCTAGGCAACGGGTCAGTGCCAACGTCACTCTGTTTAAACACTAGTGTCACTCTCAGCAATGAGAATCACTCCTTCCCCTGTGGGTCACATAGACGTCTTAACACAAGAACCATTTGTCCACATGCAAACACTAAGAAAACATTGAAAAAGTAATACACATTCTCACAACTACTGACCTTTGAAAAAGAGTAAATGCACATTAAACTAAAGGCAAGACTCTACCGTGACAGATACAGTTGATTTCAATGAAGAAAATTAGAAGTCACCATATTTGGGGTTATTTTTGGCAGACAGTAATTTTTTAACCTGCTGAGGTGTGAAATGTACTCAAATTATTATAAACTTGGACATACTGGGATAGAAATAGAATGCAGTTATCTTCCCCTAAAGTAAAGTATTCGGTTGACTAGAGAGGTCATAGTCTCCATCTGGGACAGTGTAAGTGAAAAATCTTCCAACCAAGTATATAGATTACAACAGAAGTGAAGAGGCATAAAACATAGCAAAAAGTGGGATTCAACAAAAGTAGAAATGAATGGCGTGAATATAGCAAATAGCAAACAATGGAGCCATGCTGTACCTTTAAATCAGGTCTGGGAAGAAAAGCTGCCAAAGATTACAAGTAAAAGTAGAAATGTACCCATTTTATGGGATACACGTTTAATGGTAAGGGTAGTCATTTTTCATGTGTTTTAACAAACTTGAGCAAAGTAAAGATATTGCTGTCTTTAACTCCTGCGTACCGTTTTTCCAGCAATTCACAAGACAACTTAATTCCCAACAAACAGTATATGATATAATGATCATTTTACATCATAATTGTGAAATAAAAGAACAATTTTAGATTGCATGGGAATTAGTTATTTGCTTTAGCTACATAGTCCATTTTGTTTCTGTAGCATGTAAGGTTTATTTCAAATATCAGGGAACCAATGGCAAAATAAACAAAATGATGGATACAATCATTACAGATTCACAACATCAGGGTAGTTTCTCCTCAGTTTACAGTATAGCACACTTGCTGTCAAACCAAAGAGGTGGCGGACAGATCAACACAATCAATAGCAGGACATGAAGGTTACCTGCTGTGGAGGACACAGAGGAACATGCTACTGTGGGGCTTAACGGGTCCAGCGACAGTAGATCATTACTGCTTAGTCTGCTGGAGGAAGTAAAGGACACACAGGAACACACAGCAATATGGTAAACAAAAAGAATTGAGGCAACTACACAGATGTTTGCTTCTCTTCCATATGCTGCAAATGTTTCCTGTTATACTTACTCGTTGCAGGGAGGGGGCATTCTGGTCTTTGCCAGCAGTTCATCACCTAGGGTGATAAGACAAACAGAGGTCAGTCATAATAGCGATGACAGAAAGCCTTATTAGTCAAAAGGTTACGACAAGCACACTAGTAGTTTCAAATCATATAGTTGATATAGATGAGGTGTAAAGGCCCCTGTTCGCCCACACACGTTATTTGGCTGATTAGACTTGTCTCAGGTTGGAGAGAGAGAGCTATGCTGCAAGCTTTCCGAGGTCAGCTAACATGTGCTCAAAGTAACCAATCAAAAACACCTGTGTGGATGTACAGAGCCTTTAGTTTAGAGTAAGCACCATCAACATGGACATTTACACTGTAATATTGTATATGTTTTTCATAGAATGTTAAACTATTAAGAATAGCACCCACATATTGGATGTGTTGCGTTAGTTAAGGAACCCTTTACAACAGGGGACACGGCTGTTGGACAACCATATTTAATGGTTAAGATTTCTTAATTTTCTGCCCCCATTCTAAAGTGTTACTATGGAAAATGTACATAATAAAGAGAAGCATTATATCACCTGCTAATACCAGTGTTAAACACTGCCCACATCAATAAACTTAGTTGTGTGTTAGCAGATGTTAGCTTGCTGACCAAAATAGCCCTGGGAAAATGTTGCATGGTTTGCAGGTGGAATCTTGACTAGCAAATATACTCACCGGGTACCTGAGAGCTTAATGAAGACACTCTTGTGACCCCTAAGCGTACATAAAGTATACATCTATCATCGATATTACCATGTATTTATGGATACACATACACTGTATATTAGAACTCACAACTTTAGTTTACCTTACTATACACATATTCTTATTTTAGTTTTTATGTACCTGGGTACATAGAAAAAAAACTGTATAACAACTGTCTTTGGGAAATTGTTTTATATTATAGTAGGAATAATTTATAAAATAGTTTTTTCTAGATGCCTATTGTGTATATGTTTATTGTTCCCAATGAGCAATACATTTACTAATATGTTTTATTTTGTGTGACACCTTAATTTCCCCAGGGGAGGAAACATTATTGATCTATCTATATACTAGATATTTATGATCATTTATAAACATGATCAGCTACTATAAAAATGCAAAAGTAATTACCTCTAATGGCTGTTGTATACATTCTCAACCACAATAAGAAAAAGACTTTAGGATGGCATCTAATTATGTATTCATGGATTATACTGTAGGTTTCATACTGTACTGTAAGTTAAATGCTTCAAGAAAATGGGCTCATATGAAGTGGCATACTCTAGAACACTGAAAATGGTGCCAGCTACCCAGGAAAGTAAAATAATTTCTGACATACAGAATATAAACAGGTAATTAAACAATTAATCTTATTTATATCATAGAATGAACCCAGCCCTCAAATAACAGATATTATTGAAAATAACTCTTACATAGTGCTCCTTGGAATATGTTGGTTTTGGCTGGGTTTGTGAATTTTCCTTTTTTAAAAGACAACTTCTTCTGGGCCAAGAAAAATGTAGCTGAGAGGTTGTAGGGACAACCCCCTTTATATCTATCCAACATCACACATTTATAGCACAAAGAGGTCAGAGAAAATACTCACTGGACTGGTTCCTTCGAATCTGACCCTTAAAAAGAAAAACAAAAACACAGCAGTCATTAATTACTGTATCCACAGAGCTTGTGAAATGTTAACTGTGCTCCTTAAAGCTCGGATAACAGATAAAACAAACTGACCTACTGTACTGTATACAGAGTACAATTTCAGTACACAAAAAAAAGACTTTTCAAAAGTGCTTGTTTCAGAATTCGCAAACGATTGGTTAAAAGTTTTGATAGTTCATAATTTTCACCAGGGTGACACTTCAACTGACAATACAAATACACAGTAGATTAAATAACGATCACTAAAAAAACACAAGTCAAACTGACGGATGAAAAAAGGAGTGAAAACTATATTACCAACTATTCCCAGTAGTGGAGAGAATTTTCTATTTCACAGTTAAAAAGGGAGCGTAAATCATAGGATTACTCTCTTCTCTCACACATACCAGACATTAAACCTAGGGTGAAACATTCAGCTGCACAAGGCCAATATGATGATCAATCAGGGATAACGGAGTGTACCCTCAACACCTCTGCTAACGTCCAGCACGGAGGAAGACAGGGACGTATATCTGCCTTGTCATACTCCCTTAACACACAAGATATGCACTTGTGGGCCACCAACCCAATGGAAACTTACTGCATCAATTTCAGTAAAGAATTTATTCACACAAGCGTAAAGGGGTCAGGGGAGCTGGTGGGGGCCAAAAGAGAAACAAAACGGGCTTAAGGAACATAGCTAAAGCGTTAAACCACCGTAGCGCTGAGAGGCCAGGGTTTAGTCCCACAGGCGCTAAGCGGCAAATGGGTTCAATTACAGCTGTTGCCGGCTGGCCACACACACTCACACAGACACACACTGCTATTTCAATAAAGGAACACCGCGGAGGGGAACCAAACAGGAGGACTTGAAATGACAGAAAAATGAGAAGTACGGGGGGGGATAGAATGCTTCACTAATTCACTCCAGATGATGCAATGACGCATCACCTAGGCAACGTGCTTTAACTTCAGAACATTTAGCCTATCTTATCAGTAAGCACGAAGAAAAAAAGTTAATTGTCTTAACTTCTAGAAGTTAAGACAAACAGTGGTTGACATGTAATAATTGTAATTTTAGGTTTATGTTTCCACATTAAACTAAATACATTTCTAATAAAACAGAGGGCAATGGCCTTTCACCCCATAAATGTTTGCATACGGTATGTAGAAAAGAAAATATTTAGTGAAAAAAAGTTATAAAAAAAGGGCTCATAAATAGCACAAAGTCTGACAAAAAGAGGCCAAATGTTACTACAACACCCTGAAAGACTAATAGCAAAATGCAGACCAAATTACAAACTGAAATAAGAAATTAAGAGCGGCACAGATTTGTGACCAACAACACAGGCACACAGACTGCACTAATCTTTAAGTTTACAAAGAGGAGTTTTGAAGAGCAGCAGAGAGAGTCAAAGGTTTAGTGATGTAACAAGAGGAATGAGCCGTTAAATACCACATATTAATGAATGGTTCAGACCAAGTGCATGCATGGTACCTGTCCAATTTCTCAACATCATTTCCCATTGTATGTAAAGGTGTTCGTGCATGCATTTTCATATTGCAAATACACATTAACAGTTGCTGTAAGCTATTTAGCATTTTAAATAATGTATTACCTTTCTTAGACCTTACACAATCAATTAACATGTTTTATCTAGGTATGCTATTCTGCTGTTGCCCCCTAGTGTTGTGGAGGCAGAGCAGCATATATGGTCAGCAACAGAACAGTATCTAAGCAACCATCGTGACTATTAGCAGCATTGAAGTTATCTCACTATACCAAGGTAGAGGGTGACAGGATTATGTTTCCAATGGAGGCCTTGAGCTCGTCGATGGTGGCCCGGTTCTGAGGTGTGACGTTGTTGGGCAGAACCGGCTTAATCTCCACATGGAACTTGCGTGGTTCATCCTCATCCTCATCCTCACTTGATGTATAGAAGTTATTATCTTTGGCATGTACGCACAGAAGTTAAGTAGAATAGGTGTGCTTCAGGTTGTCACTTATGGTATGGATAAATTAATTCGCTCAAAATACCAAAATAATGTCTATGAGTTAGTGAAGCTAAGTGAGGGAAATAAAGTAAAAACAAGGATATCACTTTCATTGACTTCTGGTTTAATACAGAAACCTTCTTCATCCACTTGGGGAACACTCTACAACGCAAAAACAAAGAATTAATCAATCTAGAAATGTGACATTCAGCAAATCTTTACCCCAAGAAACTGAGCCTAATTCTATTATATCGTTAAATGCCAATTAGCAGTTTCAGAATTAATTGCATGATATTGTTATTTCACTGGCAAGAAATAACACTTGCACTTTGACTAGGCAAATAAAGCAGAATATTAAGCATTAACATGCGATGTGGGCGTTTAAGAACTTACGGCATTTTGGATGTCTATGGCTCCATAGTATCCTGGGGGAGCTCCATTGGCAGTGTTCTGTAACCCCAGAGATATTAATATAATATGTAATATATTATGTCATCTTATTCATCTGCACGTTCACCCAAAACTAATAAAAGATCAAATCAACTAATAGATTTTCCACTTTTATGGAATGTTATGTTTATGCAACACCCAATTTTCCCTGAATAAAACTATTATGCAAGCAAACATTGCATGCATACATATACAGTAGGACAACCAACTAATTGGCTATCCAAGGGAGTGTCCAAGCACAGTAGTATACCGAAACATGTGTGTGGATGGACAGCTGTACTGAAACAAATGTATCCTTTTACATGGGTTAACATACAATGGGGGTACAAACCTTTTCTTAACATTAAATATTTGAGTGCAGGAATCATAAAACAAACATTTTCTCTGTCCTGTAAACATTTCTTGTAAAGAGCTGACCAAATTTGCAAAATGTGGACACATTTGGCAAAGAAAAGTGATGAATTCTCGGCATGCCTTATTGCATTATAAAAATGAATAACCAAAGACCCTTTACGCCTCCTACTGTTTCAACGAAAGATTACACCCAAATTGCAAGGCATTAAATCCCCAGATGTACTCACAGCAGCTTCAACCTCTGTAGACTCCCTGGAAAAGCACGTGTAAAACATGATAACACGAGTTAGTCTTTATATACTTTAAATCTGTTTGATTACATTTTAGCCAGTGTGTAGTACGGATATGTGTTATTTTGCTATAGATACTCACGTCGAGTCGGAATCCTTGTCTTTCCTACGGCCCGGGATGGCAAATGTTTTCCTCTTCCTGGGTTTGGCACCTTGCAACAACAATTACCAGAAATTATTCAGCAGCTACTACTTAAAATAACATACACAAATACTTTGTTGGATTTACTGGCTTGTTGGAAATACTGTAGATAATGCACGTTTTATATCTTTAAAATGTGTTTTCACCTTCCGTTGCGATGGCTGCATTGCACTCCTCAAACTCAATAGGCCCTTATTGGGGGAAAACAAATGTATATTCAGATTAACCTGGCACACAAAGGCTCAGTGACTGTACATCACTCACTATACAGCACATTATTCAATCACTTTAGCCTGGATGCAGCCAGGTGAGCTACGAAGAGAGAGACATACTCCCAGAGGGCAGACGGGGTAAACGGCTGTCAACCATGTGTGTGCGTGCGTGCGTGCGTGCGTTGGTGGCTACCAGGATGACAAACAACCTCCTGAGGACTCGAGACCTATACTTGAGGATGCCACTCTTCCATTCAGAACACACACGGACGGAAGCATGAATTACCATGCTCATAAACCAATTTGTCTTCCAAATTAAAGCCGTAGAGAGGTAGGCATGTATGAGGGTAAACTCACACAGGACACGCACACTCCCTAACCCTATTACTGTAAGACAAACAAGAGGGCAATTACACGCAGCGCGGAAGAGTTTAGGGCGCGCTGACCAATCTGCTCAACGTCTAGAGAGATGATCTTCTGTCTGGCACGCACAGTGTCCAGTGAGGAACATAAACAAAGCATATAACTTCAGGCATGCACAACACACACACACTTGACCAGACCGACAAAAAAAAAAAGAAAAAATTAAAAAACAACTTTTGAACAACAAGTTTTCAAATTAACCTAAATTCATTTTGAATATTATGTCTAGTCCACACATTTAACGAATTAGAAAAAACCCCGTTTTACAATTTAACAGTGTACACGTGAACAGTCTTATTCAGACGCCTTTACTCTGATACCCCTAAATACAATCAGTTGCAACCAACTGCCTTCAGAAGTCACCTAATTAATAAATAGAGTCCACCTGTGTGTAATCTAATCTCATTTTAAATACAGCTGTTCTGTGAAGGCCTCAGAGGATTGTTAGAGAGAACATTAGTGGACAAACAGCATCATGAAGCCCAAGGAACACACCACACAGGTCAAGCATAATGTGGAAAAGTTAAAAGCAGGGTTAGGTTTTTAAAAAATATCCCACAGAGCACTGTTCAATCCGACATCTGAACATGGGAAGAGTATGGCACAACTACCAAGGCATGGCCGTCCACCTAACTGACAGGCCAGGCAAGGAGAGCATTGACCAGAGAAGCAGCCATGAGGCCCATGGTAACTCTGGAGAAGCTGCAGAGACCCACAGCTATTAGTTGTGCACTCATCAAATAGGGGGACACACAGCATACATGTGGAGGAAGGTGCTCTGGTCAGATGACACCAAAATTGAAGTTTCTGGCCTAAATGCAAAACTCTAAGTGTGGCTGTGGCAAAAAAAACTAACACTGCACATCACCACCGTGAAACATGGTGGCGGCAGCATCATGCTGTGGGGATGCTTTTCTTCAGCAGGGACAGGGAAGCTGGTCAGCGTTGATGGGAAGATGGAGCCAAATACAGCACGATCTTAGAAGAAAACCTGTTATTCTGCAAAAGACTTCACCTTCCAGCACGACAACCTAAACATACAGCCAGAGCTACAATGGAATGGTTAAGGTCAAAGCATATTCATGTATTAGAATGGCCCAGTCAAAGTCCAGACCTAAATCCAATTGAGAATATCTGGCACGACTTGAAAATTGAGGCTCTCCATCCAATCTGACTGTGCTTGAGATATTCTGCAAAGCAGAATGAGCAAAATGTTCAGTCTCTCAGTGTGCAAAGCTGGTAGAGACACCCCAAAAGACTTACAGCTGTAATTGCAGCGAAAGGTGGTTCTACAAAGTATTGACTCAGAGTGGGGGTGAATACTTTCGCATGCTACGCTGTTCAGTTTAGAATCTGTAAAAAAAGAAATTATAATAATTGACCATATAAAAACATGTAATTTTCCTTCCACTTCACAATTATGCACTGTGTGTTGGTCTCAGGGACAGTTTGTTCCTTAGGGTGATTGGGCGACTCACCGCCAAAATGGAGAAAGACAGAGGAGGGAATTTCAAACTGTACACTAATAAAGTTTGAAATTCCCTCCTGTATTCCACCAGTGTAGACTGTCCTGCCTCTAAATATCTTAATCCAATCAGCATCCAATGCTCCGTGGAGTACGTATAGCCAGGCTCCAGCCCCTTTTTGGGCGATTTCAATATGGCTGAAAATCGTCCTGACCACTCTCATAGACGTTCACGTTAACATCTTTTTTTCACAAATGCTTCAATGCATTCTCTATGGCTTCTGGGGGTGCTTGCACTAACATGTTTACGTCATACAAAACGTTCGTAGATATCTGTCAGTGAAGTGCGTTGTCTAGGCAACATGACAGAATGGTTTGTCGATGCACATTTTGGATTGTGTCTCATCCGTTCTGTCTGCATGACTTGCGAAATAAGTAATATCACAATATTAATTGGTAGGATCGTCTAGTGTGTATGCATTTGTGCTTTTCCATAACCATTTTTAACAATATCTAAACAGAAGCAGGAAACCGATGGAGTGCCTGCTCCGGGTAGGGAATGAGTCCTTACCCCAAGTGAAGGAGTTCAAGTACCTC
>JAODUK010000010.1:1296489-1311356 GCA_027564635.1 Typhlichthys eigenmanni | reverse complement strand
CATGTCTTGTTAGTCCACCACCACCACCCCTTCTTCCCCCAACCCACCTCTCCCTTCAACGTTAGATGGGATGCGTTTAAAAACCTGAGCCAACGCTGCCCACCGGCTGTCCAGGAGGACGTGGGCAGGGACAATGATGATGATGATGATGATGATGATGATGATGATGATGATGCGCTTGGCTGCTGCAATTTACAATTTGTTATATGTTAAAGGGTCACTTCCCCATTTAATGCCTGTTATGGCTGAAATACGTGTTAAAAACACTTCTTCCCCTACAGAGTTCCCCTACACAGTGCTTCAAATAAAAATACAAAGCATTCGTTAATAAATAAATAAAGACCTATATCCTGTATGTGTGTAACAGTTCATGCAGTTTAGCTGACACGCATGTTTTAAATAATAGTCAGTGATCATTAATGATATGTTCATTTAAGTGTGTTTTTTCAGACCAGTAGCAATTGTAAGCCAATACACTTTTTGTCATTTCAGAGAATATCTCATCGCATTGCATTCATTTGCTGTTCTCTGTGCGTGCTGAAAAAATAACCTGGTACTTCTACACAGCCCTGGCTCCGTAAACAGGAACACAAATAAAGTGGTGAACACCGCTCACAGCTATAACATCCTAACCTTAGCAATGCTTTTCCAATGTGGGGGCCAGAGCTTCTGAGGAAGTACATGGCATTGAAGGAAGAGGTGTTTTGTTTTGATTTGAGTTTGAATTTGGCAAGTTCTCAAGAATGGCTAACTTACTATATACCTTTAATGATTTCTATGAGCAAGTCACCTTTAAGCCTTAAGGAAAACAGACTGAGTCTTTGGTCACATTTTAGGCAGGGCCCTGTGTATACAATATTACAGTAATTACACACACAGTAAACAAACAAACAAGAGCACCAGAGCTGTGTTCAATAGTGTTTGCAATTACAACATAATTATAATAAAGATATGTTTATCTATTAGCGTAGAATTTCATATTCTCATCATATTAGGACATTTTGGGAAGTTTTCATTGCTGATTGTGGAAATATTCTTTGTTTTTATCTAATGTAATTAACACATTTTACACTTTCAATAACTGTTTCTTCTTTATTCTGTATTACTTTATAATGTAGTAACATTTTAATTAAATCTTTAAAAAACAATTCAAGGTTATCATGTAATTTACTCTTATTGGAGTCTATAGGGTGCGAATGGCGTTTAATAGGGTACAAATGAACACTCCCACTACTGCAGATAATCACCTGGAAGATACAATAAGGCTCCTTAACTCGCTTTGACAACCATTTGCCTTAATCTCTTGTTAGGCCTTAAAGTGTAATGTCCCTTAAGGAACAATCACAGTTGAATATAGTAGCATACGCGGGCATTCTCTTTGGCTGTCTTTTAAACATCTTTGAAACATGCACAGCACATTCACCACGGCCCACATTTCAGATGTGGGTCATTGCCTGTTGTAATTCCATTTGATTTATTGACCCGTGCTAAAGACTAGAGTTGAAACTTTGGGCTCATTACCTCAACCTTCCACTCGTCCTCTTAAAGAACCCTACACCCCCCTTTCGATTTGCCCTCCAGCTGGTTTCCTGCACTGTCCCGAAGTCGCGGAGTGCCCGGGGCCTTAGCGGGGTGGCTAATCTAAGATGGCGGGAGGCCTCCCTCCCGCTAGCAAGCCCAGGTAGAAGGCATCCCCTAATTGCTTGTGTCGTAAAGCTCTCTGACCCAAATAAGCCCTCGCTCTCCACAGTACTACTGCCAGGACAAATCAGCTGTACTTCGCCAAACCTGCCTCTCCTGAGCCACAATGCACCCCCCCAACCTACAACTCCTCTTATTTAACTCACTTCATGTCAGAACGCCATGCCTAACGCCATGAATGAGGAGTTTAACCAGGGTGAAGAATGTTTATTTGAATTTAAACATACTTGTTTACATTTCTGCACCACACAAGCTGCAACGTGAAGAGGCATGTCATGCTGTTATTGATGAACAAAGATGATCACTCCGCTTTAGACCATGCTGAATTGAAAATGTCACACGGCATCAAATTATTCTTAGGAATGCACAAACCAACCAATCAAACTGTAGGTTCAAATACAGATCAGTTGACTCTGAATTGATGTTAAACTTCCACACGCTGTTTACACATCATGTATCATGCTAGGAGAATGGGTGAGGGAAGGATGACAATTTAAAAGGTGCTGTAGAGATAGTGTAGTTTAATATGAGGTACATCTCTCACTGTGAGGGACTCAACAGAGTATATAAATGTAAAGGAAACGTAATTGATAGGTTTTAGAGGGACTGGTGCATCTGTATTAACAAAGAAACACCTAAATGTGAAGGCTATGGATAGTGTTGTGTGGTGCGGTCTGCACCACTTTGTTTGTGATCCTATTTACGGAGCCAGGACTGTGTAACCAGAATATGTACACACACATACACACAAAATGGACAGCTGGCGAACCATGAAAAGATATTCAGTTAACGTGACAATGTATTCGCTTACAATCGCTGACTATATCTTTAACCATAAAACGCTCTAGCTACAGTAGGCTAGCAGTTGGAGTGGCAAATGTAATGTCGTTTACAAACAGATGCTCAGCTCATATAACACCCTGAGCTTTGCTAAACCTCTACGAACAGAGAACCTACCGTAGTATAGCTTGCCCTATTTCCACAACCATCCATCCTCCTACAGTAATTTGATTGATTTTTATTTATTAGATTTATTTTTCATTAGTTGGAGGCTGAGCTAGTATAAACAGTAACTGCAAATCTCATTACTAAGTTTGATCATCAGATGGATAACTAGCTGAGATTTCCATGTAGGCAACATCCATTTTAATATCAGATCAATTGAAGCCTTAGGATGTGGCCTTTAATCACGCATGGCGATTCCTTTAAACCCTTCGTGTCCTTTAACCTTTTTGTCAAATTCTGTGAATTTCTCCTCATTGCCTGTTCTGTGTGAGCTGAAAACATAATATTATTGAGTTGAATTGAGTTTGACTAATATTTATTCAGATATCCGCATGTGAATGCTAATAAAAGATAAATTTTTATTCATATTCATATTCATCCATATCCATTTCTTTTGGCCAATGCGTTCCGCCTCTTCACACCGAAGTGATTGCTTGGTCAACACTCGGACTACAAACGCATACAACAGATGGAAATCAGGTTGCATCTGGTACAAGTATCTTAAGTTGCTGCCTACAGATTCTGTATAATCATATGCAGAAATGTGTTTACAGAGATTACAGGATCATGATCGACAGGTGATCAATATATCACATGGTTCGAGTGTGGAGGTGTCCCTGAGCAAGGCACCTAACGCTAACGCTCCAGGTCGCTGGATGGCACCTTGCACGGCTGACACCAAAGGTGTGTGAATGTGTGTGTGAATGGGTAGATGTGATGCTGTACAGCGTTTAGAGTGGCCTGAAGATAGAAAATCACTATGAATGCAGTCCGTTTACAATTATACATAGCTAGTCCTACAGTGGATATACAATATTTACATTGTTTATATGCCTTCTGCAATACTCAAAATTAACATCAAGTTAAACGTTTCTCACAAAGTTAGAAATTGATCAAAAATATATACAAACGTTATTTTTTAGATTTAATGAAGAAAAATCCCATAAATACAAATCAGGCAATGCTTTCTGCATAACGAAGTGAGAACAAAATGTGTGAAATAAAACTGTACCACATGACAACAAAAGTCGTATATACAACTTTAGAAATTAATGTCACTTATATAATGTATATAAATATAAATAAAGCATAATGACATGCAATAATGACATGAGGGTTGTAACACTGAATCAGCATGGCTGTGATGTAATACGTATGAGGCCACAGTTTTAAATCCAAACCTTAAAATTTATTTTTTTCCTCATAACAAAGTATTATCACTAGTAAACATGTACCTGTGATTTCCAGCTCAAGAAAAAAAAGTTTGTATTTTTAAATATCATAGCAAACACAAGAACAAGTAGATTGATTACATTTACACTTCAAAAGTTATTAAATATGACTGAACAGACGTCACTTAAAAACATGGTTTAGACAAGCAAATTCGTTTAAATAAACATTTGCGTTGCTTGTACGTAGATGAAGGTTACCAATTATTTAAGTGTAGGGCCCCCGCAGAGTATTGTTGGCTTTTGTTTGTTTGTTTGTGTGTGTGTTTGTTTAGTGTTTCTAGCCAGTCACAGTGATTGCCATTCTGAGTAGCATAATTTACCGTTTACATATTTTAAGTCAGTAGTATTTTTGTACTTGTGCCAGATGCTACATATCAACAACACTGCAACTCTGGTGTGTAAAAGATTTAGGAGTTAAAAACACAACAGTTCTCCAGTCTAAACACTGTTCAGTATTGGAGAATGGTATCACAGATTCTCCGTGAAAAACAGTACAGTCAGATGGCACTGAACACACAAAATATGCAGCTGTAGTAGGAAACATCCTAACCTTTGAAACGTGTCACGTTTGATTCTCAATCCATACACTTGAGTGTATATTGCCACCTAGTGGTTGAACTTCATACAGATTATCGTTTAAAAAAATAATTACTAATAAACCACTTGTGCTTCACACTTCCCATTAGACATAATACTGGTAAACTACTGTAAATAATTCTTGTAAATTAACCATATCTGTTAGGAAGATGGGAAGAAGGTCATCGTACAGACCTGATTAGCAGAACAAAATACTTAAATACCTGCATTGCACTGAGCAATCCAGAGCCAAATGGTTTGGCCAGTATGTCACCGCGTTTCTCTAGAGAGGTGTTTTTTCAGAAACTAATTGTATCCGGGTAATGTAAAGCTAGAGAATACTAATATGCTACTAAATCTACTAATACTAATAAACAAACCCAGTCCGGTTAAGAAGCCCACATCCCTTCAGGCAGAGGGCGGGGACATCCCTCTGGGGGTCCTCAGCAGCGGCGCTCAGAGGACGGGTACTTGGTCCTCAAGGCCTCCTTGAAGCCGCGGAACAGGACGCGGTTGCGAGCGTTCTCCTCGTCCTTCCGGGCGTGGAACTCGCCCTGGACCTTGAAGCCCCGGTGCACCACGAAGGCCGAGCTCAGCACGGAGAACCGGTAGCCAGCCACGTGGAGCTCACAGGCCTGGAGGGGGGGGGGGTTAAAGGCAGGGTCAGTTAGTCCTTCACCAGAACGCTTGCTAACTTCAAGCTTGAATAAATACAAACTCCCTCAGAAGCTCCACACATAGGAGGTAAGCAATTGTAAGATAAGCAGTTTTTGTCAAATGTACCATAATCTCCATGCGGTCCGATATATGATTGTTCTCTGTGCGTGCTGGAAAGAAAACTAATCTGGTGTTTCTACACAGCCCTATAGCTCTGTAAATAGGAACAAACAAAGTAGTGCAGACTGCACACAACAACAACATCCTAGCCTTCGCAATGCATTTCCAATAGGGGTGTGTAGCGGTACGTGTACTCGCATCGAACCTTCGGTACAGACGTTGCAGTTCGGTGCATGCATGTTGAACGGTATGGTTTTAGTTTTATTTCTCCGCATTTGGACTGCCAAGCATTTGGACTGCCATGCATGCGAACTGCGCGCAGATTACCGACGGCTTTTACCCGTCCCGCACTAGCTAATATAAGTAACTAGCTCATAATAAATGTTGCATTGCTGTAACGTGTCAGGGTGAGAGTGCATATACCTTCCTCGACACAGGTGCACAGTAACAATAATGGTGTTAAATTTGTATGTGTACGTGTGTGTGTGTGTGTGTGTGTGTGTGTGTGTGTGTGTGTGTGTGTACAGGGCAAAATGAATGGAAGGGGGTGGCTCCCCATGTTACAACCGCATCATGCAGTATAAACATAATATTAGGCAGATTTAGGGCAGTTATGTAGAATCATGAATATATTAATATATGACAAGAAGTCATGTGAGCAGCAAAGTTATGAATACAACATAACAGTTGGATCAATTATTGTGAAAGGGAGCGTGGCAGGTCTAATAAAATGTATAGTATATTTCTGCCCCTACAATATACTGCATTTTTCCATGGTATGGCACGTTCTGTAAAACATTTTAATAAATCAAACATGAGGTTATATAGGCTAGAAGCGTATAGGGTATTTGTGTAAAAACACAAATGTACAGAAAATGTACTGAACCGTGCCTTTTGAACCGCATTGTGAAGTGACTTTGATGTACCTTACACCCCTAGTTTCCAATGTGTAGAGTAGAGTATCTGGGAAAGTACCCTATGGCATTGAAGAGAGAGGTTTTTGATTCGAGTTGAAGTATTGAGCAGAGAATGACATCACATTCCCTCTGTGTGTGGTGTAATCCAAGACACGCTGTTAGTTGTTTTCATGGCCAGGCGGGTGCATGTGATTGTCAGAGAGAGTGTTTGTGGCCAGAGAAGCGTGTCTTAATCTGAGACGCTGATGCGTTTAGTGTGCCATCTAGTGGCAAAAACTGTAATATAGTGTAGATCCACTTAGCAAGCGTTCTCGAGAATAACTAACTTATTACAAGACCTGCAAACAGCTTGCTAACAAATATCACGCCCTTCGCGACTCCGCTCCACACGTCGAAAAGCATTGTGAACGAAAGCGTATCGTCACCTTCCTAAAATAATGTAATTATTTTCAGGTTTTGCAGAAAACACAAAAAGCTGAACCAAATACTGTCTATTACATAGATATAATATACACATTATATAGTTATTATACATAGGCCAGGGAAATAATCACAGGGTCTGTTCAACTGAGCATGTAGGCGATTTTACCAGTGGCCAGCCACAAAAAAAAATGTCTCCAAGAATGACTTAGGCCATTATTTTAGGAAGGTGACGATATAGTACTGCGGCTTTGTTGATGTGAGCTGTTTGTATATGTTGCTATTAATGAAGCCAGGGCTGCGTAAAGGTATCATATGCATTTTTCAACAGGCCGAGAAAACGGTAAGATATTGAAATGCGAGGAGATATTTGGTGAATTTGACTAAATGTGTATTAGCTGACTTTAGCCTAACTTTAAGGTAACAAGGTAACAAGGTAACAAGTTAATCAAAGCGCATAAGATCACGTTTAACGACTAGTCAACTAGTTTCGCACATCCATAAAACCCACAACGTTCCGTCTGAAAGCAGTCTAAACAGGCGACGGGCGCGTCGACTCCCCCCCACCTGGCTGATGCGATTAAAACCGTACTGCTTGAAGCTCTCGTCGTACAGCGGAACGGTGCGCGGCCCGATGTAGAAGGGCTCCCAGGGGTCGATCCAGGTCAGCGTGTAGGCCACGTCCAGTGGCTCCGCGCCTTTGGCGGCGTGACTGTTGACCCAGCGCGAGTAGTTAGTTGGGGCCTGGCAGCGGGGGCACAGCTCCTCGTAGAACGGCCGCACCTCGCCCACCTGGTACAGCTGAACCAGCTCCGGCTTGGTGGCTGGAAGCTTCCGTACGTGGCGGATCTCGAAGGCGGGCAAGACGAAGACCTCGTCGCTTACGCCACCGGCTGGGACGCGCCTGGTTGCCAAGGCGGCAAACTGATCGCGCAGGTCTGCGCTCGGCACCATGTCGATGTCGATCACGAGGACGTAGGAGGACTCAGTGCCGCCACGGGCCACGTTGCGGAGGAGGTTGTTTGGGTAGGAGACGTTGCCACCGATGGCGTAGTTCTTGTGTTTGTCCCTGTGGGCCTCTAGCCTGGAGAAGACCGAGGCACAGTCGTCAAGCCCTGCAAAGTGCTCCCGGTCCTGCTCGGGGAAACTGGCCATCTCCCCTGAGAGGCAGACCAGGTGGAAGTCCACGAAGGCTTGTATCTGAGGGCAGAAAAAGCTGAGGGCGTACACCAGCGCCGTGGCCACCTTGACATCTTGCCCGTGCGCAAATATGGCAACGGAGAGCGGCTTCTGCCACCTCTCCAGCAGAGACTGCAGGTGATGGAGATTGTTGATGGTCGTGTGCGTGGCTAGCGCCAGTACGTTCGAGCTTGCATCAGAACCCGGCTTCTGGTTTGTTGTGAAATCACTTTTGATCAAGTTCTTGTACACGCGGTACTGACCACTGTTGTCAAAGATACCCCCGGTGGAGAGCGAGTACCTCAGGCGCTCTTTCCGCGAGTTCTTCTCGGCATGAGCATTTTTCTTGCTTGAGCCACCGAAGAGCTCAGAGTAGTGATAACGCTGCTGCTTACCGTGAAACTTGGATAGGAACGACAGGTATATCAGCTGCAGGAGAGCCACTATTAGCAGGGCACTTAGCACCACTTTGAAGATTGAGCATTTCTTGGAGAGATGCATTCCAGAGCCAACAACAGGTTTAGCTATTATAAGTACATGAAGCAGTTCCAAATGCTGAAGCAATAAGCCATTTGCTGTAAGACTGACTAGGCTGTTCTACCAGTCTCAGGGACCCGTAGGCCACCTACATTGCCAACGGTGCCGCTACTGTAACGGTGCAACCAAAACAAGAAAATCGGTAGACGATCTACTCCATAATTTAGCGGTTTAGCAGCGACACAAGATGTTCTACAAATAACTATGTGGAATACGGTGGACAGCCCTTTTTTATATGTTCAAAATAGTAGTAGTATTTATGTTTTTCATCAAAACATACCGCTCTGCGACGCAGCTGCGACATTGGCGCACGTCGATGCGTAATAGCCGTGTTATATGATATAGAGGCGCAGACGATTTTTGGCCCAGGGTCGTCTGTCTGTAAAACGATTCTTTAAAATACTGACGTTGATGTAGGCATTTTACAATGTCGTTTATATAAGAGAGGGGTATTTTAAATAAAATAAATACAAAATTGTAAATACGTTTAACACATGCAGGACAAAATAATAAAAATTACGTAACTAAGAGAAGACATATCCAGACGAGGTGGCCGAGTGGTTAAGGCGATGGACTGCTAATCCATTGTGCTCTGCACGCGTGGGTTCGAATCCCATCCTCGTCGGTATTTATTTTCCATTAACCATAATTATATGGTTGAAGCGTGTGCGATAAGAACAACCAATTATCTACATTTTTTTTCTACCTTTATTTTACCAGGAGAAGACTCGTTGAGATACAAATCTCTTTTTCAAGAGTGCTCTGGGTATGGACCGGTTAACAGTATTCTATTCAGTATTCTACACAATTTGGTGTTTCTTTTAGATCCTATATTAAAGTAAAGCTATATGACTTTCTGCCACTAGATGTCCTACTAAGCCTTTACTATCAAAAGTAAACCTTTACTATCAAAAGAGCCAAGTGTGCCCAACATATTTTGTGTATCTGTTTGCAGCCGCAGAAAATGTTACTTAGCCTATCAACATTACTAATAGACCTAAATGAGAATTAATTCACGTTTTTCCCAGTAGGAGTGATTTTGAACCGGGGGCCAGTAAAATGTAGGGGGGTGCGGTGCTCTGCAAACCTTCTTTAAATTAAACACTTAATTGCCAGTTTCTGGTGACCTGAAAACAGAATACTAAAAATGACCCTAATACCCAGCTGCCCTCACGATCTCAGTTCTATATTATTGTCAAAGTAGGTGACATAACCGCTGACATAAATTAGGCTACCCCCTGGAGCCAGCTCACATCTAAAATCCTGCATATCAACGTTAAAAATGAATATAAAAGTTAGTTGATGCTTCCACCTACCTAGCGACTAAAAAATGCTTTATTCTCTGGATAGTGTTTTACTTATTTAGACTATAGTTCTATGCAACATAGTTGCTCAGTCTGTAGCCTACTTTTGTGTGCCGACAGTAGTGCCAAAGTGTGCCCTTTCAATCCATCTATATGCACCTTAAACATCTAATTCAAATAATGAACCGCGTTATGTTAGGTTTGAACAATACGATAATATTGCGCACACATCAGTTAGTAGCGTGTTACAGTACGACTAAATAAACCTACATCTATCAGCAAAGCATGCAGAAACATAAATTGCAATAAAGTCAACTATCATTATAGGCCAACATTCAAAATCCCAGTGCCACCTGTACATTTGGTGTCGTTTATTAACAAATAGATGCATGTACGACACGACAGCTGCAGACACTAGCATCCTCACTGTGAGACAGGACAAACTCTTATTAAGCTAAGTATAGTTATGGGGGAGGCAGTCATGTATGCTGATTGGCTGGGTCGGGAATCAAGTGAGAAGGAGAGGTAATAAGACCACAAAATTATATATACAAACAATGGTGCCCATGAGATAATGGCATGGCACTGCTAACAAATTAGCCTATACCAGAAGAGAAATCAATTATTAATTATACTTAAAAATTAATTCGACAAAGCAACACTCTGCGAAAATCTTTATTTCATAACCATTAATAAAGCATAGTCAGAAAGTATAGTCCGCATTCTGTAACTGTAAACACACATTACAGCCAGCACATTTCAGATCCTGATCAGCATCGACTCTGGTCAAATTAAACCACATTAGATTAGAACAAAGGAACGTGTCAACCAAAACTCCCTCCATCGTTAAGAGCAGAAATCTTGGTTCCCTGCAGAAACCTTGCTAGAACAAATTAAAATGGCATCAACACACTTCAGCTGTCAGATTTACAGACTGAGCAGGCTTGTAAATTGAAACATGAGAAACCGTCAGCTGTTGAGCATGTGCGCAATATGATATAAACAGGAAAGACAATGTTGAGACATGCTCTGGAGTGAAATGCTTAAACAGAAGGCTATAATCTGTTCAAAATGTGTAAAATAAAAAATGCCCTCAATGATCTATTAAGCACAGCAAGTGTGGCATCCTGCACTACATAAATCAGGGCCCCATTAAATCAGCATTTATTTAGCTAATATCTTCTCCCCACATCATAACAGTTACTGTTAAAAAAATAAATAAAATCAAAACATGTATTCTTGAAACATGTTGCAATAAAGATTTATTAATAGAAGCAAGCCCTCTAACTGCATGGACAACAGATAAAGCCATGTAAGATGATATTAAACAGTCTTTGAAAGGTGAGGGCATGAAGACGGTCGATTATGCATATTTTGGCGCACATCCACTATTAGACGATTCAAAGAGCAAACGGCAGCCTGCTCCACAGTTTGGTTTCATGTCAAGATACCTCTGGAGGCCCTCAAATAATTGATGTCATATTATTTTCTCCACAAACCTTTTAAAAAAAAAAATCATATGTATTCTGCGGGGAAGTCACAATGCTATTTTAAACCTAGACGCCATCATCACCAGCTATGAAGTGCAGAAGTCACAGGGCCCCCACCGCAGCAGACTACGACACTAGAACGCCAGCGCTGCTTTTCGCCGTTCCTCCTTCGCTGTCCCTGGAGGAGGAGGAGGAGGGCTGGCCCTGCCCCTCGCTCTCCCCCTCCCCCACCAGACGGATGTTGTAACGCTCCCTGTACTCAGTCAGCTCCCGTCCCTTGGACTGCATCTGCGTGTTGAGGGACTCGATGATCTTGGAAATCTGCGGAGGGGCGGGGTTAGGACATTGTATTTTTATTATTCAGAAGAACATATTTAGAAAGGCTAGGTCAGGCATTCTGGAGAAAGCTTGTTGATGTTTTAACTCAAGTCAGAGTCAGGGCAGTGTAGTAACACCTGATTACTTTTTTCTGAATGTACACAGAACCAGCAGCTAGCGGACCATGAGGAGGTATTTGCACTTTTGACCCAAAAAAAAAAATGTAATCTTACAATCGCTAATAATGTAAACTCCAGACACCAGTTGCATTTTAAACGTGCATTAAAAAGGTAAAGTCAGCTATTGCAAGCGAATACACTGTAAAATCTACCAAATATCTCCTTGCATTTCGCTATCTTACCGGTCTCTGAAACTTCAACACAGCCCTGGCTCGGTAAATAGTAACAAACAAAATGGCGAACACCGTTCCTTTCAAAGCCGTTGCACTATGCTTCACAAAGCATTTGGATGTGTGCGGCGCCCCGGCGGAGGCTCGTGAAGCGATACGGTTTTGATTTGATCTCGAAGTTAGCATGAATGACTGACCATACCTTTAAGAATGCAATACATTACAATAGCTATAAATTGACCAAACATCTTAATCGCAGTGATCTATAAAACAAAAATAAAAATAAATGTCTCTCTGCAGTAGGGGTGCGCGATATATCGAATAATTCGATGTGTCGCAGACTGGTTACGGGCGATGTAGTAAATTACTACTGTATATAGGGCTGTGCGATATGACCAAAATATATCCAGATATAGATAATTTTATATCCAGATAACGATACACATCACAATATAGCACATGTTCTGTAAATTCAAATAAAGTTTATTGTCTTCCAATGACCCCCATGTTGTCCAATGACACATTGACTGCATAACGTGACTAGACCATGGCGATCATGGTGTTGAGAAACATGCGTGGTTTCTTTAAGATAACTTGTCTGAAAGATTGGATATTCTAGGAACTTGCCAGACATAGAAGCTACTTTATAGTCTTGGTAAGCAGCCTGGTTATGTCCTGAATGGAATGTCCATGTGTTTTGCCAGGTAGCATAGCTAGCGAGTTGTTTTTTAATTTGCAGCAGTAGCACCAATGCAAAATACAACTTATAGGCTGGCAGGTTAAAGTTAGTAGATCATAAGAGTTTGTATGAATTTGCCTCACGAATTAGTGGTACTACGCTTTGCTACAGACATCTGATACATAGACCCTTGTAAGCTCAACAGTAGTCTCAGCCTCTTCCATTAGTACTACGTCACATAAGCAACTCTGTGCTGAAAGTCTGATGCATAGACCCCTGTAAGCTCGACAGGGCTTTCCTAAATTGATAAGTAGATTTTCATTAGTTGTTTGTTTGCATTGTCACTCATGAAGTCTGCATCTGTAATTTTGAATATTGAGGCTATTTATTTTAATCCACTTTTTGGAATATGGCTGTAACATTAAATGTGGAAAAAGTTAAGCTCTATGAATATTTTCCGGATGCACTGTATTTTAAGCACCAACAGTAGCCTAACTAATACCTGAAAACAGCCAGAGCCGTGTTGGCAAGTTCCTCAACAAATTCCTCTGTAGCCTATACGTTTAAAGTCTGACTTCAACATTGAGTTACGTAGATATTCACGCAGTTAGCCAACGCTGTGTTCCAGACTTTACGTATGTAAAGGCTGGCTCTGCGAGACTACTGACAACGTGGCACTTCACGTTAGCATACGCATTAGTGTTATTTGTTGAAACCTCTCAAAATCAAAAACCACGCTAAGTATAATTGTAATAAATGGCAGCTAAAACTTAAACATGCTGCAAATAAAATCCCTTGATATTACACGTTTACCCAAAACATGATAAAATATTTAGACACTCCATGTCTGGAATAGACTAAAAAAAAATCTGATATTCCAGACATTGGTTAACTATATTAATGCATTCCTTTTGCATCACAGTACCTGTTCTTTATTGTTTTCCAACGCAGGTAGAACCTCTTTTACCGTCCTCTCTACAAGTACACCGCCCACCAAACGAAAGCACTTCCTAGATGGATCCACGTCTTTCAAAGTGTCGATTACTAGACTGTTTATAAAGAAGGGAATAACGTCATATCAAATTGACAAATTCTTTTAAATTGGGGAGGTGTCACTAAACCCCAGATATGTAGTGATTAGTCTAATACGAACCTGTGCTCGTTGATATCCATCTCCAGTTCTGATGCTTTAGAAGCCATACTGCGTTGTTCTTGTCGCATCCTCTGGAAGGTTGCAACGATCTGTTTGTCACAGAAATACAGAAGACACAAATCATTACATAGAATAGCAATTATTGCAAATCACGGTTGTTACAATTAGAATGGGTAATAATAATTAGCGTATGATGGAAACGTATTAACTGCTACAGTTTATTTGGCAACTCTGTAATAATGAGAAGTGCTGTAGAGTGGACTGACAAAAATAGACAACCCACTATAACTTAACAGTACCGATATAACCATTCAGCATTTCATGCAGGTCTTGCGGGGAATGCTAAACGTGCTCAAACGATCAAGTGCTAAGTTCTTATCTGTTCATATCACATCGTGGGTTTCATTTGCCTGTAAAATTACAAATTAAGCTTTGACTGAGCCTGCAACACGCTGTGGTAAAAAAAGCACTGCACCTAGCCTGGGAACGTTAGCTTTGCCTAGCGGGGTGTTACTGGCCGCCTTAGCTTCATCCGAATGCAAGGCGAGAAATGTATATCTTGACCAAAGGTACAATTATGAAAAATACTATACCTGTTCGGCCGACTGCGCAGACGGTCTTGCTCCAGCACTGGTGTTAGATTTGGCTACCGTGCTGCTACTGTTCGCTGCCATCTTGGAAGGTGTTGCAAAAGTGGGGAGGAGGCCTAGGACCCTAGAAAACGGTCTTTAGCTGTCCTGTGTTTGCCTGTCATGAATACAGCTAGGTGACTGCCTCATCTGGACCGCTTACATTGAATAATTCAGCTAACTTGGATACGGAGACGTTGATGCTACGCGTGTATGGACTAATTACTTAATATTAATATCTTAATAACTTCATATCATTTAAATAACAGAATCTACGCGTTGTTGTTCATATAGTTGTTATGGTATGTATCGGCTCAGAAACCCGTGCATGTGACAAGCTGTGGGACGTACGGTACCAGTCTACG
Organism: Typhlichthys eigenmanni; assembly: GCA_027564635.1. Taxonomy (NCBI): domain Eukaryota; kingdom Metazoa; phylum Chordata; class Actinopteri; order Percopsiformes; family Amblyopsidae; genus Typhlichthys; species Typhlichthys eigenmanni. The sequence continues at coordinate 1,296,725 of JAODUK010000010.1, read as the reverse complement.
GTAGTGAAGTCAATGCTCGCCGTCGGGTTCAGTTTGGGAAACCAGGCCAAACGTTTCCTCAACAATTTATCCTGCAAATACAGGTATGATGTGCTATGTATGAAGTGTGTACATTCATTGCTCTGTAAAGAGCTGATTATTTTAATAAAGCTATTAACTGCGGTCATGTGAGCCGCCGTTCGTAAAAACACGGTCACGTCAGCCGGCGTTTAGATTGAGGTGCGCGATTATGTGAT
>JAODUK010000010.1:1237720-1261224 GCA_027564635.1 Typhlichthys eigenmanni | reverse complement strand
TCAATTTCCCAGTCTCTCTCTCTCTCTCACTCTCTCTCTCTCTCTCTCTCTCTCTCTCTCTCTCTCTCTCTCTCTCACTCTCTCTGTCTCTCTCTCTCCCCCTTGCTCCATTTCCGTTGGTCTCTTCCCCCGCGTGCGTTTGGCCGGGGGCCGAAGCCCCCTGCTTGCGATCTCATCAGGCCCGTCAGTAAATCTGCCGTTGCCGGGCCGACAGAGAGACACCTAACAGCCCCGGGGGAACGAGCTCAGAGCTAAATTCCTCGGCTCGCGCCGGCTGTCCCGTCCAGCGGAGCCGCGCTAGTGAGGAATAATGGGGCTGATAGCGAGCGTGCACGACACTCCTGGGAGCCGTGCGCGCTCACCCATCATGCCCCCACACACAGGGACACACACATCCATTATAGATCAGATGATGCTTAAGTTGTAACACAGGCCGATCAAACAAACCCTAACCCGTACCGTAGACCTTGTGTTAACCAGCACTAGGACCCAGAGGATTAGCTGCTCGACATGACTCTGTTTTGCATTATACGTAAACGGGTACTGGTGCATGTTGAACGTCGTGGGGTTAACGCTATCGCTGAATCCATGTCCAAATGTGACTCATTTATAGAAACCACTGCACTCGAGTTGTGTTAACTTAAACTCTTTCCAATGGATTAATCTAGTTAAACATCCTCCGGCTGTGAAAACCAAAACAGCGGGCATGCAGCTAGCGTGCGCGCATCGTAACACCTGTAATTAGCTGCGTGTTTGTGTTTGGGTGGGCAAAGAGTCTCGCTCTCTCTCGCTGTCTTGTCGTTTTATGTAGTAAACGTGTGTAGAGGTCAGTAGGACTGGAGTTAACGGAAGTGTCACCTTATCATTCCACGTACGAAGACGACACTGGGGACACGAGCCAGAAATGGCCTGATAGGCACATTATCACTGTTAATTTCCCCACTGACTTGTTGACAATACCGCCTCACTTTGCTTGTGCTCAAGTTGTGCGGTTTATTTCCCAATAGTGCGTTTCGTTTCATGCTAATTTGACCGCGAGTATCATCATCCACTTAATTCTTTCGTCCTCCTCATCGTGTGGGCCTTGACAGAGTAGAAGGGAGCATTACTGAAGCATTGCAGCAGCAGTTTATTAATCCTGCGTGGTCAAAGGGGGCAAACGCAGGGCTTCCGTCTCAGTGTGATCAGTGTGGCGTTTAGTGCAGTGCTGCCATCTGGTGGTGTTACAACGCTTTCCATCCATATTTGTACTTGTAGTGTGGAAACCCCGAGTTGTCCTATTTGTGATGAATCTGTAAAACAAACCAATGTGTGTGTGTGTGCAGGTTCTTCTGCCCGCCTCCATGCGTGTACCTCATGGGGAGCGGCTGGAAGAAGAAGAAGGAGCAGATGGAGCGTGACGGCTGCTCGGAGCAGGAGTCCCAGCCCTGCGCCTTCATCGGCATCGGCAACAGTGACCAGGAGATGCAGCAGCTCAACCTGGAGGGAAAGGTACACCCCTAACCCCCCCACACACACACACACACACACACACCACCCGCACCCCCAGCACACACCGTGAATGCACAAGCACCCCACACGTTTCACCACGTTTGTATCCCTAATATTTCACAGTTGTCTCTTTTGCTGTGTATCTCATTTGTGTGTCTCTCTCTCTCTCTCTCTCTCTCTCTCTCTCTGTGTGTGTGTATATATATTTAATATCCCTTTTCCTCTGTGGTGTCTCCTGCCCCCTACCAGAACTACTGCACAGCCAAGACCTTGTACATATCGGACTCTGACAAGAGAAAGCACTTCATGCTGTCCGTCAAGATGTTCTACGGCAACAGCTCGGACATTGGCGTCTTCCTCAGCAAGAGGATCAAAGTAATCTCCAAACCTTCCAAGAAGAAACAGTCCCTCAAGAACGCAGACCGTGAGTGTGTGTGTGTGTGTGTGTGTGAGCTTACAGTTCATCATATTTAATGCCAGTTTATTGAGTCGTTAGTCTGTTGGCACACACGGTTTAGTCTTGGTTAAAAATGTACACAATAACCGATATCTTCTATTATAGATACTACCAAAGTCCTTATAGGCAAGTCTTGCCACTCGGCAACGATCTTTTAACTTCCTGACTTTTATTCAGAAAGTACTCAATGGTATTAATAGGGAGAGAGCCATAACCGCTCTTTCAGTGATCATTGGGACATAAGAATTGCGCGTATCTGATCGCGAGTCAAATCTGATAAGAAACATCTTAAAACGTTTGAGGATTTTGCCCCAAAATAAGGATTAAAAAGCATTTTTTTGCCAGTTTGAAATTCCACTACGCATGCGCAAGATTTCACGACACCGAATTGGCTTAAAGGGTTATCCGTTCTGCATTTATAAAGCAGGCGATTGGCTCTTCTGGGGGAGAGGCGGGACATGTGCTCCCAACTGTCACCTCTATATAATGTCTCTGATACTAAGCTTAACGCTCCCTTGATTAACATTATACACTTGCATTAACAATATAACTCTGCCCGAAAGAATCATAATGGTTAAACTCTTCAACATTCACTTTCAATTCACAGTTTTTTAACAGTGTTTGGTAAGCAGTGTTAATACTGGCAAGTGCCACTAGAGGGCAGCACAGACTGCACAGTTGCCAGCGACAGAAGCATGGCTTTTGGCAGTGTATATACACACCTGTGGTATACACATGTATTTTTGTATGTGTTTGTGCGTGTGTGGGTACGTGTGTGTGCGCGTGTGTGTCCCAGTGTGTATAGCCTCGGGCACCAAGGTGGCACTGTTCAACCGGCTGCGCTCCCAGACGGTGAGCACGCGTTACCTGCACGTGGAGGGGGGCAATTTCCACGCCAGCTCCCAGCAATGGGGCGCCTTCTACATCCACCTGTGTAAGTGTGGCCCCTAGTGGCACTTGGAGGTACTGCAGGCAGAGGTATACACCAGAGAGTTCTGTCGTTTTCTCTCAGACTTGTTTGCAAGTCGCAGAAGGTGGTTTCAATGATTTGTTTATATTATGTAATTTTGCCAATGATTTATTCATAGTATCATGTCATTTTGGAGGTTGGAAAGATTGTAGTCAGGTACAACGGGGTACTGCTTTAATTGAATTGATTTAATTAATTAAATTAACTTTTATTGAATTTACTTGACTGAATTAATGTAATTAAATTTAATTGAAAGGGGGGGTACATGTGCTAAACAAGTGTGAGAACCACTACCCTAGGTCGTCCTAGGTGGAGTGCAGCTATGGTGGGGTGCAGGTCCGAGAGCACCCGGTAGTTATGACATTAAACAATGACACCTTTCACTCTCAAGTAATGCAAATAACACCATATACCGTTTTGGAAATAGAGTAGACAAGGCATAGAGTAGTAGACACCGTTAAAATATAATGGTAATAATCGATATCAACACATTTGTAATAGTAACATTTCTATTGTTGTTTGTTGAAACATGATAAATACATCAATTTAAAATGATTGATAATAAAAAAAGTAATTGGATGAGAGTCGTGATTTTAGTTTTGCATGTGCTCCACACAGACCCAACTACACACACGCACGCACACTCTCACACACACACACACACACACAGTCCTTGTTGTAAAGCTAAGGCGCAATTGTTTCCAGCCATGTGTATGTAGCAGTTGGTATGCTTTGACGGTGGACTCGAGATTAACTGACACCCTGTGTGTGTGTGTGTTTTTTAGTGGATGACGAGGAGTCAGAGGGTGAGGAGTTCACTGTGAGGGACGGCTACATCCACTATGGTCAGACGGTCAAGCTGGTCTGCTCCGTCACCGGCATGGCCCTGCCTAGACTGGTAACTACTCCGCCTAGCTGAAGCGCTCCCTCTGTATGTTCCGTTACACAGCACATGCTATGCTAACCACTATTGGGTTCGCTAACTGTTTCAGTTTGTTAACAGCAGTTGAGTTGGCTAATGGAGGTTTAGTTTGCAAATAGCAGTTGGATAAGCTAACAGTTTTGCTAATGGAGGTTTAGTTTGCTAACATCAGTTGGATAAGCTAACAGTTTTAGTTTGCTAACAGCGGTTGGTTTTGCTCCTCTTGACAGATCATACGCAAGGTGGACAAGCAGACGGCCCTGCTGGATGCGGACGACCCCGTGTCCCAGCTCCACAAGTGTGCCTTCTACCTAAAGGACACGGAGCGCATGTACCTGTGTCTTTCCCAAGAAAGGATCATCCAGTTTCAAGTCAGTACAAAACAGTGCAGCGGTCCCTAATCACGTCACCCTGTTTGGTGTTGGAATCGCTAGTAAAGCGTAAACATATTTACAGTAATGAAATGTTAGAATCACTTTCTTTTCATTCAGTAGACTCAGATTAATTCATGAATGAAGTAATGCATTAGTTAATAGATGTCAGCAATGAACGAGTTAATGAATGAATGACGTCTTGCTTGTATGTAACTGACGAGGGATCCTCTGCCCTCTGCAGGCCACCCCGTGCCCAAAGGAGCCCAACAAGGAGATGATCAACGACGGCGCCTCGTGGACAATCATCAGCACAGACAAGGCAGAGTACACCTTCTACGAGGGCATGGGCCCCGTGCACGCACCTGTCACCCCCGTGCCCGTGGTGGAGAGCCTGCAGGTGGGCACGGTCGTAGGAGGAGGAGAAAAACTTGATTATTTACCTGGGGGGGTCTACAGATAAAAGTGGTCTGCTGAAGTGTGATACCTGCTGCATAGAATGTATTGCCTTTTCCATCTTGTGATTGGTTACGGACAGGGAAATGTTCTTCTGATCCGCCCAGTTGCTTAAAGCGGAGTGGGCACAGTGTAAATTGTGTGAATGCAGCAATCACACTCGGGTGCAGACCGAACTAGCGGACCGAACTAGCGGACCGAACTAGCGGACCGAACTAGCGTACCGAGACCTGCTTGAAGAGGTGGCCTCGGTTTGTTTGTGGTGAGAGCGTGACTTGACCTTGAAACGACACAACTGTGCATTTTTGGACTAAACCAGTTGCCGTAGTCGACAGCAGATGACCGCATCGCATAATGTCAGTCTGTCCTGTGCATTATGCGATCCGTCTGCAGTGCACTGAAACATTATTTTTCCAGCCGCGTTTGCGCTTCATCGGCTTGTTTTGCAATGTGAAAACACTTTTTGGATGGTTTAGATGGACTTTAGTTGATAGGCTGAATGATGAGTGAAAATGAACCGCAGTAGCACATTTGGAGAGGAGAGTAAATATTTTATTGTCTCTCTCTATCTTGTTTGCACCTGCCCGTCCATTTCCTGTTTAAATAAACCTCTTGTGCATTTGGGTCCATCCTGAACTATTGGCAACAATATTATTTGCATTTCATTTGGCGACTTCAAACAAGCCTCTAGTAGCCTACTGCACATGATTGGTGCTGCTGGTATAAGCCTAATGCCATAATATTATAATGGCACTCATTACAATCAGATCTGTTCATTCATCATTCTCTATAGTTTATAGATACCATAGATGTCTTGAGATATAGAAAACATCTAAAGACATATTTTTAAACATTCTTTGCATTATACTGGTACATTGTACTACTGTATCTACGGTACTTTCCGTTTTATTTAATTTCCTCGTTCTATGCCGTATTTTAATGTGCATTTCACGTTTTTATAGTTTTTTTATTGCAATTTTCTCTGTTTGTTGACAATGCATTATACTGTGAAGCACTTTCCCTCAGCTGTCTGAGAGGTTCTGTACAAATAAACTTGATAATAAAAACTAACTTACTTTCATAGATAGAAGCCTGTAACTGAATGTGGTCCTCCTCCCCTCTTCTTTCTCCCCCTCCACCTCCTCCTCCTATACCTCTTCTTCTCCCTACTTCTCCCCTCATGCTCCTCCCCCACCTGTAGCTAAACGGAGGTGGAGACGTGGCCATGCTGGAGCTGACGGGGCAGAACTTCACTCCTAACCTGCGAGTCTGGTTCGGAGACGTGGAGGCAGAGACCATGTACAGGTTTGTGTTGAGTTCAATTGCTAAAGGTGGAGTCAGCGATTGTAAGCCAATAAACTTTTTCTTTTATATTTTGTAATTAAATTTTTTGTTTAAATCAAATTCAGCCAATATCCCCTCAAATTCAAATTCCTCGCAGTCTGCTAGCTGCTTGTTCTCCGTGCGCATTAAAAGATAATCCGGTGTTTCTACACATCCCTGCCGCTGCTGAATATGAACACAAACATTGCTATGCTTATTAGGGATGGCACGATCCAGTTTTTTTCAGTCCCGATACCGATACAGATACTGGCACTTTGAGCCGATACGAGTACCGATACGATTCCAGTGTTAAATTAAGTTTTAAGTTTATTTTCAAAGTAAATGGCAGCCAATATCTATTTTAGGACTTAGATGCATTTTATAAACCTGCTGCTGATAGTGTGGCCTAGGTAGGTTAGACATGTAGCATAGGTTAGGCTGATGCTTGACAGTAGACCTAAGCGTGTATATTCATTTAATTGGATCAGCCCCATGGATCGGTTGAAACTGTCCAATTGTCACCAATACCGATCTAGCTATTTAAGTCAGTATCGGACTGATTTCCGATCTCAGTATCGTATCTGTGCCATCCCTACTTGCTGATATTTGAACCCACTCCAAACAAAAGCACCTCTCCCTTTAATGCCATAGGGTGCTGCCTCAGAAGCTCCGCCCCACACACAGCGAAGGCTAGGCTATTGTTGTCGTGTGCTGTCTGCGCCACTTTGTTGCCCCAGACCATTTTTTTCAGCACGCACAGAGAACAGTAAGCTAGCGTACCGCAAGGAGATATTTGGTGAATTTGACATAAAAGTGTATTAGCTTACAATTGACCTTTCCCAAGCACCGCCCCTTTCACTTGTCCTACCTAGTTACTGTAACTAGGTAGGACAAAACCATAGAAAGCTGTTACAGCAAAACAGACAGTTGACGAATGGTTGTTATTGGAGGACATGCAAAACAGGGCGAAGCTTGGGAAAGGTCAATTAGCTAACTATTACCTTGTAACACTCTTTGGCCCCTGATGGCCCATCCTCATTGGCTTAACACTGGGACTGCCCCCACCCCGCCCAGGTGCGGGGAGAGCATGCTGTGCGTGGTCCCCGACATCTCGGCCTTCCGCGAGGGCTGGCGCTGGGTGCGGCAGCCGGTGCAGGTCCCCGTGACGCTGGTGCGCGGCGACGGCGTCATCTACTCCACCTCGCTGACCTTCACCTACACGCCGGAGCCCGGCCCGCGGCCGCACTGCAACGCCGCCGGGGCCATCCTGCGCGGCGGCGGCGCCGCCATCGCCACCATCAGTGGCGGTCAGGAGGGCGGGGGCGGCCCCTACGGCCCCGGAGTTACGCCATCGTCTGCCACTGCCGCCATAGTCTCCTAACGCCACACACACACACACACACACACAACACATACACGTACACACACACGCATACGCCTTGAGAGCGTACAAACGCATAAAGACTACAGGGGACACGGCGTAACGATGGCAACCTGACTCTCTCTAAAGTGCTGCATAATTGGTTCTTTGGTTCATTTTGTTAGAAGCTAAAAAAAAGGAAAGGAATTTGGCGGGAAGGGAAAGAGGGCGGAGCAAGCGAGCGCCGGTTAGCGACTGGTGTTGCTGACCAGCGGGGCACCTCCTTCTGGCTTCTCTTGGGAGCGGGGGGGTGTCGGGGACTTCTTCCTACCAGTTCGGGAGCACCAGCACCTTTTTGTAAAAGGCCGCCAGAACCCGCGGGGAACGAGCAACAACAATACATCCACTGTAAAAGATGATCTGACAATTGTGTTTTGGAGGAGACAAAAAGAGAGTATATCTCAATCCCCCCATCCCCCCTTGCTATTTTTGTTATTACTTTTTTTTTTTTTTTTGCATTAGTTTTCGGGGGGCTGGATGTATTGTTGTTGGAACAGGAGCTCGATGAACACTTGAGGACAATGTCAAACGTTTTATGGACCAAGGATCTTGTATAAGCTTTAGTAAAGGTACATTTTCTCCATACCTTTTTTTTGTATTAAGCATATACTACACATTTGTTACCAAATAGTTTCTATTCTTCCTCTGAGCTTGGACTTTTGTTAAAACATTTTTTATTTGTATTTTTTTTGTTTAGCCCTTTCTCCAAAATCTCGCCCCTGTGTATTATCTGGACCTTACAGACTTTCCCAACAAACGCGTGGGTTTGTTTCCGATGTTGCATTGTTTGTCTATAAGGGAAACGTCTGGGTGTTGTTTTACTTATTTTAATTTTTTTTTCTAGGGATAGCCTCAGAGGGCCTATTTTATCATTGGGGTTTTAATGAAGTCTTTAAAAAAGAAAAGCTTTAAGCAACGCCTCTGCCTTGTCTGCAATACTCTGTGCTGTGTCTCCAACGGGAAGTATACAACGCAGCCCCGTACCAACGTGGAGTCCAAATCACAAGACACGATCACAGAATGCTTCAGAAACCAGACTTCCACTGTTACGAAAAGAGTTTTGTAATTTTAATCGTAAAGGGGTTAGCCTTAGTACTGTCATAACAACCACATATCTGATCCCCCAATATTGAAATCATTCCCGCCTGTGCTCATTAGTCATGTAAGGATGTTTTACGCTCGCTGCACTGCAACTATTTTAGGCGTCTCCCGTTGTGTGGCGTTAATTCTGGTGGAATTTACTTCGGACTTCGGTATTTTCCACACACACACACACACACACAAAAAGCTTCCGATTCAATGTGGCCTTACTGATGATGAGAAGTTCGCCCTGGAAGAACCCATGTGAGAGCCAGTCACAGAGGGCAGCCTGTGCTGAATAATGTCCGACATCGTGCCACTATTCCAAAGTCATGATCACATAAAACTCACAGGCTCAAACTGAACAGCCCTCTGAAGGGCTGGGTCTTTTGGGGAGCAAAGTACCTTGGGGGCGCCTTAGCGCCCCGTCTCTTTGGAACATGTACGCTAACGTTGAACGCTGTAATCTCGCGCTCAGCTTTTGTCTCTAGTCTCCTGTGTTTTTTTTTTTTTTGTTTTTTTTTCTTCTTCTCTGTTAGTGTTGCTGTGTGTGTTTATAGATGCGTGTGCTGTAGCGGTGTTGAAACGGTCTTCATGTGCGTGTTCTCGAAGATGTGTATTTCCCAACATACAGCAATATTGTACAGGTCGTTTTTTTTTTAGTTTTTTTCGTGCTGCCGTTTTTGTCTGCCTGACTAACAGTTCACCAGCCAGCAGGTGTGTGTGTGTGCGTGCGTGTATATGTGTATGTCAGGGTATGTGATACTATAGTCTCATGTCTTTGCTATATAGTTGCTATAATGGAATATTGAGTCAGACTCGCTCCATTTCAAAATGCGTTCAAAACTTGCTCTTCAGAACAAAATATGGGGGGGGGGGGGTAATTGGTTCCAATGTCTTCCACTGAAATCCAAAACGACAAAAAATAATTTAAGCCCGTTCAATTGTGAATAAACATTCAGACGCAATACTTTTAATATGCTTGGTCTTACGGTTCAACTGTATACGCTTCCGGCGAAGAATAATTATGCTGTTTGAGGTCGATTGTCTGCCTAATGAACTTTCTGGTCTTTATCACCGTACTTTTAACCCTCCCACTGTCCTAAGGCATTTCAGCAGACTAGCAGCAGGGGGAGCAAACCGCGGAATGTCATATGTCCGTGTTGTGGTTGCTGCCCGCTACCGGCAAGTGCACCAGGTGTCCTATGGGTCATTTTGACCCATAGGACAGCGCGAGGGTTAAAATAGGCAAGGAGCAAAACTGCTTTGCTCGCAACCCATTCAATGTACAAATGTGCCCCTTTTCTCTTGGCCCCCCCATTTCACCTGTCTGTCGATAAATGTTTTATTTTGATATTTTTTAAATTATTGCTACATAGCCTCCCCATGTCTTTATTCAATGTCAAAAAAAAATATATATATATGTATTAAAAAATGAAATAAGTGCATTATTGCCCTTGCTGCCTAGTTTGGCCTGAGGTGTATTTTAGAAAAAATGGCCATCCGTCTGTCTGTCCTCAAACTGTTTGAGAATGTTCTTGTTAAGACAGGTGCTATCAACCTAAATGCTTCGGTGGTGGTGTAGCATGAAACCAATATTTTTTATTTTTCATTTGGGAATTAAATGTAATTTATCTTGCGCTTATTAATTAAAAAGTAAATTTCTGCAGCCCGTGACCCCTTTACTCTGCAGGATGGAGGTAACCAAATCTTAACTGTAGATTTTAACTTTTTTATTTCACTCTTTGTTACTGTAAGAATACTATCTTGATCTTTTTAATCCCATGTCAGTTTTAATATAGCTTCTGTATTAGCGCCATGGCTACCAGCTTGGATTTCTACGTGGCTTTTGGTTATGTTTACATACCCCCCCCCCCCCACACACACACACACACACACACACACACACACACACCCAACTCTTCACGAGTGTTCCAGTCACATCGGCTCACACTAGAGGGTTAAATGTGTATATTTTAAACACATTCCTCTGACAATCCGAGCTGGTTTTCAGTTAGTGATGTGATGTGTGTGTGTGTTAAAGGGGGGGGGGCGTGCCGCAGTCTTACTTGAGGAGGATCAACATTTCTCCCCACGTGTTGAGGCGTTCAAGGGATTGGGCCGTTTTAATGTGGTCTCTCCAAAGTTACATGCGTTCTCAAACGCACGCAGTCAACCCTGCACGTTGTTTTGTTTTGAGAAGGAAACGAAATCTCCAACTCACTTGTGAATTTGTTTTGTGATGCTTTTTGCAAACGTATATCTGGAACTGAGAAGTTCCTTTTGTTTGTGCATCTGTTCTCAGTTTCTTCCAAAAGCAGCTGTTATTTTTTAATGTTTTTATTTTTTATTTTTATAATGAGCTCTGAACAATATATGTATCCTCTAATATGCCAAATGTCTTTTATAACGTAGTTTTCATGCACTGCTATAAGGTACAGGGCAGAGTAAGAGGCAGCTTTAAACAAAGTGTCTGTGTGTGTGTGTAGCCTTTCTCTGTCGCACTCAGCCTTAATTTACTATTTGGCTGTTTGCACTACAGCGCTCTAACCGATCTTTATCTCTCTCTCTTCCTCCGTGTCTATACATGTGTACATCTTGGGAGTTTTCTCACCCCCCCCCCCCCCCCCCCCACGCTTGGCTTTGCTATAGTTTGGTCGCTTCTTTTTGTTGTAGTTTATTTTCCAGCCTTCTCTTGTTCATGTTCTGTCACTCTTGTCCGTGTATTACTCTAGTAACAGTACGCAAAGGTGTCCGTGTGTTAGTATACTCAGTGCTTCAAGGGTTACTGATGGTAGAGGCCTGTGAGTTTGTAACATTTAGCAATAACGTCAAAACAAGGGGACAGTTTTTTGATAACATGCAATTTTGTTTTTGTTGTTTTGTTTTGTACATATTGAAGTTCCAGTTCATGCTCAAATCCCTGTTATTAAAAGGATAAAAAAACATGGAAAAAGTGGCAATATTGGCATAAAAAATGAATAAAATGTGATATAAAATGTCCTTTGTCTATTTTGGTCTGTCTCTGGGTTACTCAGGATAAGGATTACAGTATTGTGCACATATGTAAAAGCCTTTATTTGGTTATTTGAGTGTTTTGTATTTTCCAAGAGTACATTTGTTGTATATGGGCAGAAAACATTTAACAAACTTTTATTATGACTACTTGGATGACATAGCTAATACATTATATGCTGCATTCCAGCCAACTTGGAGGTCGGATATTTCCCAGTTCAAATGTCTGATTTCTGACCTCAAAGCGTTCCAGGTGCATGGTGTAAACAAAATACAGAAACCACCTAATAACATTGGTGATGACAGGCTATTTTTACTTCAATTTACATAGAACAGGTTTTACCATAGGTTAGCATGTGTTATTTTAATGAATACAGGCAAATGCATGCACTTTAAGTTGCCTTCTAATTGAAGCTACTGTTTACGTATGTGCCTCCATGTAAGTAGGCACCGCCATTGTTGTGACGTCAAACAAGGAAGTCAGGGTATATGAATTTGCCAGAGTGGCTCCACGTTCAAGTGGGAACTTCGACTTGGAGTGGCGTTCCATTGTACTTCTTCTAGTAGGTCAGAAATTCTCTACATCGGAGTTGTCTGCATGCAGCATCCCAAACATTTAGGCTACGTGTTGTATCAGCGTGTAACGCCAACGACGCACCCGATACAAACTCCTGCCCTATAAGTGGCTATATTAGCCAATGGACCACATGGTTGACAAAATATTGCATTATCGGGATAAACGAGCTGAAAAATAATTTGCTGCAGTGTGTGTGAGACACAATATGAGGCTGTAGAGTTGGGGAAAACATTAACAGCTGCCAAGAGTCCCATGGAATGATAAGGTCTTTGCATAACGCATGGCGCGCACACATGTAAACAATGGCTCAAGGGTAGCAAAATGACTCGGTGGGCACCAGAGGACTATTTCAAAGCTACCGATTTAACAAAAAAAAAAAAGTGAACTAGCGTTATCTCTAGTGCCTGTGGGAAATTAATGCTATTTACAAAATCTTTCATTTTTCATCACTTGTGCCAAGGCCCTTTAAAAGAAATGTGCTACTAGACCTCAGTCAATTACAATTAGCAATTATAATCATATGGTTTACATAATCATATACAGTACAACGAATACTCATAAAATGTTCACATTATGGTATGCACAAGATGGGCAACCCAGAAATAACTTTTTATATCAAAAATCGAATGTTTTTAGCTAGGTAACAGAATTTTGTATGTTGTTAGCGCCAAATGTGTTTCCCTCCAGTAGGCCTAGCTTGCACACTGTCCCTGCCTGTATGTAACATCTATTATGTTGAATTATTTCACTTCAGCAGCTATATAAAGTTAGTTCTGAATTGCCTACAATGTTAGTAGTGCATCCTGTCACACACCAGCTTCAACGCAGGTTTCTGTTTTTGTTAGCCGACAAAAATGTTACTGATGTGTTGTGCCAGAAATATGTACGTCTGTCAAAAACTGACCAAAATGACAAAAGTGCATTATATGGGTCGTATTACTGCTCTAAAGATACTGGTAAAAAAAAGGACAGGAGAAATGATCATCTAGGGCACATGCAGGTGAAATAACGGCCTCTTTATCAGATACCTCATATGCATGCGTGCGCGCGCGCACACACACACACACACACACAGCAGGTTTAGGTCAGCTCGCTCCATGCTGAGGCGCGGACACTGCTGCAGGTAAAACGCGTTCCTCCGCCACTGCCACTTCCGTTGAGCCGGGCGAGGCCGTTGTCCGCGTTCCCGGGCCCTCCCGGCGCCTGCGCCCCTCCTTCCCCGCGATGGGTCGCCAAGACGACGGCCGGACTCGCCGGGCTCTTCCCACTGCTCCCCCGGCGGCGGGCGAAGGTGGCCAGCACGCCGCGACGGAAGCGCTTGTTCATGAAGCAGTAGATGATGGGGTTGACGCATGCCGAGGTGTACGACAGCAGGTGGATGAAGGAGATGGGCGCCCCCGTCAGGCGGTGGGCGGAGCGGCGGTCGAACGCCTGCCAGGCGTTGACGGCGAACACGGGCGTCCAGCACAGGAAGAAGAGGAGGACGATGACCAGCAGCATGCGGATCACGCGCTTCTTGGCCACCAGCTGGGTCGTGGAGCCGCCGCCGCTGTAGACGCGGCTCAGCCGGGCCCTGGAACCCACAACGCCCCCCCCGCGGGCCGGGACCCCCGTCAGGCTCTTCTTCTTGGACGGCTGGAGGTAGCAGCCGTCGCTGTCGCCCGGCTTGATGCTGCCAGTGCTGGCTTGTCTCTCTGGCAGTTGCACGTTGGTAAGGTAGGTGGGGGGTGGGGGGGACGGGGACAAAATTTACGCAAATTTGTCAAATTTGTAAAAATTACAAAACTGTCAAAACTACACAAATATTTTCAAAATTACAAAATCATACTAATGTATGAACATTTGTCAAAAGTACAGGCTTTTTCCAAATGTAAATCAAAATGCAGACATTTAGAAACCATTACACAAGCACTTGAATCTGTAAGACTAGAATTCTAGACATTCTATAAAGCTCAAAGCTTTCCTAGTTTCCTAAACCAAAATGTTGACATTTCAACGTCAGATCGTCCCCCCTCTCATACCTCTACTGGATTTCCTGTTGGTCATCTCAAACTTGATGCCGCGGTACAGCTCCAGAGAGATGAGTCCATACGCTGTCATCATGACTACCCCGGGTATAAGGAAGAGCAAAAGCAACAGAGACACATACCTGCAGGGAAGGAATATCTTAATACCGTCTAATACGTACATGTTATATACTGTAAATGCAGATCATGTCTATACGTTTTGGCCTCATTTTATTAGCGTGCATTAAGCAGTACACACTAAATGACCAGACAAAAAGCGCTGTAGCCACGAGAGGCAATGGAACAATGATTTTCAGCACCTTGTGGTGACGAACAACGTCAAAAGTGGGCGGGTTACGAGATAACAGCGACACGCGCGATTGAGGCGACTACCATTGGGCGCTAAGGATGTCGTCGACTGACGGACGACTGAAACATTTTAGGAGGGAAATATATACGACAGGGATGTAAACAAGTGACCAGTTTACAAAGCGATCTGCGATGAACAAACTGTGTGAAGCGTGTCTGGGGCTTTAGGAACTCTGTGACCCCTTGTGACCCCAAGAGACGCACACACACACACACAGATTTAGAAAATTCAGGGGCCAAAGAGTTCACGTTGGTCAGACACTGAGATCTGTCATCCCCACACACACACACACACACACCAGGACTGCTGTATGACGTCGTTGGGCCATGCTAGGCGACACATGTGTCCCGTGCTGTTGTCGAGGCGGAGGAAGGGCTTGAGTGTGCTGGAGACCGGGTAGGGCAGCATCAGCACTAGAGAGGCTGCCCAGGTGGCCCAGATCACCTTGGCGGCGTGGGCCTTGGTCTGCCACGCCCGGGAGCTCAGCGGGTTGCATATGGCACTGTAGCGCTCCAGGGAGATGGCCACCAGGTTGAAGGTAGACACGCTCACCGACACACCTGGGCACATAGTGACACATTAGGACACATTAGGGACATTTAGGATCACATTAGGACACATAGGAACACATTAGGACACATTATGACACATTAGGGACACATTGAGACACATTAGGACACATGGACACATTAAGACATATAGTGACTAATAGTGACACAATTATGGACACTTTAGGACACAATAAGACAGGGACAAATAGGACACATTAGAGACAAATTAGGACAGCTAAGGACACATTAGGGACTCAGGAGAACATCAGAAAACATCTGCGCACATGCACACACATGCAGGTTGATGCATGTGTGTGTGTGGCCCAAGAAGCACTGGTTTTGCCCATAGACTGTATGTATAAATGGACAAACCCTCTGTGACGTCACCATAGACTGTATATATAAATGGACAGACCGTCTGTGACGTCACCATAGACTGTATATATAGATGGACAGACCCTCTGTGACGTCACCATAGACTGTATATATAAATGGACAAATCCTCTGTGACTTCATACATAGACTGTATATACCGTACACAATATGATTTTGGTCATATAACAATTGAGGGGTAATCATTTTATATGATTACTCAGACATAAGTATATGTTAATATTCCACATACATTTGGAAATATTTCACTTTTCATATTCATACTCCACTATCTTTAGGCTCATCTGAAAATGGCAATCTAGTTTGTAATCTGGGACAGACATGGGGGGACATACCCCTCAAGGGGGTGAGCGGGTGTGTCTCAGTACCTGTGGGTGGGCTAATGTGAACAATACATTGAGTATGATTTGTGCCTAGTTGTGATTTAGACAGTATCACAGATTCTGACTCTTTCTAGTGTCATTGTTTCACATAGAAACAAAGAATATGAATCCACTGTTTTCACATCACTAAAATAACACCTCAAAAGCATTCCAAAACATGTTTTGTATAAAGCCCACACTTTAAAGGATTAGTATCTAATTTAATGTGTTTACATAAACAGCAGTGTTCTAGAAACTAGCAACAGACGTTTGGCGACAGGTTTACTCATGCAGTAGCAAGCTTTTCATTTTAATCTTTTGTGCCCTATCGTGTCACTTCACTTTGTGACCTTGGTCTTACATAGCTGAGCAGAGACAGCACTGTGATATCACAGACACTCCAAGTTAACTCCAATCTAACTCTAATAGTAACAAGCACAGCTATAAATACACCGCGTTATCGTGGAGTGCCGTCGTAAAGGAGAGCCACGTGAACAGGCTATCCTCCATGCAGACGAATGAGGTAATCAACCTCGCGGACACTGCTGTTTTCACTGCACACAAACACCCAGACTAAGGACACCAAACAGGTTCCTTTATGGTATACCAGGTAAAGACTTTATTCAACTTTATTTCAAATGACTTCACTGTGCATGGTTCCATGCCATGTATTACATTGAGCATTTTTTGGGTGATAGTCCAAGCTCATTAAATCGTTAGAGTGAATTATCCAGTTTACATTTCCTCTGGGCAGGAAGGGATGAACAGGCATGTGAACTCTGTATCTCATGGCATCAGATGGACTGCATTAGGCACCCCTCCTTATATAATGGCTAGTACAATGTATTGGAATGGTCACTATATGGGAATTCATCAGCGTGAACATACATATGGCTCTATACAGGCTAACATTATAGAAACATTGACAGAGCCAATCTGAAACATCTTTAAAACCTCTTAAACCCTAAACTCAGTGTTAGGTTTAGTGACTTTTCAGACCCTCTTAGCAACTTCAATTCTAAAAAGCGACTAAGGACAAATGTAGCGATTTATTCAGACCAGGGAAAAGGCGAGAAATAAAGAATTGTGTAATGTATTCTCATTGCCTGCTTAGAGTAACCACAGTCCAGCAGCGGCGGATTCTCTGCGGTTTTAAAATGTAAAGAACTCCTGTGAGATTTCAATTCAGGTTAAATATTCCATGTGGATGACACTGCTCTTTATTAAATTAAGCTAAAATACAGCATGACTATAGTTTTTTTTTCATTTTTGCCTTACATAATGTTATTGACCCCATCTTAAACCCATTTACATTATGGGACTACAATAAAACATCTGATAAGTATTAGGGATGGCACCGATACGATACTGAGATTGGAAATCGGTCCGATACTGACTTAAATAGCTGGATCGGTATCGGTGACACGGTGTAAACGAAGTAATAGGATTGATCTGGTGTTATTATTGACAAAAATTCCAGTTTTAATAAAAATCTGCATTTTATGGGCTGAAACCAGAACTCTACACGTCATATCCATTAAACATCACCCCAGGACCTTGCTGGTTTTCATCGGTACACTCAGTACGCTCATACGTCATCAAATTCAAATGTTAACGTTAATGGGGGTCCCCCTCTCAGCCCCTCCCCTCAGTCATCTCCTTGACACATTTTTCAAAGTTGTAGTGGGCGGAGTCAGGCTCAGCGCTGGGGTGCAGTTACACTTTAAAAAGAAAATGTTTTATTTTCAATACATCCATCATGTTTACATTGGTCACTATCACTGTCGCTCTGCTGGTGTGTCTTGTAGTACGACCCTACACAGCGTACCTCATATTACTGTACTATGTGTCATACGTGTAGACCTAATGCATCTTAACTGAGCTGCCCTCTTGGCCAGGCCGCCCGTGTAAAAGGCACATGAACGGTGAAATGAAAGCAAGCCGCTAGCCGCGCCGCTCACCCATGAAGTACATAACCAGCTTGCACATGCCCGCGCCGAAGACAAAATCCCTCATGAGGTTTGGTATGAGGGTGAAGGGGATGCAGACCAGTGCCACCATGAGGTCGCTGGCTGCCAACGACAACAGGAACAGGTTGGTGACGGTGCGCATGCGCCGATTCCTCACCAGCACGGCGATGATGAGGCCGTTGCCTAGCGCGCTGAGGATGAAGATCAGGCTGTAGAGGACTATGCGCACCGTTTGGCTGATGTCTGAGCAGAACGACAACCACATATGTTGTATGAGAGTATATTCAAAACAGTAAAGGTGAACCCCATTATTATTTTGATCTAAGTTGTTTTTGAAGACATTATTGAATATAGGACAACCTAATAAACATTAGACAATCATTTCATTTTTACCATAATCCAAAACAACACATAAATAGCATACGATTAGGCAATTTAGGTCGTGAATATGATTTTGATTATGACTGACATGTCTTTTTATTCTTTTCAATTTGATGTGGTTCTGTGACTGAATGGTTGACATTGTATGTGTAAATGTTTGTTAAATATGGATATATTTTACACTACTTCTTGGCCAGGTCGCCCTTATAAAAGATATACTAATCTCAATGAGTCTTTTACCTAAACAGAGAGTTAGGCCTATACCATCATATTCGAAGTTGTGTAGCCTACAAAATCAGTAGGATATGAGGTGACACAGAATTAGGCCTACTGGACCAGGACCATTGATCAACAATTTGACCAAGAAGGTTATATTATGCTGATGTGATTTCTTATCATCTTTTAGATTTATAGTGGAATGGATTCGTATGACACCTGACTTGTAAATTCGGGATTTTAATCAGAACTTGTAGGCTACACCTATAGGCACACATTTATTTTTATTTAATAGTCTACAATAGTTTATAATCGAATAATCAAATGGCTTAGCTGACGCTGTACTTAATTTCAATTAGCCTTAGTTTTGATATCGTGTTCACTTCAGAGACTTAAAAGTAGGCTTATTTGATAACATTTTGCAGCAACACGCATTTAGTGCTTGCGGCTGAAAGAACGCATGGCTAGTATGCGCAATACCTCCGCAGCTGTTATTACGCGTTGACCGGAAATTTGACAAATGCTCTACGAGTCAACTTCAATTATGTAGACCTATTGGACGACAGAAAACACATACATTATGCATAATATCTATATGTGACATAACAAAAATATAAGCCCTTTAAACAAATCAAAGTCGTTTTACCTTTCGGTTCAGGAGAGAAACCCATCTTATCGCATTCAGATACATTTTTGATCCCAAAGTTGCACAAAATATCGTTTAAATCTGTAGAATTGATGAGCATGTCGTGCAGTGTATAGGTCTCCATGTCGGTTCTCTGGAGCGCCCTATAGCTCCTTAACGCGTTGACCGTTAGAGAGCCAAACTATAAAATAGCGTTCCTTGCTGGAATCAACTGCGTCATGTAGGCTACTTGTTTAGTCTATAGCCTACAACTACTCTCTATTAAAATAGGCTACATAAAACTTTACTGTCCGGTCATAAACATGATAACTATTTATCTGAGAAAAAAATATCTAATAATATCTGTGCGCTCAGAGTCCGCGCGCCTGTCGCTCTGCTCTTAATACTTCATAAATGGACAACGTGTAATAGCCAACTGCATTCTTGAGCGCAGAGACCGCCTTTCACAACTGTGTAGCCTACTTTTGGAAGACAATAAGGCACCCTTCTAACAGCCATCATTCATATGCGACAAAGAAAGCATGTCAATCTATATTCAAATATTGTCAGAATCTGGCAAAAATGCAATTTGTCTTATATTTTCAACAATTGAAGACACAACACGAAAGAGACAACACGAAAGATAATTCTGTTAGTTAGGCCTAGGCTACATCCTAATTATTCCCATGTGAAATATCCATTATGGTCATTGTCTGATAATGTGCTTAGGGTATGATGTACACATATACAATAGACCTACTAGGCTACGGTTATTTCTTTAATAGAAATAAATAACACAACAAAACAGACAAGTTACAATTCTGTTACAGATAAAGTCATGTTAATAAAGTGGCCTGTAGGTCTAGTTTGGTGCATGTATGTTTGTAAGACCTTTACAAATGAACACAGCCTATCATTGAAATCAAAATGTGCATTTATTTTCAATGATGTCGCCTAATAAACAGAAATACAGTAACCACCATGTTACACTTAATCTTAAATATTACATGTTCAAATTTAAGCATTTGTTGGTGCAGAGACTGTCTAGAATAGATAGATGGTCTAGAGTCGGGCTAGGAACCATTTTCGCCTGTCCTTGTTCCCCAAAAGCTACAGCAAATTTTCGGTCCCTCAGTTGCTAAGTAACAACAGCAGTGGTTGCTGGATGCAGCAGATAAAGGGACACGCATTTTACTGCTGTAGTTGTGTGAAGCGACCTTTGACAGCGATGGACGAGGAGACCGAGTTATCACTGACAGTCGCACATATTGTCCAGCGATTAAAAGGAACCCATTTACACTCTCAGATTGAGATGCGTGCCACAGTGAGTACGTTAGCTAGCTCTGCAGGGGAGAGAAACGGGTGCAACCCTGAATGCCGTCCGCCTTGTCAGACGTCATTCCACAGCTAGAACATATCGGCTCTGCATACATGGATGATGTAGGCACTTAGGCTATGTATGGGCATTTTGGACAGATATAGTCCACATGGAGCTTATTCGTATGTGTTAGAGGTCTAATTAAAACATTGAATACAAAGCAGAAACTGTTTTATTTATTTTCTTTTTAAATTATACTGTAGTTGTTTTATTACCACTTAGGAGTGTTTGCATCAACCTGAAATTAAATTGGAGTCTCTTAAAGAGGACGTGCGTAATTTTCTCAACGTATCAGGTGAGCACACCTTACCTAGTGTTTTTTTTTTAAATCACGTTTACCGTCATCAATGTCTCGACTGCTTTGAAATCTCATTTGTTTTTTACATGAGCATGTTAATGTTTTTTTACAGGCTGGGAAAGAAATCTCCAGAATGCCGTGTACAGAGAGATACGCATGTAAGTGATGTCATGTCTTTGCGACATTAGAATTTAAAGTGCCTCCCTTGATTTTGTATTAAATGTGGAATTGTAAGATTGTAGGATTGTAAGTTACACTTGTTGTCACTTTTTACACTCTTGATGGTCAACCTGACTGTTATTCTGTGTGTGCTCTGAAAACAATAATCTTGCGTTTCTACTAGGGGTGCAAAATATATCGATTCAGTGTCGTTATCGCAATATCACGTTGCGTAATATCATATCGAAAATGTTGCAGCAAGTGCAATATTCAGTTTACTTTGTGGAGAGATGCATCCGTTGGCTGTGTGGCTTAGTTGTGTTGGATTTAGACAGAAAAGTAAGATGTGTGGCTGAGGAATTAATGACATAATGGAGATCGAAGAGGAAACATTAGTGGCCAAATAGAAGGCCTCATGGAATTACTGTTGTACAATTCCAAAATGCGTTGTTTTGATATGTTATGATGAATATATTTTAATGCATTAGCCCATAACCTATTGTTTTAAAATATCGAAATTGATATTGTAATATCACATTTGATAAATATCGTGCACCCCTAGTTTCTACACATGTATGATACATTTATGGTAATGCTGGGTGGGTAAAAAGGCCTCTGTAACCCACATGGAGCTTATGCTTTTGTTTCTACGTAAATTGAGAACACGAATAAAGTGGTGCAGACACAACACTATCCTAGGTGATTTTGTTTTCACAGAGTTCAAGTATTAGTAATATTTTCCAGCATCCCTGACTGCACCTTTAATTAATCCACACTATGTATAATCTGCATAAGTATTTATAAAAAATATTTAACAGTGATAAAAAATATATAAATGGGCTATTAAATTATTTTTAATAACCCAACACACACATGCACACCCACACACAAACATACACACACACACACACACACACACGCATGAATACACATACACACGCATGTGGAGTTTGTACGAGATTTCCTCCTATGCTGTATGACTATCTGACGCTGCCTTTGTGTGACACAGACGAAAAATCAAGCCGACTCCCCTTTGAACAGGACACGTCCCTGTGTGCATGTGTGCTTGTGTGTGTGGCAGCCTTAAGCCATCTAATCAAATGCCTGGATCATGACAAGTGGAAACGACAGCCGGCAAACGGTGGATGTTTCTGTTTTATAGCTTGGTCATTCTCCCTGTTTCACCACCCAGTTCTGTCATAAAGGGTTCAGTTCAGGATTACTTTCATGTTTTTTCAAAGGTGTAGTTTACATTTTATTGCCGTCTCCAGTGCTGTCAGTTTCTCTCTCTCTCTTTCTCTCTCTCTCTCTCTTAAATTCAAATAATTTTATTAGCATGACGTAACAATGTACATATTGCCAAAGTATTTTTTCCCCATATTTTCTCTCTCTCTCAATTCAATTAAATGGACTTTATTGGCATGCATTTTAGATTTTTGAATAATTATGCTGCCAAAGCACTTTACAATAAGCATTTATACAGTTGCTAATATCACAAAGAAATAAAAACAAAGAATTAAATTGCCGAAGCAGTGGAAATGAATTACATCAATGTCACATTCTCTCTCTCGCTCTCTCTCTCTCTCTCTCGTTACGGTGGTCCAGCCTTCCGGCCCGCAGCCACCCCTCCGCTCCCCCGGACCATGTCAAGGAGCCCTTGGCCTACATGCGGCAGGCCCAGGTCAGTCTGCTGTCTCCTTGCATCACATCACATCACATCACATCACATCACATCACATCACCAGCAACACCAGTGTGTTCTCTCACCTACCTGCCTGACTCATTCCTGCTGGCCAGCCCCAGCCACACATGCTGTTTACCTCGCCTCTGTAACCCTGTCTGTGTGTGTGTGTGTGTGTGTGTGTGTCTGTGTGTGGGGTGTGTTTGCGTATACGTGTGTGTGTGGTGTGTCGGTGTGTTTGTGTATGTGGGGTGTGTTTGTGTTTGTCTGTGTGTTTGTGTGTGTGGGGTGTGTTTGTGCGTGTGTGCGTGTGTGTGTGTGGTGTGTTTGCGTATACGTATGTGTGTGGTGTGTCGGTGTGTTTGTGTGTGTGGGGTGTGTTTGTGTGTGTCTGTGTGTTTGCGTGTGTGGGGTGTGTTTGTGCGTGTGTGTGGGGTGTGTTTGCGTATACGTGTATGTATGTGTGTGGTGTGTTTGTGTGTGTGTGGTGTGTTTGTGTGTGTGGGGTGTGTTTGCGTATATGTGTGTGTGTGCATGTGTGTGTGGGGTGTGTTTGTGCATGTGTATGTGTGTGTGTGTGTGTGGTGTGTTTGTGCATGCGTATGTGTGTGTGTTCCCCAACAACAGGCCAGCTGGGAGAAGCGTATTCTCCAAAGCCTTAACAGCATGAGCGCAGAGCTGGAAGTCCCTCTGGCTCGCAAGGTAACCTTTTCAAAAAGTTCGCCTTTTTGTGAATCACTTCTTTTGTGTTTTTTTTCCCTCCCCCAAGTCAGTGGAGTGTCTGTTTTGTGGTCTGAAGGGACCTGAATGCGCTGCACTCATGTTGGAATATGACCAGTGTGCCATAGTTGAGCCAGAATGTCTCTCTGAATCAGATTTGATGGTGGGTGCGATGTAGATTCTGGTTCTCAACCAGTCGTGTGTGACCTGCCCTGGCCTTCAGCCAATCAAGATTGGGCATGTGAAGACAAAGTGTAAATGCATTGTTTAGCTCAAAATGGGGGGGGGGGGGGGGGGGTTAACTTTTTTGTC
>JAODUK010000010.1:1198785-1210464 GCA_027564635.1 Typhlichthys eigenmanni | reverse complement strand
GGCTAGCTCTGGAGGAAGAAAAACAGAGAGACAATGTGTGTGTGTGTATGTTGGGGGGGGGGTGGCAGAGTGTTTTTCTCATAGCAGGGGCAGCATTCAATGAAAGCTTTGCTGGAGAGGATGAGATGCCCTTTTCTGTGTGCGATGACGGATGGAACAAAGGGGGGGGGGGGCTTAGAGAGATGAGAGCGATGAAAGACAGGAAACGGGTGAGCGAGAGAGAGAGTGAGAGAGAGTCGAGAGAGAGATAGAGTCCAGAGAGAGAGAGAGAGAGAGAGTTGAGAGACAGACAGAGAGAGAGAGAAAATAATGGGCAAGAGAGATAGAGAGAGAGACAGAGAGAGAAAATTGGCGAGAGAGAGAGAGAGAGAAACTTTTCACTCTGTATTTCCCCACTCAAAGACATGTTGACAGGGCAGAGCCGGCTCTGTGGCAGAGACTGGAGCCATTTTGAAGTCTCCTACCAGCAGCTTGAGGTGAACAGGGAGCCAGAATAGATATCTCCAGTCTGACGGAGGAGTTTTTTTTTTCTCTCCACACTTTCTAGCCTGTTTTTGACAGCCGGCTCGCTCCAATCACAGAGCAGGTGTCTTCCTATTTTCCACTGAAACACAGTAGGACAGTGCACTGGTGCTCATGAACACACAAACAGACCAGGCAGACGTGTGTGTCTGCCTATACATAGATAAACACATAGATACATATATAATTAATTGTTTATGTATAAGGTGCATATCTTGCTGAATGTGCTACAATCAACGTCAATATATCACGCAAAATCACTATCATCAGCAGGCGGTTACAGCACTGTGAAAAGGGAAAAACACATACAAAATGTAAAATGATTAAGAGTGTAGGTTAAGGCACACACGTTATAATCAATTAAATTTGCTTTATTGGCATGAAAGTTCAAAGACAATGTTGCCAAAGCATAAACAATATTGAAACGGAGTACCTTGTATGTACTGATTGAATAATATGCTAGAAGTTTTATTTCACCACTGTTGGATAGTCTGTAGCAGACTGTTGTTCTAGTTTGTGGTTTGCCAACACATGAATCCTCTGGATGAGGGGTCCTTATCTGTATGTAATAGTTGGACATATGCCTGACCAAAATCCAAATTGACCAAAGAATAAGCCATAGGGCTGGCCTTTTGTACAAATATAAAGCAACAACACAAAATACAGTATGTCCAACAATTTGGACATCATTAACATAACATAACTGTTACATAGAATTTGTTATGCACTCACATGCCTTTAAAAAATGAGTGCATTTCTAAAGCTACGACATACCGTATATGCGTATTAGTGTGTGTGCTGTGCGTATGCGGTATGTGAAGGCAACTCACTGTTTGCCACACTGTCACAGTCGATGACCATCTTCTGTGACTTGAAAACAAGGGTCATGGAAAGATATAATGTGAGGGACACTGTAATGCCTGCAAATGCTCCATTGCAGGCGGCCATTGGCACAGGAGAGTGGAGGACATGTTTAAACATGTTTAAAGGTGTAGATAGCTATTGTAAACTAATACAGATTTAGTCAAATTCACCAACAATCTCGCATTCCGCTAGTTTACCGTTCTCTGTGCGTGCTGAAAAAAAGATTCCTGTACTTCTACGCAAGCCCTGGTCCTGTTAGTAGGAACATCAACAAAGTGTCAAACACTGCTCACAACAACAATGCCGCTTGGCTCCGCAATGCGTTTCAATGTGTGGGGGCGGAGCTTCTGAGGGAGTTTGTTTTGATTTGAACTCAAAGTTATAGCGAGCGTTCTCGAGGATGACTAACCATGCATTTAATTATACACAGTGAGATGAGAGGAAACTCAGCGTTATTGTTCCATCCATGGAACGCCGTAATGTAGCTCGTGTCCGTTGTCCGTCTGGGATGGGCGGGGTAGTAGGGGCTAGGCTTTCAAGTATCGGTTCTGGCTTTGGTCCGGGAGTGCATTTCCACACTGTTGTTGCCCGGGGCGTGAGTTCATCAATTCCCAACTGCCGTCCTGGGATGCAGATGAATGGCAGCATTGAGAGCTTGGCTTCTTGAAGTTGGAGGGACTATTGTACATGAGTGTCTATCTCTAGCGAGTCAGTAGAGCCGACGATTAATCCGTGATGAAGGCTGAGTAATACATACAATGTATATGGCTCTTGTACTGACGAGAAGCAGTATTTGGGGGTGGGGGGGGTTTGAGAAGGGTATACAGTACCTCTCTTGCCTCACTTACACTGAAGTGGGATTCAAAGTCGGCATGACTATTATACATGCCGCTTGTGCGCTGACATGAATGTAGCTATTGATGCAGCTACATACTGCATGTGTTCGTCCATTATTGTGTGTGTGTGATGGGGGTTGTTACATCTTAAGAGTCCTTTATTGGATTTGTCATGAAAACATGTCAGATTCAGGGGTTGAAGACTCTCGCTGTTAATAGTGCAGCTTTGATTGGCCTTGAGAAAACAATATCTATGGTCGGTTTGACCTCTGTGGAATTTGTGTCCATGTGGGGACCACTACGTCACTGGTCGCACGGGACAAAGTGTATGACATGACACGGCTAATTCTAAATACGGCTAGCCAGACCTCTTAGCTTGCGCGTGCGTCATTAGCTTGGCTTAGCAAACAAAGCCAGTGGCTTCGTATGCTTCTGCGTTCTATTAACGGCACAACGTGCTGACATCTTCGTGATCAATGAAGCTCCTCTTGATTCATGCTACGGGTGTGAAATACGATGCTGATGAATATTGCATGCACACACTCTGACCATATGCCCAAACAGAAAAAGTCCAGCAAAGTCACTGGTGTATTAGATTTGACATTAGATATTCTCAGACTGTTTTTTCTTCTTCGTCGTGACTAGTGATTTCAATTACGATCTTAACAAGGCCGCTTCACTTGGATGTCAACAACGCCTCCATTTTTAAAATAAATGATTTAGCCTCCATTGAAAGCGGCTCTCTGAACTGTTTCCATTGTCTATTGTGAAGTTATCTCTTCAAACCGTTCTTTCATGGCCCAGAGGGAGACGAGCACAACGAGGCTTCAGGAGTCTCAAAATAGCCGCTTGCCAAAGAAGTGGTCGGATCTCCGTCACCATATGTAGGCCTACTGTTCTCTCACACGAGCACATCGCCAAGCATGCATGCATGTGTGTGTGTGTGTGTGTGTGGGGGGGGGTCTGTTTTAAAGGTGGGTTATTGTATTACACAAGCTGACAGATGAATTCTCTCCCACGTAAACTTAACACACACAAACGTTATATTTGTGTATTTGTATTTCACTCACTAGTTTACTTCCTACCTAGGCTACTACATTAACCTGGCAGCAGACAACCGCAGCATCACCAATAATAGACCATGCATAATACTGCAGTATATGGGTTTCAGTATTGTTTCAGTAAGTCCATACACATAATTCTACCTGCCAGTTTGTTTGGGCAGGCGCAAACACAGGTGTTTTACACTTACAATTCTGTTAGGCCTATATTTCTAGTAAACAGTTTTTTACCTGAAAGTATCCAAATTGTTAGATCATTTTGTCAACAAACACAGATGACAAATGTACAAATGTACTATGGTACTTTTATAACAGATTAAGGTATTTTTCTAATATATTGTGTATTTTTTCCATTGCTGTAGGATTATAAAGCGTCCTTGTTTTCAGAAGACCCTGGTAGCTTTGCTAATCGTGCGGGAGACGTTTCTGGCCTCATTTGTGACTACTGGTTCCCCCGGGGAGACAGATCAATGCTAATCACTGCTATGTAGTGATTTTCAGTGATCATTTCACTCGTTCGTCTTTGTTATTGTGATGGAAAACACTGTCTCATAAGCTCCCACGCATACCCAATAGAAATCATATCTGGTTACAGGGAAGGTATACAGACATCACTCCTTATTGCTAGCTAGATCTACTGTCGATGGCGCTAGAAGCTACTCACATAAATGAAAACAGTAGCTAAATGTAAGCTTTTACTATATTAAAATGTATCTTCAGTGGTCAACAAACAACCTACAATATATTTACAAAAAATAGAGTCCACCCATTTTAAATATATAGAAGAAAGCTTATAAAACAAATCATGATGTAGGCTACATATTATAATATATATATATATATATATATATATATAGGTAATGTTATAATATAGCTTATAAATATTAACAAGTCTATTTATATAGCCCTCACATTACAGCCTATTCACATGGAAACAAACACCCCCCTTAACCTGCTCTTCCTCCCAGGCAATGAAAAACGACATTTTCTGCTTTATTGATTTGTATTTTTAATAGGATATCTATCAACATGTCTTACCGACAGGATACTGTTTACTAAAAGATCATGCCGCATAGTAAATATGACACAGGTAGCCTAACACTCATAGGCACTGTATGATAGGTTCAATACCCCATATTCCATAATAGAACGTTCAAATGGTTTAATTTTAATTGGTCGATAGGGGGCGCAAGCAAGTAAGGATACAGACTGCTGGAATTCAGACTGGAGGCGCGAGAAGAGCCTAAAGCACTGCGTTTTATTCCTTCTTCCCTTCTCACTCACTCAACATTTCGCTCCCTCGCACACTCAAGCCATATACATATATTCGCTCAAATATAAATGTATACACTCTACACTGTCTACAACCACACGTCAGACAGCTGCTATTTTATCCCTGCGCTCGGCGCGCACAACTATGCTGACTTCCAGCCTACTGCCATGTAGCCTACAGTAATAGGAGATAGCTCGGAAGTTGTGGATGATACACACACACACACACACACACACACATACACACACACGTGTAGGCACGTGTGTAGGCTACAATACAGTACACGTCTTAATGTATTGTAAAATGCCTGCGTCATAATTAAGAATCAATATCGATCTATGAATCGATATTGTATTTTCACATAATGGCCAAATTGCTCCCTTTGGCAGGGAGAGCCAGCCCTATAATCTGAAGGAATTTGGATAGGGGGGCGGGTGGGAGCTTTGCGCAGTGGTCTAGGGACAAACGGTTTGTTCAAATCTCGAAGTCGTCTGTCACTTTCTTTCCGCTCTTCGCTCCCCAAATGCAAACGAATGTACCCAGACCACTGGGCCGACAAACGTCTGAACGAGAATGCCTTGCCTTCTTATCGGCGATAGAGCAAAGCCACTCGCGACCACACACACACACACACACATTCATATTATAACAACTGCACAGTTTCCGTATACCATCTCCCTAAGACTGAAATGAATTTGCAACGTACGAGGTTCGAGACAGAGATTTTCAGACTTGATCAGGTAGCTGATAGCGTGAATGCACAAAAGTGTATAGCCTACTAATGTACATTTTTGAAAATCTTCTGTCACAGAGATGATTTCCTTTCCAATAATATTAACCAAAGTCCCCGCAGCGCACTGCCTAAACAATTACGCTGTTTTTCAGCCATCGGAATGCCAATTGTTAAATACGGACTATTATAACGACTTAATCGAACGGCTTAATAGAACAGATCAGTACGCTAGTCTGCCCAAGATCGCCAATGCGAGGAGATGGCGCATCCGAGCTGCCTTCGGAGCTCCAAGTTGCACGTTTTGGTGAGCATGTACTGTATACGCGCCCACATACCGAGGAAAAAAAACCCCGACGTCTCTCACTCCTTTTCCACTCTGTCCTTTTCATCAAATATTGTCGGCTGCCCTCTAGACCTACCGATCAAGTTCAGACCCGGTTACGTGCTCTGCTGGGAGAGAGATAGAGATAGAGACTGGAGGGGGTGGAGAGAGTGAGAGAGAGAGAGAGAGAGAGAGAGCGGGCGAGAGAGCGACACTGCAATATCATTTGTGAATCACACTCAGTGCTGCAGATTGAGGCAGCGAACACACGCCGTGCGTCCGCAGGTGAGGGTGATATGTTGGACAAGCCGGGGATCAGGTCCCAGGATTGTGTTTTGTTTTGTATTTTTTAACTCCGACATTTTTCTGACTGCTTCATCGGAATTACATTTTGTTCATTTTTCTTTTCTTATCATTTTTTTTTTTGTCGAGTTCCCCCCCCCCCCAACCCTGTCGTTTTAGGTGACGCGGAGTTTTCAACAGCGTCCCTGCAAGAGGAGAAAGCCGAACGCATCGCGGTGGGTGTTTGAGGTTGAAGTGAAAGGCTTTTCGTTTTTTGGATGAAAATGGTAGAATTATTTTCTTCTATATTCATCATAATATTAAAGACAGAGGAGCTGACAAGAAACCTCGCGCTGCCGACCAGCCCGTGCCCTCGTAAAGGATCAAGTTTGGAAACAGTGCGGACATTTAAATAATTCTATCACGCTGGAAATATTCTCGGACGGAAGGATGTTAGATTGTCTACCTTAAATAAATAAAAAAGGATTCTATAGGCTAAGTCCGAGCGTGTTGACGCGCTGAGATCCCGCCCGGTGCTGACTCCGTGGCGAGAAATGCGTGCACACTGAACATTTGCTCTTTTACGCGCATGACATGAGAACATATTCATGGAAGTGAACGCCGTGGAATCGCACGAAGCCCTTCACCTGCGTTCTGCTCTCACTGCGGTCCTGCCAAAATAAGGAAAGGGGGTCTTTATTAAAAAGAAACCCGGGCTCGTGGGGCGGAAAGGCACGGCGGGGGGAGAAAGCCAGGCTCTTTGCACTTGCTGCTCGCTCATCCACCGCAGTGAGCGCGACGCGGAAAAAGAGCGCCCGGACCATGAAGTCTCCCGCATCCCTGCTAGGCACGGGAATGGACGCGGATGCAAACAACATTTGATTCTGCTGCATTCCGAGCGCGTGGCCTAAAAAAGTAATTTAGCCTTTTTTTATTTATTTCGCAAGTGACTTTTTCTTTTCTTTTCCGGGGGACAATGAGGACTACTGGCGCAGTGGACTATTTGTGCTATTGTATTCTCATCCTTCACGCCGTGCACCGGCCCGCGGCAAAGCAGGTGCTGCGGTACCGCTTGGCCGAGGAAGGGCCCGCGGACGTCCGGGTAGGCAACGTTGCCACGGACCTCGGCATCGTCGCCGGGTCGGGCGAGGTTACGTTCACCCTGGAGTCCGGCTCCGACTTCCTGAAGATTGACAACATCACCGGCGAACTCACCACGAACGAGAGGCGCATCGACCGCGAAAAGCTCCAGCAATGTCAGATGATATTCGACGAGAACGACTGTTTTATAGACTTTGAGGTGTCGGTGATCGGACCGGCGCAGAGCTGGGTCGACCTCTTCGAGGGTAAAGTCATAATCCTGGACATTAACGACAACACGCCGTCGTTCCCGTCGCCCGTTCTGACTCTGTCAGTGGAGGAGAACAGACCCATAGGAACACTTTACCTCCTGCCCACGGCCACCGACAGAGATTTCGGCCGAAACGGAATAGAGCGATACGAGCTGATCCAGGACAGCGGGGAGAGCGC
Source organism: Typhlichthys eigenmanni (assembly GCA_027564635.1). NCBI lineage: Eukaryota > Metazoa > Chordata > Actinopteri > Percopsiformes > Amblyopsidae > Typhlichthys > Typhlichthys eigenmanni. The sequence goes on along the minus strand of JAODUK010000010.1, from coordinate 1,203,041 downwards.
GCGGCGGTTGGGCTCCACGGGGGGGCGAGACAACGGGGACACCTATGCGGGGGGTAAGAGGCGGTATGACGACGCGGCGAGCCGCAGCAGCGTGTTCGAGCTGCAGGTCGCCGACACCACGGACGGAGAGAAGCAGCCTCAGCTCATCATTAAAGGAGCGCTGGACAGGGAGCAGCGGGACTCCTACGAGCTCACGCTGCGCGTCAGGGACGGCGGGGACCCCCCTCGCTCCTCCCAGGCCATACTGAGGGTGATGATCACAGACGTGAACGACAACAGCCCGCGCTTTGAGAAGAGCGTGTACGAGGCCGACCTGCCGGAGAACAGCTCCCCTGGCGCCCCCATTCTGCAGCTGAAGGCGGCTGATGCCGACGTGGGCGTCAACGGTCAGATCGAGTATGTGTTCGGCGCGGCCACGGAGTCGGTGCGCCGGATGCTGAGGCTGGACGAGAGCACGGGCTGGCTCAGCGTGCTGCACCGCATCGACCGCGAGGAGGTCAGCCAGCTGCGCTTCTCGGTGATGGCGCGCGACCGCGGCCAGCCGCCCAAGGTAGACAAGGCCACGGTGGTGCTGAACATCCGCGACGAGAACGACAACGTGCCTGCCATCGAGATACGCAAGATCGGCCGCATCTTCCTCAAGGACGGCGTGGCCAACGTGGCGGAGGACGTGGTGGTGGACACGCCCATCGCCCTGGTGCAGGTGTCGGACCGCGACCAGGGCGAGAACGGCATCGTGACGTGCACGGTGGTGGGCGACGTGCCCTTCCAGCTGAAGCCCGCCAGCGAGATGGAGGGCGAGCAGAACAAGAAGAAGTACTTCCTGCACACGTCGGCGCCGCTGGACTACGAGGCCACGCAGGAGTACAACGTGGTGATCGTCGCGGTGGACTCTGGCAGCCCCAGCCTGGCCAGCAACAACTCACTGCTGGTCAAGGTGGGCGACACAAATGATAACCCGCCGCTCTTCGGCCAGGCAGTGGTGGAGGTGTCCTTCCCGGAGAACAACGCCCCCGGCGAGCGGGTGATGACGGTGGCGGCCGCGGACGCCGACAGCGGGAAGAACGCCGAAATCGCCTACTCGCTGGAGCCCGCCGTCAACGGGATCTTCTCCATCGACGCCGACAGCGGAGACATCCGGGTGAACGCCATCTTGGACCGCGAGCAGACGGAACGCTACGAGTTCAAGGTCATCGCCAAGGACAAGGGCATGCCCATCCTGCAGGGCTCGGCCACCGTGGTCGTCCTGGTGACAGACCGGAACGACAACGAGCCCAAGTTCATGCAGGATGTGTTCACCTTCTACGTCAAGGAGAACCTGGAGCCCAACAGCCCTGTCGGCATGGTAACGGTCATCGACGCCGACAAGGGCCACAACGCCGAGATGCGGCTCTTCGTGGAGGAGGAGGTGGCCATCTTCTCCATTGAGAACGACACAGGCACCATCTTCTCCGCGCTGTCCTTTGACCGCGAGCAGAAGACCACGTACACGTTCCGCGTCAAGGCCGTGGACGGCGGCGAGCCCCCGCGGTCGGCCACCGCGACCGTGTCCCTCTTCGTCATGGACGAAAACGACAACGCTCCCACCGTCACCTTCCCCATTAACAACTCCTACACGCTGCTTCCGCCGTCCAGCAACGTGCGCACGGTGGTGCGCACTGTCATCGCCACGGACACCGACACGGGCGTCAACGCCGACCTCACCTTCAGCATCATCGGCGGCAACCCCTTCCGGCTGTTCGAGATCGAGGGCGCCACCGGCGTCATCTCGCTGGTGGGCAAGCTGGAGCAGAAGCACTTCGGCCTCCACCGGCTGGTGGTCCAGGTCAACGACAGCGGGCAGCCGTCGCAGAGCACCACCACGCTGGTGCACGTGTATGTCAACGAGACGCTCTCCAACGCCACGGCCGTGGACGCCCAGGTGGCGCGGAGCCTGAGCACGTCGCTGAACACCAACATCGCCGGCGACCCCGACTATGACCTGGGCAAGCAGCGGCTCAGCATAGTCATCGGCGTGGTGTCGGGCATCATGACCGTCGTGCTCATCATCCTCGTGGTCGTCATGGCGCGCTACTGCCGCCCCAAGGGCAAGAACGGCTACGAGGCGGGCAAGAAGGACCACGAGGACTTCTTCACGCCGCAGCAGCACGACAAGGCCAAGAAGCCCAAGAAGGACCGGAAGAAGCAGAAGTCCAAGCAGCCGCTCTACAGCAGCATCGTCACCGTGGAGGCCTCCAAGCCCAACGGCCAGCGCTACGACGGCGTCAACGAGAAGCTGTCGGACAGCCCCGGGATGGGCCGCTACCGCTCGGTCAACGGGGGCCCGGGAAGCCCCGACCTGGCCCGCCACTACAAGTCCAGCTCCCCGCTGCCGACCGTCCAGCTGCACCCACAGTCGCCGACGGCGGGCAAGAAGCACCAGGCCGTTCAGGACCTGCCGCCCGCCAACACCTTCGTTGGCACCGGAGATAACATTTCCCTGGGATCGGACCACTGCTCCGAGTACAGCAGTCAAACCATCAACAAGTACAACAAACAGGTAAGAAGGCACAGTGTGTCTGGTGTCTCCATCTTGTTCTCCTTCCACCTCTGCTCTTAAATGTTTCCTGTTGCTCCCTCCTGGTGTTCTCTCCTCCTTAATGGTTTGTGACAGCGCTAGTCCCAGTAGCCGTGTTGCCTTTATGGCGCTAATGCGTGTCGACTTGGCAGTATTGATCTGTTTTGGTTTGGAGTGCCATTCACGTGGAATATTGAAAGGGAAGTGGGAAAAGTTTAGATTATCCTAAGAGCGTGTGCATGTTTCTCCCTGTGTGTGTGTGTGTGTGTGTGGGGGGGGGGGTATTTGTTACCACTCATCTAAACACAGAGAGTCTTTATCCTCTTTCATCTTGGCGTGTCGAGGTTGGCTTTTCCGAAGGGGGTGTCCAAACTGCTAACATGTGTCAGGCAGATACAGACGGCTCACATAAGGGTTTGCTTTGCAGTTATTCTATCCTGGGTTAGGGGGTATAGGTGGGCGGAGAGAGAGTACAAACCCTTTAGCTAGGTCAAGCCCGGCCCTGGCTATGTGTAACAAAGCTACCTTTTCTTTTAGTCCCCGGACCCCCCCCCCACCCACCCCCTCACAGTGGGGCCGGGAGGGGGGGTCACAGGGGAGACTCTGTGAGAGAATAGGCGCCCGCGTTTCAACGACGTTTGACTCCGAAGGTTCCCTGGGAACATCTGGACTGTATGAGCTCACATCACACAGTAACATTCCCCTTCACTTACTGTATGCATGTGTGTGTGTGTGTGTGTGAATCCATCCACCAGTAGTGGTAGAGCTGGCGGTTTCCATGCCAGCGCTCCCATCCCTTTACAGGAGATTTTCCATTTTGGCATGGCTTTGATTTTTTTAACCCCCCCCCCCCCCACCTCACCTGGTTTATCATTAATTCATTGTCATATGCTGGGCCCATTCTTACATATTGTTCTCTCTCTCTCCTTCTCTCTCTCTCTCAATTCATTTCACGTTATTGACATGACGCAACAGTGTACATATTGCCAGAGTATCATACTTTAAATTTAAACAAAAAGTATATTAATGTAATTAAAATAAGAAACATGATGACATGGTGATAACAAGAGCAGAGGAAAATAGCTGCACTAAACAAGGGATAGATTACAGTAAAAACAATGAATACAAATATGATAAGGTATCAGACATGTATATCGGTGTTTAAGTAAACTAGTAGTCATTACACAAGTCAAAATCAGCCCCCCCCCCCCTTTCCTCTCTATCACTTTCTCTTTTGCCCTCTCCCTCTCTCACTTCACCTTCCATAGCTGTTCTGCTGTAATTTGCAATGCAAAATGTTTTGGCCTTATGTCATTTAGTTCATATCCTATAAAGGGTATGTCTGTGCGCGCGTGTGTGGGTGTGTGCGTGCGTTTGCTTGTGCGTGCGCGGGCGTGCATGTGAATCTAGCCATATAGGTCTTCTTTACTTCGGTGGGCTCCTGCGCTGCAGGCGTCAAGCGGGGTGAAGCGAGGATAGCGCATAATGAAGTCTGCCGTCTCGTTTAGCGTTTTTCCGGGAACGGCGAGCTCCCCCCGTTGTTTCACGTGTTCCACGGCAGTCTAATGCATTATTGATCGCCCTTTATTTGGTGTAAGCAGCCACTCTGTTAAGGTTGGGAAGTGCCGCGCTCTCTCTCTCTCTCTCTCTCTCTCTCTCTCTCTCTCTCTCTCTCTCTCTCTCTCTCACTCAGTGTGTG
>JAODUK010000010.1:1176774-1198685 GCA_027564635.1 Typhlichthys eigenmanni | reverse complement strand
TTAATATCGATATTGCAATTTTCATGATCAATATCGCAATATCACATTTGATCAATATCGTGCACCCCTAGTCTGGAGCATGGCAAGTGGAACGTCAGAAACACTGGAAGCATGCCTGTTGTCGGGCATTCCCATACATGCAGACGGAAATGTAGGTTGTGCGCTTGGCGGATATAGCAAGTCAAGCAACCAAAAAAAAAGCATCATATCTATTGTCTCGAGGCTCGACAGTTGAGTTCAGCAACTCGGAGAGAAAAAAGAAAGAGAAAAAAAAGGAAACACGCGTCCATGTCCAGGCAATGTGGTATCCATTCGAGGCTCGCTGAAGGAGATGAAAGTTGAGATAAATCAATGCCCAAGCCGAGCGTTCCTGACAGCGTCTCAACGTTTTCACTCCGAGCTTGGAGGAGGAGAAGGAAATTAAAATCTAATCCGAGGGGGTCACACGTTATTGACACCAGTGGTCGTGGTCACATTTTCATTGGCTCCGGCTTTTGCCTCGGCCTCCGGGACATATGTTTCCCGTTTTGGAGAGCCCCGGCCCCGCTCCCAGTAACGATGTGCCTCGCTTGGTCTCACCTCAGTTCAGGTCATTCTCCAGAGTAGCAGCGATGCTCAATCGCCTTTGAGCTGTCAATCACCGCCCCAATAGCTCCTCTGCATCTGGTGTAGATGAAAGCAAACGGAGGCTGTCAGGCAATGGAAACCATGCATTTGGTGTTTGTACGGGAGTTTAGACTGTGTGTGTGTGTATCAATGTCAGTTGGGTGCGGGATAGGGTCAGGAGGTCAGGGATTAGCATCCAGCGGTGTTGAACTCAGTGCTGCTCAACTCTTGATCCAATAAAAGTAGCTAGCACCAGCTCAGAAAGTCGCTAGAAGTCCGCTAGATGATGTCAGCCGCTCATTTGCATATCGATGGCATCATTGCATGTTCATTTGAAACTCAAGACCCCCCCCCCCCCCCCCCCCACACACACACACACACACCACACCAAACAAGACACTGACTGCCTGAACTTGGCACAAGAGCAGAGAGAGAGAAGCCTGCGCTGTTGAATTGTGATTACTCAAAGCAGCATATATACTACTAGCATTAACCCTGGTCTGGACACGTTGCAGTGGCTACACTGGGTTAAGGAAGGCGCGACGGTCTGTAACCGGCCAGCATCTGGTGCCCGGAGGGTCAGTCTAGCGGTGTGGGATTGGGGGGGGGGGGGAGGAAGTCTGCTTACCTTCAAGGTCAGCAGTGTGCTCAAGACCTCCGTCACGTATGCAAACCACATCCTTCGGCACAGCGAAGCCCCAGTTATGAGCTCTCTGTTAGTGTGTGTTGTGTGTGCCGGTGAGACAGATAATTGTGGTCAGTTTTTCCCCCTCAGTTTGGCCATGTGACGGGGGCCCACCATTTCTTCTGCCGCAAGCACTTGGGAGAGACAGATTGGTTGTGACGTGCTGAAAGCCATATGTGATTTCACATTCTGGACAATTTGATATTTATTTATTTTTTCTCTTTTGCCACTGTCACATACACTCACTGTCTTCTCTCTCTCTCTCTCTCTCTCTCTCTCTCTCTCTCTCTCTCTCTCTCTCTCTCTCTCTCTCTCTCTCTCTCTCACACACACACACGCAGAAAGGCAACGAAGGAATGAAGGTTTTCCTTATTTCATTCATTTGTTTAAATGAATGCGAAGGAAGGTGCGAAGGTCAGTGGCGGCTAAACCAAAGCCTTCTTGCCTTCAATCTCCCGCGTGAAACTCCATTCCAGGACCGCAAACAAATTAGATTCCCCACTTTTCTATCTAGTTGTTCCTTGGTGAAGATGATGAAGGTGAATTTAGGTGTATAGAATCTGTTGGTTCATTTACATTGTGCAGCAGCCAACACCAACCGGGTTCCTCTAAACTCAATCTCGCCTCCACGCAGACGCTTGCTCGAGTGTTGTCGGTTGTTTTCTGCGGCCTCACGGTCCTGCCAGCAATTCATTAGGCGGCGGTCGTTTCATTTGTGCCATTAGAAAAATAGCATTTCTCAAGGAGTGTAGCGCTCGAATAAATCGAACCCAGACAAGTGTTTTTCTTTTTCGTTATGAACCCCCCCCCCCCCCCATACACACACTGGGGATTTTCTTTTTGAGATTATAAACACAACAAACAATCACGCAAAAATTTTTTTGATAACGTTCCTTCAAGTGTTATTCCACTTGTAGATTGCAGTCCCTCTTCTGGGGCCCCCTATTTTAATTATGCAACAAATGTTTGACTATCCAAGTGAAATTACCATAAATATTTATATAAATTAATTCGCTGCATGTTGATTGTAAATACATGGGAACATGATTTATAGCCAAACTAGCTAGCTAGCAAGAGAGAAAGAACGTAGGCCCTGCCTGGAAAGAAATACAAATATAGATATTAAAAATAATGCAAATTGACACACAGTGCAGTAGGAAGACTTATTCCAGCCCCTAGAGGCTTGTGGCAGAATTCATTATCAAAAGTAGAATCTCGTTTCTGCGCTTGGCAGAGATTCAGCGACTCTTGCAATAGTCTGCGGTGACCGTTGGAGTTACTTGCGTGTACCACATGCGTGGAATGCGGAAGACGGATCCACTGGAAAACGTGCATGCAGCCCCGTCTCCCACGCACACACGTCAGAGTTTATTGCCCGTGGGGACATCTGTGCCCTGCCTGTATAAGCTCCAAAACACCGCCCTGTGTGGCGCTGTTGTGACGATAGGACCGGGAAAAAAGGTGGAGAGGAAGAGGGAGAGAGATGGGGGAGAGACAGGGAGGTGTAGGAAGAGAACACAAGTGACTTTGTTGCTCAAGGGACAAAGGAGGGAAGAAGAAACGCAACTCTGTTTACATCTAATTAATGAATGACATTAGCCATTCATTATTTATTCAGGTAATGACCAATCCTTGTCCATTCATACCTAAACCCCCCCCCCCTCCTTCCTCTGTGAGCTCGATGGTCGCCTTCCCTTGGGCTGACAGAGGGGCAGAGAGATAGAGAGGGACAGTTTGGTTTTAATGACGTGCTCTGTCACTGCTTAACTCCGGTCTCTTCTCACTAATGTCCATGGTACACATATTGACAGCACCAGCCCACAGCTCCTCTAGTCACAGTGTCCGTGTGTGTGTGTGTGTGTGTGTGTGTGTGTGCGTGCAATCGCCTTACTACGTTAGCCTGGATTGTAACTCCCGTGAAGACAAGAGCCTCGTGCGATTAAATGAATGAGAGTGAGGATGACGCATTCCTTCGCGGACATCATCTTCAGGCATGTGAAACTGTGACTAGGCCTTGGTGCAGGCCTTGGTTTTAAAGGGTTCCTGGCATAGATATGTGCAAGAACTTGGTTTACAGTAAACAGTAAAATAGTTCCATTACTAGTGGGATATTGTAGGCTATATTGTAAGTGGCTAGTAACGTTTGTTATTTGCTTTGATGTGATAGCTTGTTGAGGCTAAACGGTGGTTGTTAAGGTTCACATTAGCTAGACTGTTTATGCTAAAAGGTGGTTGGTACGGTTAACCATTAGCTAGACTGTTTATGCTAAGAGGTGGTTGGTACGGTTTACCATTAGCTAGACTGTTTATATTAACAGGTGGTTTGTACAGTTTACCATTAGCTAGACTGTTTATGCTAACAAGTGGTTGGTACGGTTCACCATTAGCTAGACTGTTTATGCTAAAAGGTGGTTGGTATGTTTCGCTGTTAGCTAGGCTAAAATGCGGTACAATAGTTAAGGTTCATTGTTAGCTCAACTTACTTAGGGTTTTAAGGGATTGCTGCTGGTGACCAAAATGTGGCTCAAACCTAGTAGTTATTAGTTAATCTTTTGATTACACTTTTCCTACACAACTTCCCCTTCAGCTTCACTCATGTAGATATAGTGTTTCCTTTCTTACTTCCTTTATTCATTCTCCTATTCATCTGTCCTACTAAATCTAAGCCCCTTTTCTCCAACACCATTCAGATCTCACCACCTTCAAGGTGGTTCCAGAACTTCCTAAAACCTGTCCACCCCTTCCCCTTAGCCTCCACAAACAGCAGCATTAGCAGCATCAGCTATCCTTGAAGGAGTGTAACATATATACAAAAATATATAATAACAACAAATAGAGGAAAGCACCCCTCGACCACCCGCCCCCCCACTGTAGTGACCCCCGGCCGTTTGGTTTCTCTTGTAGCCGTTTCGCCGAGTGACCTTCTCGGTGGTGAGCCAACCCCAGGATCCCCACCAACAGGGGTCGCTGCAGAGCTGCTACGACAGCGGCCTGGACGAGTCGGAGACGCCCAGCAGCAAGAGCTCGTCAGGCCCCCGTCTGGGCGCCCTGCCCCTGCCCGAGGACACCTATGAGAGGACCACGCCGGATGGCAGTGTCGGTGAGGCAGAGCACATGGAGAATGGTAGGGGCAAACAGACGTAGAGAGAACCATGATAAGATCACGGGTGGGGAAACACGACACACACCCTTCCTACACAACTCCCCCCCCCCCCCCCACACACACACACACACACAACACCTCAGCCTACGCAGCAAACGAATGGTGTGCTGCATTCAAACGAGGTCGTGTTTATGTACTGCATTCATGGCAACCCCCCACAATCTCCGGTGTCATTTTTTTCGAAGTCGCGGTCAAAGTGAAACTTTTCTGGAATGTTTCAAGTTCACGAGTTTTGTACGTGACTTCCCGTTTCGTAATCATGAATCCACGAGTTCAAATTTGAATGCAGCATAAGACACAAGACAAACTTGATATGTCAGAAATGGGTTGTGTGTGCTGTTGTGTTGGCGTGTCTTTGAACGCTGAAGTCGCTCAGCAAGCGGATTAGGGTCTAAATTATGTGAGGAATAAGATAGGGGGATATGTCTCTGAAAGCCTGGTTTTGTTTCCAAAAGATGGAGTTAATTTGAAAGGCACCACTCGAGAGAATATGTTCAATAGACCGACATATAGATCAAGGCCTCCCAAAGTCATTTTTATCCTTTGAGCTCGTAGCCCACTCTTTCTGGATCGCTTTTCAATTGCCAAGGAATTACATTTAGCAAATCTCGGCTCGAACCTTGGCTTGATTTCATGAACGATACTTCCCGTCTCCTGTCAGTTTTTTAATCTTCTAAACTAATCTGAGTGCCCCCCTTTATGGACCCCAGCCCGGACAGGGTCTTGAGGGTGGATGAGAAGTTGACCCCCCCCCCCCCTACAGTCTGCAGCTGGTATTGTCAAAAGTGGGTAGCGCAGTGGTAGGTCGAAATGCAACGGCAACGCCCCAGCCAATAGAAGCCCAGGATCAAATGGGAGAAATGTCTTTTGTACCGGTACTTTGTCTGGGTCGGTTCACTCTCATTAATACTAGTATCAGGAACATGGTCGGTCTGTACTGTGTGTGTGTGTGTGTGTGTGTGTATATGTATGTACCCAGTAAGGGCTGAAATGGAGGTAATGGTCCTATCGATGCTTTAGCAGCTTGAGTGTATGCTTAACAAATGGGTAGCTGTGTGCAGAGTGCTAAGCCTAACTACTAAGACCTTCACAGAGTGTCTTAGGATAAAGATAGATATATTCACATGCAAGAAACACAGAATCCCCATTGAATATATTCAGATTATTCAAAATGGCAGATAGAGAGACATTTTCGGTAGATCTTTACTGTGTTTTTATTAGTCATATAATATGTATCCTGTATTTAGTTGTAAGGTTAAAACAAGGACATAATATTGGCTGCGGATCAAGGATCAGATGAGAAATCCACTCGTAGGTTTTGCAATGACCCTCTTTCAGGCAGGGACTATCTGAAACCATCAGATGCACAAATCTAATGGGCAGTTATACAGGTGTCAGGAATTAGCTAGGAAATAGCCAGGCCTTATTGCTGATTAAATTAGATTTAAAATACCTTGGTCTGGGTTTGGGCTTCTAGGTGTAGCCCCTAGGTATTCCAGACCACCCAATTTAGACAATAGGCTATCATTTACAAGCCAAATGATCCTCAATTAAAGGCTAATTTCAATTTGGTTTGTGCCTAAAGTAATTTGACCGGTCTAGTAAATGGCTAATAATCAGATTAGATTAAAATTGGGATTAGCCTATCTATCCAAATGAGAAATAAAAAAATAAAGGTAAATACATACATATATATATATATATATACATACATATACATATATATACATATATATATACATATATACATATATTTTACCTTGTTTCATTAGTTACACAGATATTACGGGTTTATGATGGAGTATGTAATACATACATTATTTACTACAATACAGTGGCTAATACAGTGTCTCAAGGTCAAGTTTATTATTAGTCAATATGATGTCCTTTACAGCCTAGTGGGAATCACGAGGGAATCAATAACTCCTTTTCCACCGAGAATAGTATAGTGCACTTGAGTATGGATGGAGATTTACTGGGGGCAAGGTCAAGGCTTCCATGCGAAGGAAACAACTAGTTATTGTGCTGTTATCCATTTTTTGCGAGATCCGTGGAATTAGTTTGTGTGTGCGCGCGCTTGCGTGTGTACCAGGGCTCTTGTGTTCCTATGATCCATGCGTTCAGCACTGCTGAACGCACGGCTGCACTCCTCCAACAAGACCTAGTCTCTTCAACCTATTTTGTCAAACCTCAAACAGACCTATGAATCACAACGGAGGGACTTTACACCACATTCCACGGCACTGCCAACACTCGCACTACAGTTTGGACTTAGTCCTGTAACAACAGATCACATATATATCTTTGCTCGGAACAGAGACCCCGATTTCTCCCCCCCACCCCCCCGGCGCCACAAAGTCAACAGTTCAATACCTGCCAAGTGAAACGCAAAACCCCCCCACTGTTCCTTCTGTTGCATTATCTAGATAAGAGGCCGTGAACTGAATGCCTCGACGTGTAATGCAAATGTAATCTAAAATGGGGGGGGGGGGGGGGGGTGCATTATCCTCTCCAGAGGAAGCTAACCGTCTTTGTGTTGCAATCAGAGGGCCCTCCAGGGCTATACTTGCATCGCTAACCCCTAGTCCATTAAATACAGAGTTTGGGGAGGGGTGTGTGGGGGGAGCAGGAGTTAGCAGATGGCCCGGCACGGCATCCAGAATGTCCGAGGCGGCGTCGGCCACAGGTAATTGCAGTCATTAATGCCCGCACTGTTACCGTGATAGGGGAGGAGACGGGACGCCATGTTTGTTTGCTCGCATGCTGTTCGAGGGACAGGCCGAGAGAAGGTCAACCACATTGTTAGTGTGTTGGGGGAGGGTCTGCGTTGAGCTAGGGAGAGCGGGGAAAACTGGTGTCGGCAGAGGCGAACAGTAACTCAAGGATAACTCTCTAGTCTGACGCTTGACCTTGAAGCTCCGGCCGGTGGCAGTTTAAAACACGGCTGTCAGTCATTCCCACATCTCTCCACAGTTACTTTGAATTGGGATTTTGTTGCGGTTGCATCACTTGATCGATCGGTGGCAGCTTGACAAGCAAATAAATCACATTTAAATAATATTCCTGTTGCTTCATAATCGTTTCGTTCTTTGGGAATGCCTGGGGCTTGCTATGTATGAAACCAGCCAGGGTTCTGCCATGGCTGGAAGAGGCAGTGGTAGGTAGATAACCCTACAACTCGGTTGTTGTCGATCGATGATTGTGCACAATCGATGTGCAGGAGAGACTCTCCTTCACCGCAGTACCCCTGTCATTCACACACACGTCCACGCACACGCGCGCACACACACACACACACACACACACACACACACACACAACACGCCTGCAAGTTACCACCCACACACAACCCCACAGGCACACACTAGACACTAATTCACCCCCCTCACCCAGCCCAGATGTCGAGGGACTGTGTTCTTCCTCCGCACATTTACCTCATCAAGGTCAGCCTTGCAACTTTATTATTTTCCACTGGCTGAACTCCTTTCCACGGGGGAGTATCAAAAATAACCCATACTAGTCCCAACCCAAAAACAAATTCCTCCTAATCAGGGTTGCGGATAAGGAACACGTCTGTGTTGCCGCAGGGATTTCTTTTTTCCACATTACCAACCGACTCCTCACGGGGACCAAGCTTCGTATAGGACTGCCCTGTAAACCGCATCTCATCTCAGCAGAATAAGCTAGCGGTCAGAGTGGTCGACTCCAGGGTTTGAATTCTGGAGGCTGCCCGGCATGCCTGCTAGGCACCCTTGAGCAAGCACGTCTAACCTCTACATATGCGCTAGCTGCGTGCATGCTATTGCTAGCCGCGTGCTATTGCTAGCCGCGCATGTTGACCCTGTCATGGGTGGGAGACTTATTTACAAATAAATAGTAACAATAGTAAATAGTTTTAGTTTCTTTGCGCAAAGAGACCAGCGCATGAGCAAGCTGCATCAATTAGACAGCAGTTCCTCAAGAATGAAGGTGCTGCCTGATTAGCTCCTTCCACTTGTATACCTTCACTCTCTCTAGGTCATGTTCAGGGCCTGTTCCTCAATTACTTGGTACTGTCTCGGGCGGCAAGGCGGCTGCACGTATGGCTCGGCAGTACCAGAGACCATGTTCCAAGTTGCACAACAGAAAGAGAGAGTCTACAGATCAGTAACAACATTGCACAACGATTATATAAATTAATTTGATTTTACTATGTTAATATGAATACTTCCCATCATACTAGTAACAGTATTAAATAGTAAATATAGCATACAAATGTCAAAAACAATATATAAAACATGTCCACATACACATACACACTGACACCCCCACAAACACTCACCGCAATCATCCACACACACACACACACACACACACACAGGGACCATGTTGCCTCGTGACATAACCAAACATAAATTTGAACCAATCACATGTCCCATGTTATTCCGAACACAATCCCCGTGCAACGTGGCCAGCGCTCCCTTTAGCAATGGCGGTCGTGCGCAGTCTTGATCATTTTGATGTACAGCTGGGCTTGTCGGCTTCTTCAGAAAGCTAGCAACCGTGCTCATCAGAAATTCAGAGTGTTAGCCCCGATTAGAGCTGTTACGGATGTCAAACAACCCTGCCACCAGACACGCACGCACGCACACACACACACACACACACACACACACACACACACACACCCTGGTATCAGTGAGTCAAAGAATTGAGCTCAGCTATTGATCTTTGCAATGCCCTCAGGTCAGGAGATTTCTCATTTTTACCGCATTAGCTGGAGTACGCCTCAAAATAATACGCTTTCCCCCTGCTCTTTATCCGTGTGTGAGGTGTCTGAGGTGTTCCAGCGCATCACGAAAGACCCAAGCGCCGCTCGGAAAGGCCTGCGGCCGTGTGATATATTGCCCCCGACCGGCACACACAGATGTGTCCCGTCAACCTCCATAGCATGCTAACGGCTCTTTTGCTAGTAGTTGCCACTACAACTGTTAAAAAGTTCACATGCGTGCGTGCTACACCAGGTTAAGACGTGGCAGTAGCCCCTGAAGGAAAATAAAGTAATAAAAGCAATGCGGAGAACAGATCGGCGGCGCTATCATCGTAGCCCTGTAAGCGGCGCTAACATTAGCATGCCCGGCACGTCTCAGCACATTTAGCTGAGCCTCTGCCAGCCAAGCCACAACCCCCCCCACCCCTTTTCTCCTCCGGCTTTCCTCTCACCCACCACCCTGACCCGGAACCACGCCCCCTCCTCTCACGGGCGGAGAGCCCGTGAGAGGAGGGGGCGTGAGAGGAGGGGGCTGGATTACTAACATCATGGCTAAGTGCTGTTTAGCAGGCATGGTGGCAGAACCGCAACAGTTAGGCAGCCACCTCTCTCCCTCTCTCTATCCCCCTTCATCCTCCTCTTCTCCTCGCTCCTTACCTCTAGCTTTCTCTCTCTCTATCTCTCTCTCTCTCTCTCTCTCTCTCTATTCCTCCCTCTCTCAATACATCCTTATCCCCTCTCTCCCCTCTTTCGTATGGTGAGCCCATCAGAATGCAAAGCCTGTGTGCCTGGATGTCTTCAATAAAGTACTGGGGCTAATGGCAAAGTGAGCCCGTTTAATTAAAACCATTCATATTTCAAGAGCACAGCACCACCGGCCTATGGGTACGCTTCCCCCCTAACTTGGCAGAGGCGCTGGTGCAGCAAAGGAAGTGTGCAGGGTTAAAGGCAGGGTCAGTCATTCTCGACAGCGCTTGCAAAACTTTGAGCTCAAATCAAAACGAACTTCATCAGTAGCTCCGCCCCCCCCCCCCACACCCACACATTGACACTCCGCTTGCAAACCCACGGGCATTGTTGTGAGCGGTGGTCCCCCCTGTTTGTGTTGATATTTAACAGAGTTCGGGCTATTTATAAGGGGCTATTTATAAGGGGCTATTTATAAGCGCCGGATTATATTTTTCAGCATGCACAGTTTAAACAACGGTAAAATAGCGAAATGTGAGGAGGAATTTGACAAAGCTAATTGTAAGCTAATACAAGTTTTAGCTTATTAGTTTACATTAGCTGACTATACCTTTATAAACCGACGCTGTGCGCTGTAGTAGTTAGTATAAGAGGAACTACTACACCGTCACACACATCGCGTGCGCTCGTCCGGGCAGGGAGGAGTTAAGAGCAAGGGCATTTATCAGAAAATTAAAATCAGAATGGTTGAGCGGGAGGCAACCTCTTCCTCCTGTGTCGCTATCTTAATCGGTTGTGTCTGCACTATCTGAGGTGCACAGGCTTATGCGTCTACCTGAAGCTAGGTGCCTCAATCTGCGTGTGTGTGTGTGTGACACCAACACTTCTTGATCCTGACACACCAAACCTTTCCACAGTGTGATTCTCTCCGTCTCTAGGATTGTCAGAGTGTATTGAAAACACCTTAAAATAGTAAGGAGAGAGAGAGAGAGGGGGTGGGGGGGGAGCGCGGGAGGGAGGGAGGGAGGGAGAGAGGCTGGTATTTAATCTGTTATAATTACACGGAAACATTTAGCTGTTCTCACTCCATCTCTGGGACTGTCAGTGTATAGAAGACACCTGATATGCAAGGGACATGCAGGGGTGGTCAGGAAGGAGGGAGAGAGATGGAGAATGAGAAAACGCTGCTCGGCAACTCAGCAGAGAGATGGAAAGATGGAGAGCGACAGGCCAGGAGCCAGAGAGAGAATGAAAACCCCCGTAAAAACTCTGGAGATAGAGGCCGAGAGGGCTGGGACAGAACGACAATGAGGATAGGAGAGAGAGAGAGAGAGAGAGAGAGAGAGAGAGAGAAGGCGGGGGAGGGCTTGCGTTCCAGACGATAGACAGCCAAGGGAGGTTGGGTTTGACAGTAGAGATGATTGATCACTGCCCAACTGGAGAAGGCATGTATTCAAATCATCCTTATGTGTTTGCGTGAGTGTTCGTACGTACGTGTGTAGGTGCGTGCATGTGTGTGTGCGTGCGTGAGTGTGTGCATGCGTGTGCGCTACACACCAGTGCCAGCCTGACCCTTCCTTGCATAGTGACGAGCCCGACACCGAACACTGTGGAACAGGGTGCATTGTGGGAGATACATTGGCGTTCTGTCATTATCGAGAACACTTGCTAACTTAAATCTCAAATCAAAACAAACTCCCTCTGAAGCTCCACCCCCACACATAAACTCCCTCTGAAGCTCCACCCCCACACATAAACTCCCTCTGAAGCGCCGCCCTCACACATTGGAGAGTCATTGCGAAGCCAAGGGCATTGTTGTTGTGAGCGTTGTTTGTGTTCCCATTTATGGAGCCAGCGCTGTGTAGAAGTACCAGATACTTTTTTTTAAAGCATTTACAGAGTAAGATAAATACAACAGTAAGTTAGCGAAATGTGAGGAGATATTTGGGAAAAAAAAACACAAATGCATTAGCATACAGTTATCTTACAATAGCTATCTATACCTTTAAACCATTATCGGCAAAGGAGCAAGTATTTAAACAGCACAGCAGCGAGCAAAACAAACAAACGATAGTTACGTCTGCTCCTGGACCCTATAGAAACCTAGAAAGACAAATCAATGGCCAGTGATGTGTATTGTTGTTGTCTTTTTAAGATAAATACATGTGCATAAATTAAGCTAACGTTGCATGACATGGCAGTGTGAATCACACACAGTAGTACAGTACACCTGCTGTGGATGATGCTACAATGGTGCTGTGGTCTTTATACAGCACAGAGAAGGAGGTGTATGCGTTGTAGAATGCATAACGGGCTGCGGTCATACATTTATTCCTTAAACGTACTCCTACATTATGCATTCCTAACTCGCAGGCATGCACGATATGGACGTCAGTGTGTGGAAAACCTTGCCATTGTCGCAACAGCTATATATACATATATATATATATATATACATACACAGTATATATTTTGTAGCCCCAGGAGGTCCGACACCCACATCCTCAGAGATTAGAGCAGCCATTCAAGCAGGCTCACCGACGCACCGAAACGGAGACAGTACCGTCATGCTGGCTTGGTCGCCATTTTGTTGCAGGGGGGGAAGAGGGTTGGGGGAATACAATTACATAGTGTTTCATGTAAACTTAACTTGACACAATATGAATACAAATATAAACGACCAGTTTTGTTAAGCCTCGAGTTGTCAGCTACATGTATTCAAAGCCCGGCTTGATGAAGGCAGGGCTATTTATTATTTGTATTTTTTTTTTCTGTGAGGGGTATGTGCATTGATTTTAGCTTTAATGGTCTTCTGCAATTTGGATGCGTTGTTCCGAGAGTATTAGCTTGTAAGATAGAGAGAGAGAGAGAGAGAGAGAGAGAGAGAGAGAGAGAGAGAGAGAGAGACTGTGTCAGCGGACATGACTGTGTTTCCAATGAGGCCATGCCAGTGCTGGGCTCCACCAAGAGCATTCTGGGGGCCTTTTTGGGCGCAGCCAAGCGGCGACTAGCAATTTGGCCCGCGTCCAAACGTTGCTCGCGTCGGCCATCTTAGAAACAAAAACGCCTTTCTCAGACAGATGTTAATTTGGACTACGCCTCTTCTTCTTCTTCTTCTCCTCCATTTTGCCTCTTTTTTCCAATGCGTCATCCCTTGCTGTTCCCTTCCAACTGGTTGAAGGGGGTTTGGCTTGCTCTCCTCGGCCGGTCTGGCTGCCTCACATGGAGCATGAGGGGCAGGAAACAGGTGGGGCAGTCTTCAATGAAGACAATTAAACACCTCATAGGCAGCCGGCCAAGGTCTCTCTCTCTCTCTCTCTCTCTCTCTCTCTCTCTCTCTCTCTCCCTGCTCCATGCCCAGACACTCCATCTTCTGCTTGTTGTAGCAGACCCCCCCCCTCCACCCGGTCCCCTTTCATTGGTATGATACTGTACACTGCTGCAGGGCAGCGTGTGTGTGTGTGTGTGTAAGAACAGATTTCGGGTGCAGTGTCAGGTGGTAGGTTTGGCAGTGCCAGGGCACAGTAGGTGCCATGTCTCTCCCAGTGTGAGATCCATGGGGCTGGGTTAGTGTGTGTGTGCTTGTGCATGTGTGCGTGTGCATGTGCATGTGTGTGTGTGCGTGCGTGCGGTGCTCGTCAGACTGGCCGACAGGAGAGAGAAAAAAGCTAAAGGGATGCCAGGAATGTTGCACAAGCACGCTCGCACACACACACACACACACTCACATATTCACTCACATGCACATGCACGCGCACACACATGCACACCCTTGCTGCAGACTTACTCAACCCATATATTACTTCTGAGAGATAGGTAGGTAGATGTATAGATAGATAGATAGATAGATAGATGTATAGATAGATGTATAGATAGATAGATAGATAGATAGATGTATAGATAGATGTATAGATAGATAGATGTATAGATAGATGTATAGATAGATAGATAGATGTATAGATAGATAGATAGATAGATAGATAGATGTATAGATAGATAGATAGATGTATAGATAGATAGATAGATAGATGTATTATGTATAGATAGATAGATGTATAGATAGATAGATAGATAGATGTATAGATAGATGTATAGATAGATAGATGTATAGATAGATAGATTTATAGATAGATATATGTATAGATAGATGTATAGATAGATAGATAGATGTATATATAGATAGATGTATAGATAGATAGATAGATGTATATATAGATAGATAGATAGATAGATGTATAGATAGATAGATGTATAGATAGATAGATAGATAGATAGATGTATAGATAAATAGATGTATAGATAGATAGATAGATGTATAGATAGATGTATAGATAGATAGATGTATAGATAGATAGATAGATAGATGTATAGATAGATAGATAGATGTATAGATAGATAGATGTATAGATTTAGTTTTTTTTCGCTTGAGGGAATATAGGTAAAACAAACACGTATAGCCTCATTCATGTATTTATAACCCACACAAAAGTAACATGCATACAGGTATGCTATATACTCACTATAATAGTACAAACCATATGTGTTTATACACATCACTTGAGCATAATAATGCCAACTCTCTTCTCTCTTTCACTGAACAAATTCCGTTCTCTGTGTCTGGGAAACAAAGGCTTCCAGTTGCCAGCAATTTCATTTTTGCACAAGAGGAATGCAGTGGCTATTATAGAAAGAAATCGCATTTACAAGACCGCCGAGTGCTCAAAGGGCAAAGGAAAGGTGAACGCACAGAATATTCCAGAACCCCATAAAACAAGCTGGAAGCAGACCAGCATTAAGAGCCAAAATAAAAATAAATAAAAGGAAAACCAAAAACAAATCTCACTATTTTAAGACTTGACAATAAGGTTTTTATAATGAATATGCTTGGTTTTGTTTGTGTGTGCATGTGTGTGCATGTGTGTGTTGCTTAGCAGCCAGTGCAGTCCATCTGCTTGACACTTTCACATTTCCATTCCGTTTACTGGTCATTTGTCACAATTCAGCTTTGTCTTTTAATCCATTCTGTTATCAGCCTCAAGTAAAACCCTCAGTGTGGCCTCGCTGGATGAATATAACACCTTGAATGGTTGATAATGACACCGTAGGTCTCACACCTGTGTGTCCATATCCAAATATGCTTGAACACCCTTCAAACAAGTCCACTGGCATATGTGATGAGTCATCTCCGTGGCTCAGCGTTCAATTGGTGGCGCCCCCTTGTGGTATGTTAGATAACGGCGGTGGCTAGGTGCCATGTCTGCAGCGGACTCGCCCTGGCTCTGACTGGTGATGCTGTCAGTGTGTGTGTGTGTGTGTGTGTGTGGGCGGACAGTGAGGTGGGCCTTTGCCACCATTTATGAGGACAATCGCCATGTTGATCAACATAATGGACAAACACACGTGCACACACACACACACACACACACACACACACACACACCAGAAGAGGGTCCTCATCAAAGAGGAGATCAGGCCATAAGAGTTTTGGGTGGTCAGAGAGGGAGGGTCCACTATGTGATGCACGTGTGGTCTGTTGTGTAGGTGTGAGCGTGTGTGCAATCTCTCAGCAGGGTCTTGTTTCCCACTGACCTTTTGGTTGTCAGGGCAACTTACAGGGCTTCATAACAAAGTCAGCCTACAACATAACACAATCACAACACACACACACACACACACACACACACACACACACACACACACACAGATAGGCACGGACATATAGCGAAGGCATGGACAAAGACACAAGCGTGCGCACAAAAGTATGTATTTTTCAACACATGATCACACACACAAACAACTGTAAGTTCACCTGAAGGCGCAATATCCCTTTGACTCCCGTTAGCTGTGGAATTTCATTTATTTTTTCCCCCTTATTTCTTTTTGGTCTGTGTTTTGCAGTGGGTGCTCCTGGATACAATAGGGTAATATGTGGCTGAGCAAAAAAACAGAGAGAAAACTAAAATAAGTAGCTGAAGGACTTTGTTCCTTCTTTTGTTCCTGATCACAGCAGAAAGGATGCTCATTATTTTGCCTGCACTTCTACAGCCAATGGTCTTTTGGTCTTTTGGCATTTACGCATTGGCACAGAGGTTTTGCACAAGCCTTTTTTAGTACAGTGTGACAGTGTGAATACGTTATTGTTATTATTATTATTGCCATAGAGGCTTTGTCCATTTAGTCTATCTAATGGGCTTTGCTGGTGAAGGCCAGCAAAAAAAGACATGCATGTTTAATGAAGGCTGCATGCTCTCCCGACTTAAGACTCATCTCCGACGTTCATATAAAATTTGTGCCGAAGAAACACACAGTCAAGCTCACAAAAAGCACACACACACTCACACACCCAAACATCTGTTTCCTTCTCGACAGCGCTGGGCACATACTAAAACCCAAATTAAATCTAAAATCAACTAAAATCTAGCCTTCAGGAATGTCTGCGCCCGACCATCTGTGTTTAATCTTCACACAAACATGCGCGCGCACGCACACACACATCTCTGTGCTGACTGACGCATCACAGCGACGTATTGATTCTTTCACACCCACAGAAAGCTTTTAGCTCTTAAAGCCATGGGCTCTTAAAAGTCGCAATTGTAGGTCAGCATTGGCCATCGTGTTTATTTATTTATTTATTTATTTTTGGGAAAGAGGGAAAGGGGCGCGTGTGTGTGTGGGGGGGTGGGACCGAGCCTTTAACAGACCATTTCCTCGGTATGGTAGGAACGGAAATGTTTGTGGGGCTCCAACAACCCACAGGAGGAAATAAAAAAGGCTTATAACTGCAAATAACCAAGCCTGGACATTGTTCTGGAGGGAGCAGAAGGGGGCGAGCAGAAGGGGGCGAGCAGGTGTGCACGGCTATTTGCGTGCACACAAGTGAGATGCAACACAAGACAAAGATGTGCTCTCCTGCTATTGTCCTCCAGTGTAAACAGATTATCTGGAAGCACGTTTTCACTTGTGTGCAGCTAACAAGAAAATAGGTGCAGTGCAGAGTACAGACGACCAACCTGTGTGTATAGTGTGTGTCTGTGCATGTATATATATATATATGTTTAAAATATGCATTTGTGTGCTAGGAAGATAAATGCGCTCGCTACCACAGCATTGTTGACCCATTTAAGAATCAGTTCCCCAGCTCCATGTTTGCGCTCGCCAAATGTCTAAGCGTCGTTTAAGCATATATACACTTCGACAGGAAAATATTGATCTTATCTTCTCCCCCTGTCCCGGAATGTCATACATGATGGGGGTTTACACACTGTCGAAATGAAATGTCACCGGCCGTATGGGACGGCTGCACCTCATCGGGGGGCTGCGTGTGGAATAAAACAAACGGTCGACAGTCTGGGAATTGTTTCGGGAAGAGGGGGGCGGTATCTGAAGTGTTGCGTCAACTTGGACCTGAATTGAGTCCTTTTTCCATTATCATGCAAATGCCCCATGTGGCTGAGTTGTGTTGGTAATTGTGGGCTGTTGTGTGCGGCACACGCAAGCACACACAAACACACAGAGTTAACCCCGAATATACACGCACTGTCAGCTCACAAAAAGCACACACACACTCATGCACTGTACACACATCAGCTATGTAACCACCCCAGCGAGCACACACACACACGTTTTTTTTTTTAACCAGGTGCTCATTTTCTTTTTAGCCGGAGGTAAAAGCAAAACAAAACAAGGAGTAATTCTGACTTCTATTGCCTATTGTCTGCCATTCACCGTGGCAGCTGCCCTTTCAACCTGACAGAATGGAGCAATCACCTCACAAAAGGCGCGCCGCTCTGCTGCGAGTGTAGCCGGTCCTGCCTGCACTTCCTCCGAGGGACGAGGCCAGCCAAAGTGGCGGGCGGAAAGCCCACCTTGAAGCCACAATAGTGGAAACCCCTCCCCCCCCCTCCTGCACTCTCCCCCCTCGGGAGGCAAAGCACATCAACGCAGACAATCGGAGGGAGGGGAACGCGAGCCGGCTGTATAGGCAAAACACAGAGGACGGCTAATGGTGAGCTGTTTGGTCTTCCCCGGGTTAGGGGAGGGTTACAAGAGGATTAACCTAAATGAGTCAAGGCAGGAGACATGCCTGTTTGCCTTTGTGGTCGGGCGAGGGGGGGTGCTAAAAGGTGTGCGGACAGCTTTGCCCCGCTTCCTGTCTCGCCCGCACGCAGACTAATGGGCTGAAACAATAGCATTCATCTTGTACGCAGCTACAACTGTGGCCTCCCCGTGAGCCACACACACACACACTGCAGCACCGGCTTCTGTGTCCACGGCGATGCAAAGCCGCAGGGCAGCAGCGGGCGTCCAGTCTTAGCGTGTTTTGACGGTGGGGGAGGAAAGAAAATACACGGCTCTCTGACAAGGCCGGTTGGAGGACACTTTAAGGTTTTTGCTTTGGGCAGAGCTGAAGGTTACAGCACTGTATAGAAGTCCCTGAAGTCAGCGCATTGGCCTCGCGCCATTGTTGACTTTATCCATGTCGCTCTGCTCAACTGCAAACAAAGCAGCGTTACTGTACAGCGCATGCATGAACAAGGGTCAACCTCTATCTACATACATTACACAATCGAGCAGTGTTCCTTTAAGTCAGATTTTTACCAACAATACGGGAGCGATCATACACACACACACATATACTGTAGCCTAGATAAAGCCAAATACCAAAGCGATGGCAGGAATTGTTAATGAGCCCTGAAACTTTCAGACAGTTGGACATTCAGGGAATCAAGTCGTCTGCAAGTCTGAATGTAGTAACAGAGAGAGAGAGGTAGAGAGAGAGAGAGAGAGAGAGAGAGAAATGAATGATGGTCCACTCACCTCACACGTGAATCTGAAGCCACACCAGGGCATCATAAATCATTATAATCCCTGTGCTGTTACAGACAGGGCAAGGACACACGATCATGCACGCACGCACGCACAGAGTTTGGTTGTTCTTAGCCCCCTAAATCACCATTCAAATCACTCATCTTTATTTGCAAAAAGCCAGAGAGAGAGAGAGAGAGAGAGAGAGAGAGAGAGAGAGAGAGAGAGAGGGAGGGGGCACTTCCTTAATAACTGGGGTGGTGGTGGGGTCTGAGTGAGCTGTAACCTCAATCAAAACCACCCAGAGATTAGACGCATCCCAGGCAGATGGTTACACTGTTGCAAATTACATTCTCCTAGCTGAGGGTTCCGGATTATATTATATATTATTTTTTTTTTTAGACAATTCTTCACATTGTTGCTGTTAATATTATTTTCATCATTATTATTATTATTATTATTATTATAATTAATACTATTACTTCCCTCAGCCCTGGGTGTATTAGTTTAGTACGTTAGACGCATAACAGGGAGGGGGGGGGTGGGGCTTAGGAACAGTGACATGGGGTGAAAACCTCCCAGAACTGTTGGGAGCGTGGTTAGCTTCCCGCTCTTGATCCACTATTAAATAACCTCCCTCCTTGCGCCACGCAACACGCAACACGCTGACCCCGGCTGACCCCGGCTCGGGGACGAGCAAGCTCCATTAGTTGTCGGAAGGACGTGTGCCTGCAGGTAGCCAATAACACAAGCTGGGATGAAGAGCATACACCGTGTATATAAAGGAAGGGCATTTTCTCCCTTCTTCTTCTTCTTTAGTCGCAATATTGGCATTTTCGATAGAAAGCCCGCGAGCATCTGCGTTTATCCTCTGGCAGAGGTGATGGAGGAGACGAGGGAAGTGAGTGAGACAAAGCAGAGATGTGGGAGGAAGAGAGAGAGAGAGAGGGAGAGAGAGAGAGGGAGAGAGCGCACAAGGATATTGTTTAAGGTGTTACACAACCGAAAGCATGCTTCTTGCCTCTTGTATTGTGTGTATTGTACGCCCTGTGTGTGTGTTAGTGTGTGTGTGTGTTAGTGTGTGTGTTAGTGTGTGTGTGTGTGCGTGTCTGTCTCAGCGCTGTGAATACGGGACCGTTCGCGCCCAATCTGAAGTGCTGATGAAGTGAAAATGGTAAAAACAATCAGCAGTGGAGAATGAGGCGTTAAGATGCCTAGAGCACTTTTGCTAATGAAATGCACTGGCTCTCACACGCGCGCATGTAAACACACACGGGCACACTGGTTGAAATGAATTGCTCTGCACAGACCTATAACTCAAAATGCAATAAGCACACACCTACACACACGTTTTTTTTTTTTTTTTTTGTACGTTCATTGTGAAAATAACTCAACGCATTGCAGATGTTGTGTGCAACATTTCAGCCACTGAAATAGGCCAACGACGCACAATATCCCACAAGATCTGGCATAAAACAGCCTTTATGCTTTAATGAAAATGGGGCCATGGACAAAAGGCTTCCTGAAAAGTCCTTTATTCGAAGCCGCTCATACTGCATTAATCTACAGTAAGTGCTTTTGAATCTCGGGGAAAGATCCCTTCTTCGATCAGTAGGTACAATACGGTGTGGTTGTCTACACGCCAGGGTTTGTTCCTCGTCTGATAATATGCAGCCGTGTTTTCACAGCTGTCATTTTCTCTCCGGCTTCTTTACCCCCTCTTCCGTGTGTTTGTGTGTGTGCGTGTATTCAATATGCACACGAATAGAGAGGAAAATCAAACCCTAAATGGCAAGAGTTTTACACAAAGGGAGGGAGAGAGAGAGTGAGAGTGAGAGTGAGAGAGAGGGAGAGAGAGGGGGGGGAGAGAGGGAGAGGGTGAGAGAGAGAGAGAAAGAGGATGAGAGAGAGGGAGAGAGATATTGTCAAGTGGCCCTTCTTTGTTCCGGAACATTCGCGCCCCGTAATAATCTGTTTAATATCATTCATTCGCAGAGAAATCGGCTGACTACCTCTGCAAGAAATGTTATTTTTGGCATTTAGGAGGGGGTGTGTTGGTGTTGTTTAGGGGGTGGGGGGATGGGGGGGTTATCCAATTAGTAGCCAGTCATGTGTGGTGACGGGGCGGACAGCCACAACCGCGGCTAATAATAGAATATTAACAATCGGATGCTGCTGTTGGGGAGGCGCGTGTTGGACACTGCAAGTAGGATTCAGTTGTCGGACACTCGATTCAAGAGCTGCGCGTGTGTGTGTGTGTTGTCAGGCCATTTGAGATTTTGGCAGCGTGACGCACACCTATCCATCAAAAGGTCTGACTCATTAGTGGGCCAAACAGGACAAAAAATGTGTTTCGTCCACAATGAAGCGATGGCCGTTGCCATGCTGAGCTGGATAAACTTCATAAGCAAATGTCTTGTGATAGTGTATGGTGGTCTGCGTCCATAATGACTTTAGTCCCAAAACAAATGTGGGCAAATGTAATAGATTAATCATTAATCTAATGATACTGGGACAATTGATTGTTAACCTTATGTACTGTAAAGCTGTTAGCACACATTTAAGTTGGCACATTTAAAAACAACCAATGCTGACCAATGCTCTGTACACAAAAACGCAAATACCAATGAATATAAAAATCTACAAGATAAAACAACAATAATGTATGCATGGTAGATTATAATGTAAGGAATGTACGACGTAATGTAGTATAATAGTAAAAAATTACAGTGCTTACAGTTTGTTTATCAACCGAACATATATTGATTCAGTGACAGTTTGTGTTGCGGATTCTCAATACATTCTCTCACTCACTCACTCACTCACTCAGAATGGCGGTGGATTGCCTCTGTACACACACACACATGCACGCCTTGTGGACTCTGCGCCCGGGAGAAATATTGATTGAGACGTCGCAGACAACCTTGGCTTTCTGCAGGCTGAATTCAGACTACATTGTTTCTGATACAGTTGCAGCAGAGCATCATTCTCTCCAGTTTATCACAGGTACTTCTTGAACAGACCGACGCCGTCTTGGCCCAAACTGAGTTTTTTTATAAACGTTTTATTTTGCTGGTTAATTGGACCCGGCTGGAGTAGAGCTATGAGGCCCTGACGAGCCTGTGTGTGTGTGTGTGTGTGTGTGTGTGTGTGCGTGCGAGCGTGTGTGAACAGAAAAGAAATATATAAATTTAAGAGAAAAAAAAGAAAAAAAA